>CM062621.1:39419668-39806556 GCA_025617555.3 Puccinia polysora | reverse complement strand
GAAACTCAATGCCTCACCACATCCAAGCTTTCATCAAGGCTGGTGGTGGTTCTAACCAATGGTTAGGATCCATCATTTTTGTTTGTTTCTTTTGTTTTCTGTTTCTGTTTCTTTTTTTTTTTTTTCTGATTCCTCATCATCTTATCTTTACTCTATCAAATTCTTTCCAAACTCTTGATGGTAAATATGTCATTTCTCCTCAAAAAAGAAGAAAAAATTTTTTTTTTCTTTTTCTTTTTCTTTTTCTTTTTCCCTTTCTTTTTCTTTTTCTTTTTCTTTTTCTTTTTTTCAAAATTCCATCATCCATCAAAAAAAAAAAAATCAAATTTTACTCCTTCCAGAAAATAAAAAATAAAAAAAATAAGGGTGGAAATGAAATCAGGGGGCAGGGGGGTGGGGGGGGGGTCAGTCCTGCAAGTTTTGACCACTTACTGTACTAGACCAGTTCCTCCCAATTTAAAAACCCAATGCCCTCCTCTCCCCTCCCAATATAAATATATACAGCAGTGCATATTTCCCCCAAATTTGGGGGGGGGCAAACCTTTTTTCCAGGTGGAAAAGCTTGAAGTGAAGTAAGATCCATGGCCTCCTCCATCCATCCATCCATCCAGTTTGTGGCCAAGATTCCTTGAGGAGGAGAATGACACTGGCTAGTCCATGGGTTTTTTAAGGTGGTTGACCATGATCCTTTCCAAGCCCTGAAACCAAAAAAAAAATCATTTTATAGAGATAGAGAGATATATATAGAAGAAGAAGAAGAAGAAGAAGAAGAAAAGGAGCTAGGATGATGAATTAGTCAGTGATCAAGATCATCCCATCAAGATCTCTAATCTCAAGTCTTATCTTCTTCTTCTTCTTCTTTTTTTTTTGTCTCTTGGTTTGGAGAGACAGGTTTGAAGGGAGACTTTGGAGAGAGAGTTTAAGCAAGAGAGAGTTGATTAAAAGATAGATCAATACCCCCCTCCCCCTCCAAAAGAAACCTGACCACTAAGTTTTCAAAGTGAACCAGACCTGAAGAAGGACCAGTGGAACAAGCCCAGCTGGACTTGTTGAGCAGTGATCATGATTTCCTTTTAGTTTTTTTTTTTTGAAGATAGGTGGGGCCATCCTGGTCCTGTTGAGAAAGATTTTTTTTTTTTAAAAAAAAAAAAAAGAAGTGAATGAATGCAATCTCATGCCTCCTTGAGCAGGCTGAACAAGACCAGTGTCATCAACTGGATCTAGCCATCAGGTCTACCGCTACCACATCCAATCTCTCTCTTTGATCTACCACCACTCAATCTCTCTTTGCAAATAAATAAAAAATAGATTGGCTAGATGATCTTCTAAGAAGTACGGGTTGTAGAGAAAGGCCTGAAGGGAAAGCAGGAAGCAGGAAGCTCTCTCTCTAAATGGTCATCTACCAAGACGCACTCTAGACCTATGTCTCAAAAGGAGAGAACGACTTTTACAAATCAACTCACGATAGAGGAAGGCGCCTGGGGGTGGGGTGGGATTCGATTCATCCCTTGCTAATGTGTAAGCCCTCCCGGTCATCCGCGCTTACGCCGTCACGACGAGTGGTCTGAGGAGCATGATGAACGTGGATCGAGTGGTTTGGGAACTTGCCTGGGATCGATCCCCGTTCTCAGATCGATTGGTCAACTCTCCCTGCGTCGCACGCACACCCAGACACGCGCGCACCCACCAACCAGCTTCCAAGAACTCCCTTCCTTCATCTCTTTCAACCCTCTCCAAACCCGTCACTTGGAGAGCTATGGCTCGGCTCGATCGGTGGGATCGAAGGGAGGACGACATGCGATTTAAAATTGATCTTGAATCGATCTCAAGTGAAACGTTGATACTTGGGCGGATTCTGACTCGTGGTCTCTTTTTGTTTTTCTCGATAGGTTTTGAGTCGGAAGACGACGGTATGTTTTACAAGCGACACACAAGCAAAAAAAAAAAAAAAACCATCGAGACTTCGGACTGGTGATCAGTAAGTGAGACATCGATCGAGAGTGGTTCGACGTCAAGAGGTGGAAGGACGATATAGGTTTCCTCAAGTCGAGATCTGAACGATAGAAGGGTTCGATGGACCTGATTCGTTTTGAGTCGGGGGAATCGTCGAGGATGGATGAGTGAGAGTGGGAGGGTCCTGGTCAAGGTTTTCTTCAACTTGAGGGGAAGTGGCGAAGGATTTTAAGGGGGTGATACCCCATCGGTTGAACATCGAGATATCCTCGTCCCATCCCGAGGTCGGTGTCGTCAACATCTTCTCACCCGTAAATATCGCATTTCTAACAGCACAAAGATGCAATAGAATAAAAAATTAAAAGGACGACCGTCGAGAAAAAGAAAACGAGGGTCATGAGGGGGTATCGGACAACTAGTTAGTCGAGGCCATCACGAATGGTAGAGATAAACAAAGGATGATCAGAGCAAGGCAGGATCAATCCTCCTTTCATCGTCGACTCACGCTCCTGCCATGAAACACATCGCTTGTTCAGCTTCACTGAACGTGTTCCTACCCGCTGCGAACCTTACGATCGATCTGATCGGGAGATGGGAGTGAGATTTAACTGGTTAAGTATGGAGAAAAAGGTTTCTAGAGAGTTGTCGACTGACGTGGGTAAGACGATTCGAGCGGTCGAGATGGTTCTCAAGATTTCGTGAAAGCTAACTCTTTGCTGGTCACCCAACGGGGTGCCGGGGATGGGGACCAAGGCGTTCACCGGGAAGCTCTCGGGTGGGGCCGGTAGTTGACTCATCTCGTGGATCAAGCCGATCCGATCCTGATCGGATTCACCTAATCCGATGATCCCACCGGAGCAGACCGAGATCCCAGCCTGTCGGACGTTCTCGATCGTCTCTAACCTCTCATCGTAGGATCGAGTCGAGATCACCTTGGGGTAAAATTCTCGAGAGGTATCCAGGTTATGATTGTAGGCCGTCAATCCGGCCTGTTTCAATTGAACGGCTTGTTCGGGTGATAACATTCCGAGAGTAGTACAAACTTCCATGCCCATAGCCCTTCGAGATGTGATATCACCCGAATCGAAAGAACGAAAGACCCGGGCCAGCTTGGCGAATGAGATCTAGATTGAAGGGACCCAGGGAGGGACGTGGATGATGGACGTACCTGACTTCCTTGACCATCTCCAAGATCTTCTTGAAACCGTTCTTGCGACCGTTGAGATCCCTCCAAGCAGCGCCCATACAGAATCGAGTCGAGCCGTTCGCCTTGGCCTTTCTAGCTTCACTGTGCTCCCCAAGCGGAGATGGGAATGCGAATCGATCAGATGGAGAGATGAGGAGTGAATGGTATGGTACGGGGTGGTGAGAGTACAAACGCTAGGACGGGTTCGATGTCGATCAACTTTGAAGCTTTGAGACCGGTGGAGTAACGGGATGATTGAGCGCAGTAAGAGCAATCCTCACTACAACCGCCGGTCCTGGTGAGGAGATCAAGGGATGTGAGAGACTTGATCGCAGGAGTTGGTTGGAGATCGAGGAGAGGACTGACTTGATGTTTAAGAGTGTACAGAGTTGGACCTTGCTGGGATCGTGGTAGGCTCTATGGGTAGTAGCCTGGGTGAGTTAAAAAAGGGTAGTTAGTTGGTGAGGATGATCGGATTGAGTGGGTAGGATGGATGATAGGGAAGCCATAGCAGGAAGGGGAACGACGCACGGCACGAAAGACGAGTTCGAGCAAGGGAGTATCGTAGACATCCTTGACTTGATCCTTGGTCCAAGGACGACTGGGTAGATTGGAACCTAATCTCTCGAGTGAGTTGGGGGCAGCGGTGGCGTTGGATCGAGTGATGAAGATCGAGTGAAGATTGGGGGTATGGATCGAATGGTGATGATGATGATGAGAAGAGGAGGAAGATCTTGAACTGGATCGTAGGTTGGATTTGAGGATGTTGGCTGAGATCGAGAGGACGAATTTATGGTTGAACATGTTCTTGAGTTGATTTAGTTGATCGAGTGGTGGGATAGACAGCTGGAGTGATGACTAGTTTCGAAGGCTGAGAGATGGTCGAGGAAGGAGGAAAGAAAGAGGAGGATTGAGGAGGAAGGCGGGAGGGAAGGAAGTTCTAGGAGGGAAGGAAGGAGGGAGGGAAGGAAGTTCTAGGAGGGAAGGAAGGAGGGAAGGAAGGAAGTTCTAGGAGGGAAGGAAGGAGGGAGGGAAGGAAGTTCTAGGAGGGAAGGAAGGAGGGAAGGAGGGAAGGAGGGAAGGAAGGAAGGAAGGAAGTTTTAGGAGCACAGCAGATAATTTAGTAACACAGGGTTTAGAGATATCCCACCACGGCAGAGGAACAAACGACCCCAATGAACTGAATCTTCTATTGGCTGTAAAGTCCAACCAATCATTGGATCCCCCATATCACTGGCACAGATGAGGTGGACACTAAGAGAAAAACGATTAGTTTAATCAGTTCATGACTTAAATCATCAAAACAGTAACAAGAAGCATACACACTCAAACAATAACAAGGTATTGTGAGTAAAATAGCCACACCTTAAACCTTTATAAAAGGCAAGGGGCCTGGCTTCAAACAAATGAAGCTCAAAGGAGCTTTGCTTATAAATAAGCTCACAACCTTTATACGACTAACACACAAGGGTTACTACTCCAATTTAGACCTTCCACTCAACATCAGAGTTACCAATAAGATTATTAATTGATTATAATACTAAAGTTTATAGCCCCAATCAATCTCCTCTTGAGACTAAGTTTAATGGGCTTGTTAACTCTTGCCATATTCTCTTACAAATAAATAATAATACATAACTTATGGAGGGGCTATAGGGTAATGAACCTCCTCTTTTAAGGTAAAAGGAGCCCTCAGGCAACTTAAGGAATCATCAGCAGAGTGCTAGGCTCTCCCTGGGTTTTTCCTCAAGGGCTCAGGACACCATGACATCATACCCAATGTGAGATAGGGTGCTAGTACTGATTGGGGAAGATTTACATGGTAAAAGGTTCTATTGACATATCCCAAAGGTTAATTAAATGATCCTAGGACTTAACATCAGTCAAATGGATGGAGTAGCAGTCCTAGAACACCTCAGAATGGTTACATACATCCCTTTACATATAAATTGATAGCCTTGGCATGTACTTATCTCTTAATTTCTAGTACCTTGGCAGACATTATACAAGTAAGGTATGTATATTCTTGGAAATCATATTACAAGTTTTATACTTTAAAAATAAGCTCAGGGCACTCTGAGTGAATGCTCTCAAGGCTCAGTGAAGTATATCAAAGTATAATTACATCCCAAAGAGAGATAAGATTAAAATCATGTGATTTGTTTATACAGAGTAGAGAGTATGGCTTAAAATAATCACTATAACTTGTCCCCAAAGGAATGAAACATATTGGGAAGCTCTATATCAATAGTTGGGACACATCTGAGTCCTCATAATAAAATTTTATCAAAACTTATCACATGATTGTAAAACTCTTGATCATTAATCATTCTTGGCTCTATGAGGGTTGAACCAGTGACCTTGGTGTCATATAATACTAGCTGAGTCAAGTTCTTAGACACTATACCAACAAGACATATGACTTGTGCAGACATCTAAACAACTCTATTTGTTTTGAGGTTGACATCCATAGGAATTGCAATGCCACAAGTTTCATATACTCCCCTGGTCTCATGAACAACAAATATCTCCTCTGGAATCCACATTTCCCCCCCCATTTGTTTGGGTTTTACCAGGCATTTTATGTTTTTTTTTTCTTGGAACAAATCTGCAGACAGTTTTTTTAAGAAATCTTGGCATTTGCCTTGTTGAATTTTTTTTTTCATGCAATCTTTGAGCTGAAATTTCATTCCCCCCTGTGGTTGATTAACACAAGCAATTTGGTGTTTACCTTTTATAACACATTTGTACTTGAACACATACCCCACAGCCATGATGCCAATCATAATTTCCTGAATTCTTTGTGAGATTTCTGATCTCATTTGAGTCCACCCAAAGCCATTTTATATTTTTAACCAAATGAATTCAAAACAAGTTATCACTATATGTTGAACTTGAGGTTTTACTTTGATGTCCACGTATATGTGATGCTTTATTACTTCATTTCTTCTGGAAAATTCCTCCTTCTCAACATGAATCCAAGATTATAGCTGGTAAAGCATCACAACAATATTGTCAGCCTACTAGATGCCAAGGAACTAGCTCCTTCTAGATACTAGAGGTGATGAAAAGTTTGGAGTAAAAATAGGGAGAAATGCCAGAGATATATTTTGGTTAAAAGGTTTAAATTTATTTATATATTTATAAAATTTAATTTAAAGGGAGGGAAAAAAACCTTAATGGGGTTTTTAAGCCCTCTGGAATACAGTTATATGTCTGTTTGGGATAACGTAGGAGCAATTGTGGTGCTTGTGGGTTTTACAAGGATTCCTTTCAAGAAGGGTGTGTATAATTTCCTTGGGGGTTGGGCTATGCAAAGCCTACAAAAGGAGTTCAAATCAGAAGGATCACTTACTAGGTCTAGATTCGGACTTATTCTTGATTGATGGGCCAATATGCAAGGATTCAGGGTGCTGGAAGTTGGTACTGTGGCAGGCTGAATGGTTGGATGATGATTTGGCCAAAAATAAGGATTCAAGGGTTTTGGTCTATAATTTTATCAGAAAGTGGTCCAGGATCACAAACTTATTTCTTAAAAGGGTTTGATGGCTTGAGGGAAAAAATATCTGAAGCAATAATGACTATATGACTGGAATCAATGAGCCAGAAATAGCTGGGGGGGAGCCCTTATTTATATTGCTTGGGTCCCCTCATGGTATAGTCTTCTTACCAAATAAAAGAGGGTGATCCAGGCTATTTCTGAGGCCAAGGAACCATCCATGTCTTTTTGTGGACCTTATCTAGCCATTACAGGATTATGGAATGCCTTATGTCATCATACTTTGGGCTTGATACATGTTTCTATGCCCTTAATGACCTCATTGTATCAGCCAAGTGGGTAGTTTTCAATTAATATATATAAATATAAGCCATGGCTTCCTGAGGCCAGAGGCTTAGAAACATACTCTGGGGACCTTTTTCTGAGAGATGATTTTGAGTCTGAGGTCCTTCTGTCCATATTGGTCCAATTCAATTCACTTAGTCAGGCTGTAAGCCCCTGGTTATGACTAGTTACATACAGTTTTATTGCCTGTGATACAGAGGAGGTTATGTGGGTGCCTGGGATCCTGTGAGCAAGTTAGCACAAAGCTAGGCCCATGTGTATCTTCTTTGCACATTCCAGTACCTACTTCTGTCTCTTTTGGGGGTCCAGATTCCCCATAAAGGTCTCATTACAGTGGCCCTGACAACTTCTGGTACAGTTCTTAAAAGGTTCAGGGTCCATTTTTCCAGATTTTAGTCTGTCCTGGGTAGTATCATGGTGTTCCCCACCACATAGTGGTGCTCTTTGGGCCCCATGTGGTGTGTAGGTGGTACCCTACAGCCCTGTTTCTGTTTTGGGAGAGAGGGGGCTGTTTGCCTTACATGATGGCCTGTGCAAGGTAGTTGGTCAACTACCAGAAGGGCTGGAAGCCGGTAGCAACTGTGGCATGCGGTAGTCAAGCAACTAACTGCAGCGCTGGTTGGTAGTGACTACTCGCGGGGCCTTGGGCCTGCGCAAGGTAGTTGATCAACTATTTGTGGGGCCAGGGCATGCTGCAGCTCCTGAGGGCTGTGTGTTGTGGTGTTGTATTTATAACCTCAGATTGGGAACTGTGTTGTGGGCTGTGGGCTCAGCAGTTGGGTAGGTTGGGCTCAGCATTTGGGGTGCGCGCGGTCTCAGCATTTCCTGCTGCGGGCTCAGTAGTAGGGATTGCGGGGCTCAGCACTGGGTCTGGGTTGGGCCTACTCCAGGCATGGCAGGCTTGCAATCTGCTTGGACAACACAGACCATGTGATGGAGCCAACCTGACCAAGTTTGCGGGCGGCTAGTTTGGGAAGCAGGAGCAGGGCAATAGCGGGGTTATACGCGCTGGGGAGGTCTGCGCAAGCATAGGCGTGGACCAATCTGGGGATCACGGGATTTGCAGACGCGCGCAGACTGATAAACGCAGGGGGCTCCAAGTAGGGAGCAGAGAGATAAATGCGGGGGACTCCAAGTAGGTCCAAGTAGGGCGCAGGGGAGGGCCGGGCCATGAGAAGGAAAAACCGGACTGATGTAACAACAGAGGGAACGGTTTTGGAGAGAGTGGAAGGATTGGGTAGGGTTGGGCTATGGTTCTGGGTTGTAGGGTTTTCTTTCTTTGTTGCTAGGCTTTCTGTTTGCGCTTGTACTTAGGTTAGGGTTGATAGGGAGGACTTAAATACCTCACTCTCAACTCTGGGTTGTAGGAGGGACATCTCATAGGATAATCATCTGGGAAAGAGAGCATTGGACTGGATTGGAAGGAATATGCATCATCATTTCTTTACCTCTCTCCCCTCTACAATTGTCCCTTTCTCATCCAACTCATTGAAACCAACCTCCTTACAGACGCTTGGACCAATAACTTCCAAACTTGAGGATGACTAAGGAGAGTTTCTCCCTTCTTTTTCCACATCTGGGGGTCTGGCTGGGAAGTAATCTTTTGTCATAGTCTCTCAAAGGTAGCGGGTGAAATGTTGCAAACAACTAATCCAGGGTCATACGTTCTGCCATTACTCCCTCCTTGGTTGGGACCTAGTGGGCCAACTCCTCCTCTGCCACCAACTGCTTGGTCCGGCAGCTTTGCTCCTCCTTGTTCAGATTTTTCAGAGGCAATGGAGGCTCCCTGTTGGGTATGGCTCAGGCTGTGGGACTTCCTGCACCTCCAATTTGACACTGCGGATATTGGGTGTTTCCTGACAAGGTTTGAGGATATTGCGGATTCCAAGCACTCAAAAAGCAAGGACAAGGTCTGGACCATTGTTCTATTTATCACAGACAAGAGTAAGCTTTTGGATGTGGAGGATATGGCTGGCTATGGGGCCCAGGACTGGGCCAGATTGTGGAGCAAGATGATGAAAAGGTGGGGGAAGCGCAAGCATCTCTTCTGGGATAGTGACTTTGAGTGGGCAGCGGCGGAAGCAATTGGGCGTGGGGTGATTTGGCCAAATACATTTTGATTTTCAAGCACATCTATGGCTATTTGGAGAAGAACCAGGTGATAGCAGGGCAGACAGGGGCAACAAAGCAGGCGTTCCTGGGTGGGCTTGTGCCACAACTCCAGTCGCGGCTCCAGCAGTACTTGTTCAAGCATGGCTTGGTGAAGTGTTCAGTGGACGGGAGCGTTGCGCTGCTTTCAGACCTAAGCCTCATCCGCCAGGCGGTGGAGAGCAAGATCAATTTGGAGGAACTAATCAAGGATATGCCAGGTTGTTACCAATGGTCTCAAAAAAGCTTGTGACTCCCTCAGCCCTGGCTCCAGCGCAGGCACTGCCTGCAGGCCTATTGATGGTGGAACAGCTGGCAGTGCCCCAGCAGTCATTGGAAATACCGGTGAACAAGGTCACAGACATGTTATGGGACCTCTGGATTCTCCTCAATTGGATGACAGCTCAGCCAACCAATCAGCCGCGTGGGGTGCCACCCCACATGGAAGAGGGCTTCCAGCCCACTAGCAGGCCATTAAGTGGCTTCACAGTCCGCAAGTGAACCTATTGCGGGGATAAAGGTCATTGGAAGTCTGGTTGCAAGGAATTGACCAAGGACATGGACAAGGGATTGGTCCGCATGTCTGGGACAACCTACATATTCCAAACAGGAAAGCAGGTAGATTTGGGGGCCGGTCAGCCACCCCCAGTGCAGGAGGTTTGGGCGCTGTGGAAACTTTAGAGGTTTTCCCTCACAAAGTTGTCCCAAGTCATGGAGTTTGATGGTTCTAGCGTCTGTAAGACTCAAGGATGATTCCTTGTCCGGGAGAGAGAGAGTGAGATTCTAATCTTCCTTTTTCCTATTCCCCCCTCCCTGTGTGTGTGTGTCCCTCCAACCCGTGCTGAGGGGAGAGGTATCTTATATCCCCTCCCCTCAGCCCTAACCTAAGTACAAGCACAAAGACAAACTGACAACCATGAAGAAGAAACCCTAGACCCAGAACCCTAACCCATCCCCCAACCCATTCCCATACCCTATCCCTTCAGCTCGCCTTCCATTCCAAACATCCGGTTTGTCCTTCCGTGGCGGGGCCCTCTGCCGCGCGCTACCCAAAGTTCACCGTGCTTGCCCGTATCCGCCTGACGCGCCGTTGTGGATTTCCCATCCCATGGCCAGCCCGCGCTTGCACGCGGTTGTCCACGCATATAGCCCTGCTGTTGCCCCGCCTTTTCCTCCCCCGACTAACCGCCCGAGAACCTGGTCGGCCCAGCTCCATCCGTGAGTCGGATATCCAAGCGGATCGCGGCCCGGCCCGCAGCCGCGTGCTCGATCCGCTGCACCCACTGCTGAGCCTTGCGGCAACTGCTGAGAACCGGCGCACCCCCACTGCTGAGCCTAACCTACCAGATGCTGAGCGCGCAGGCCGCGACGCAGTCCCCGACCCAAGGCTATATAATGACACCACATCCCCCCCGACTTGAGTTCTGTCCCCAGAGGTCCCTTCCCATTGCTACCTTGACCAACTTTGCACCGTTCCCCCCTAACTACTCCACCTCACACACTCCGCCAATTCCCCGTCCCCCCGCTTCATCGCCATCATGCTCCCATGCGAGTTCTGCGCCCGGAACGGGCACACGTGCTCAATTGCTCCTGGCCAACGCGCCTGTGTTGCTTGCCGTCGCGGCCATTGTTGCTGCTCACTTAGTGACGGAATGCCCCAAGCCCCCCCCAATCCGGCCCTTGCCCCAGGCCGCGCAAGAGGGCTTGTCCGGACTCATTCGTAGTTTCGGACAACAATGCTATCTTGGAGGACTTGTGGACTCCGCCGGGCTCCCCTTGTCGCCACCCTCCGCCAAGCGAGGGTTGCAACTTGGCTTCCCCCCCTCCGCTGCGCGGGACCACCGCGGAAGGAGGACTTCTTGTCCGTCAATGACTATCGGAGGGCCCTGCGATTCTGGTCGGACCGCGTCCAGATGAGGGAAGGCGCAAGGGACCCGCGACTCAATGAAATTCTCCGGCGTCGCGCTTCTGCGGCTTCAGGTCCTCCTCCGGCACCTACGCCGGCTCCACGAGGCACTCCACCGCCGCCCGCGTCACCAGCGGTCTCAGATGAGAGGACTACTACCCCCAAGGTCCCTCCTCCGCCGTCCCCAATCCTTATCCCGTCGTCGCCCTCAGCTGAGCCAAGCCCTCCGCGCAATGCCCCAGGGACCCCCTCATCACCCCCTCGCTTGTTTGGATCAAGTCCCGTCCCGGCACCGCCTTTCCCTAGCCCTCCCAAGATTCCGGACATCCCAATTGTAATGGCACTCCCAGCGTCCCGCTTTGAGGTTCTTGCGGAAAGGTCAACAACAATGCTTAGGGATTACCTTGCGACCCCCAGCGCCCAATCCTTGGAATCCCAAAGCGCGCTCCTGGCATCTTTCTGGGCCTTACTGGCGTCGTTGAGGGCGGAGATGGAGGATATGATGAAGATGGCTTAGGCGCATCGCCCCCCTCTTCCCTTCTCCCCTTTTTCTTCATCCACCTTTTGTTGTACCGCGCTTCCCCTATTCCTAGAGAAATACATGTCTTCTGCGCAAGGTCCTATCTTCCAAGAAAAAGTGCGCAACCGCGCTTTGTGAGAATGAGATTAAGATTGAGGTCCGCGTCCGCGTGCTGCTTTGTGAGTGAGATTGAGATTGACCAGCCATTCCAAAAAGGGGTACCTGGACCGCCCCAGAAGGACTGCCACACAGTTCCCCATACCCGTACTACAAAACAAACAAACACCGTGCCAACAGTGCGCGCTCACAACTGCGAGTATAAGGGAGGAGCGATGGGAAACAAACATTCTGGGGTGTCTAGTCATTCCGGCTGTGAACCGGCTAGAGCACCCCCTTACCAAGCTAAGCTTTTAACCGTGTCCACACCGTCCCCGTCCATTGAAGAAAGAAACAGGAGAGAAACAGAAAAAAGGGAAGGAAAACAGCCCGGATCCAAAGAGGAGAAAGAAATATTCTATATTTATTATTTTTATTTTTATTTATTTATTTTATTTTATTTTTTTTTTTTTTGCAGAGCTCTTCGTCCCGCCATCCGTGCGCGGGGCTTGTCCTCGCGTTTGCAAACCCAACGTCATGCCGCGCCCGCATACCTGCAATAAATAAGCCGTAGCCAGTACCAATCTAAAACCAAGTCCAAACCAAAAACATAAGGAGACGAACATTCTGGGGTGTCTAGTTGTCCCGGCTGTGAACCGGCTAGAACACCCCCTCACCAAATGAAGCTTAACCACCTAGCGCCCCCCCCAGCTTGACAGCTGTCCCCAGCAGTCCGCAACCTCTGACTTCTCTGGGGTTGCGCGTTGCGCGCCGGTTCTCCGCTTCCCGAACGCTCCGCGTCGTTGCCTGAATCCAGGACTGCCTTGCCCCCAGACCCCAAATCATTGCCTGCTGTTTTGTCGAAGGAAGTGGAACCGCGCGCAAAGAAGCGTTTCACATGCAAAGCCGCGGCCTTCCGTTTAAGCGGCGCCCCGTCCAATTCCTCAAGCTTGTAGCTGCCGCCCAAGAACTTAGAGGCCACTTGGTACGGCCCATTCCACCGGTTGGCGAAAAGCCGGCCCCACTGGGATTCCAGACTCCAATTATACAGCAGGACCAGGTCCCCCTTCTGCAGCGGATCCCGGAGCCAATGGGAACAGCGCTTGTCCCAATAGCGGACGGACGCTGTCCGGGTTTTCTTCAAACAATCCGCGGCCCTTCTCAAGGTCTCCTCACGTCTAAGGAGTTGCTCAGCCCGCGCCTTGACCAGATCTGCGGACGTCTTGACCTTCCACCAATCCACGCCCAAGAACGTGTTCAGCTCGATGTCCACAGGAAGCACAGGCCGCTGCCCATAGAGTAGCTTGTAAGGCAAATACCCCGTTGAGCGCTTCACGGAGATTCAATTGGCAAAAAGAACTGCCGGGAGCGCCACCTGCCACCTTTTGCCGTCCTCACCGCACATTTTCACCAGGGCATCCTTGATTGGCTGATGCCCCTGCTCAATCATCCCCGCGCCCTCTGGGTAGTACTCCATCACGCGCCCAAATTTCGCTCCACAACTTTGCACCAGCGTCACCAGGCGTCCCCAAAACTCTGCCCCTCCGTCGATGGTGACCAAGCAAAGCAATCCGTAACGCACAAACCATTCCTCCTCCAGAAACTGAGCCACCTTTTCCGCCAATAGCTTCACTAGGGGCCTCGCTTCCACCCACCCAGACAGATTGTCACGCGCAACCAGCAAAAACGCAAACTTGCCCGCCTTGATGTGGACCACATCTAGCGAAAAGCGCCCAAACAGCGCGTCCTCACCCGTGGGGTGACCAACCTCCTTGGGCAAACCCAAGCTTTGCCGCTGGCAGGCCTTGCACAACTTCACCCAATCGCGCGCCGCGCGGATAATCCCCGGCCACCAAAAACTTGCTTTCAACCTTCTCCGCGTCTTGACCTCACCCCGGTGACCAAGGTCGTCGTGCAGAATTTGTAGGATCACCTCTTGGTTAGCCCTGGAAGTCGCAACGACAAGAGGCACAGAACCACTCTGCCGCCATAACTGACCATCCTGTAAGTAGAAGTTCAGAACATTACGCCTCACCCACCGGACGACCGTGCCCGCCGTGCCCTTGGGGAACCAGAGATCCTGCAAATAAGAGCACAAGACTGCGTAACGCCCCGACTGACACAACAGAAGACAAATCGCCGCCTCCGCCATTCCTACCCAAACAACCGGCGCTTCCACGTCCAAGGGTTCGGCCCCCTTGTAGGGATTGTCCCGCAGGTACCGCGACAGCGCGTCCGGCATTGTAAACGCCTTTCCTGGGATGTGTACCACGCTAAAGGAGAATAACTGGAGAAATGCTACCCACCTGGTCATGGGCGCGTTTGGCAGCATTGGTGAGTTAATCATTCGTGCCAAGGCCTCTGCGTCAACCAAGAGCTTGAAATTCATGCCCCACAAAAGGTGCTGCAACCGCTGTAAAATCTTGGTGACGCCGCACAGCTCCAGCTTTGGCTGAAAATAGAAACTCTCTGTCGCGGTAAAGGTGACCAATTCGTAGAGCACCGGCCTATCTTTTCCATCCTCCTCCTGTGTCAAGACCCCCCCAGCACCAAACTCACTAGAGTCAACCGCCAGGCGTATCCCTCCAGCATCGTAATCGAGGTCCCAAAGGACAATGTTGCGCCCCACGATCTCCTTGAGCTTTGCAAACGTGGCATTGCATCCTTCGGTCCAATTCCACTCCGCCCCCTTACGCCTCAGCGCCCGCATTGGGCTCGCCACTTCCACAAACCGCTTGATGAACATGCGGACGTAGCTGCACAACCCCAGGAACTGCAAGATGTGCGACACCGTCTGAGGAGTCAGCCATTCAAGAACCTTGTTCCGCTTCTTCTCCACTATTCCCCTACCGTCAAAGGCCACAACGTGCCCCAGCACCTCAAGCGCCGGAACGCAGACTGCTAACTTTTTCCCGGACACGGTAAGGCCTTCCTCCTCAATTTGGAAGAGGACTTGTTCCAGAGTCTCCGCGTATTCCCAGACAAATCAATGGATTGCGGGTGCATCCTCTAGGACCGCGCCTCCGTAGTCCGTTCTGGGGCCTTTAATGCCAGCGTTGTCGATGAAGATTTGCATGCCTTCCGGAAGATTGTCACATAGTATCCAGGTCATTTGGGCTTGGTAAACCGCCACTGAGTTGGTTGCACCTTGCGGTAGCCGCTTCAGCTGCATCCTCCCTAGCCCGGTCTCAAATGCCGTCAGTGGCTGCGAGTCAGGGTGGAGTTCTTGCTGGTCATATCCCCCCATTACGTCCACCAGCCCGTAGCAAGGGCGCCCAGCCATTGACTCCATAAATACTTCCACACGCAGGGGAAGCCCTGCATCGCAAATAGTGAACAAATTGAGCCTCTGAAGGTTGTGAACAATCCTTAGCAACTTCTTATCCTGTTTAACAACCGCAAAGATAGGACTCAAATAGCTTGACGTGGACTGCTCATAAAGCCCCTTCCTCACACGCTCCCATACCAGCTCCAGAAAGGGTTCCCAAACGGTACGGGGGATTGGAATTGGCTTGATTTGCCACGGTTTGTGAGGGACAGTGGAAATAACATAAGGGTCCCCAATCTCGCCTCTCAACAACCCGCGCTTGTCCGGTCTGGAGGCAAGCGCCTTCTCCCTCAGCACCAATACAGATACCAGAAGATCCCTTTCCTCCGTACTCAGCCATCCCGTCGGTCCGAAGTTAAGGGCGTCCACCCGCTCGTCTGTGATTCGCGCCGACCGCGTTATCCATCCATTCTTCCCAAGGGGCCTCTCCCATGGGTCCCGGGACCACGCGATTGGTCGTAGGGGTCCGTTGATTCCCTGAGGCATTGGCTCATTCCGCGGACGGACTTTTTGCGCCACTGGTTTGTACTTGCCTGCGTTGCACCGCGCCATCCAGACCCGGCCGTCACTGTTGTAAGTCCTAGTAATAACCAGACCGGGGCTTTCGCCTTTGCTCACGACTGTGGCACAATGATAGGGTTTTCAAAGCGTAGAGCCTTCCGGCAATGCATACTGAGGAATGGAACTTACTTCTGGCGCCTGCGCCCTATGTGCGCCCCCCTCCACCTGCTCCTCACCTGTTGGCCGCCCGTGCCGAGCCAGAGCTTTCCCCACACGGTAACCGCGGCCGACTAGGAAAAATCCTCCGCAGGGTGACCCTTGCGGTCAGCCCCCGCGCCGGACTCCCTGTTGCTGCCAAACACTGGGTCCTGTACCCATCTCCCTTGCCCGCGATCGCAGATTGTTGTTTCAAACCGCGCTCCAAGTGGGTCTTCAATGGTCAGCGCCTCCGTTCCTTCCTTGGCGTTGAAGGCCATTTGAGCTTGGAACCCAAACATAAACGGCCGACCTAGAATCACATCTCCGCATTCCACTGAGAGAAATGACAGGGGCTTACAAACCTTCGCGAATTCTACCTCCTCCGCCTCTACTACTCCATCCACGCAGCATTTCCCGCCGTTTAACGCCTGAAGGCCCATTGCGCACTTCCTCCGCACCAGGCCAAGCTCATCCACCAACCTTGACGGAAGCAAGTTGACCATTGACCCGCTGTCCACCATTGCCCACACCTTCCGCCCCGCAATGGTCATTGCAACATAAGCAAGCGGGACGGATACCAACTTTGACCGGCACGGCTCGGGATCCGTTTCCTCCTCCGCCACATTAACTTGCTGAACCATTGTCGGCACCCGGCCCTGACCGCAATCTTTTAAGGCCTGGACCATCTCGTTGACAACCGCAGGGGACACCGCCGCTAGCTCCCGTAGGGTCAGAGGTATTGGTGAGCCGTTCCCCATCACCCTTTGGACAATGTCCGCGGCCTTCTTCTTCCCCGCAGGATTAGCGGGCAGCCCTTCCGACGCTGGTACGCGGGCGACTGGCTTTGGGGCCATTAGTCGCTTGTCAACATCCATCGCAATCCACTCGTTCGTCGCCAATGCCCTGACTTCGGCCTCCACTCTTGGCGCTACCCAGGTTCCGGGCGCGGTAACAATCCCAAGAAAGACCCGGGCGGTCTCGGCTTTAGCCTTTGCTCTTTCCCGCACTTGCACCATTGGTGGCGGCTTGTCCTTGGTCAGATCCACCGATTCACCTGTTGGGAATATGTACGTCATCCCGGATGTGCAAACAAGCCCCTCGTCCATGTCTCGAGTGAGGTTCTCACAAGCCGACTTCCAGTGCCCTCTCTCCCCGCAATATGAACACCGCGGCAACCCAAACGACCTGGATGGTCCGCTGGGGGGCTGGAAACCTTCTACCATGTGAGGCGGTACCGCGCGCGGTTGAGAAGGAGCCACCGGAGACGGTGCGGCTGTCAGAGCTGCGGGAGCCGATGTCCGGTTGAGGAAAACCCTTATGTCCCGCAGAATCCCCGTCATCTCTCCAACTGATGGTCCCGCGGATTGTTGGGAAAGTCCGGAATGAGAAGGCATTGGCGGCCCCGCGGCCAAGGTTTGGTCGGGGACCGGCGCCAAGATTGTGACCGATTTCTTGGAAGAAGACGGGTACGTTTGAGCTGTATCCGCGATGAGCTCGTCCAAATCGATTTCGCTCTCCACAGCTTGACGGATAACCAAAAGATTGGGAAGAATCGCGACACTTCCATCCAGCAACCTCTTAACCAGACCATGGTCATACAGGTATTGCTGCACCCTGGAATGGAGCTGTGGTGCGAGACCCCCCAGAAACGCCCGCTTCATGGCACCTGTCTGGCCCGCGACAACCTTGTTCTTCGCCAGGTAGCCGTAGATTTGCTCAAACTTTGACATATATTCCACTAATCCTTTGCGCGATCGCACCCCCCCATTCTTGCTTGCTTCCTCGACGGCTTGATCAAAGTCGCTTTCTTGGAACCGGGGTTTGCGCTTTCCCCACCTTGCCAACATCTTGCTTTTCAACTTCCCCCAGTCTTGCCTCTTGTAACCAATCATTTCCTCAACTTCCCGCAGCTTCTCCTCCTTGGTAATGAACAGCACAATGGTCCAAACCTTATCCGCGCCCAACGTGCCCTCCAAATCCGCAATCCCTTTGAATCTAGAAAGGAACCGCTCAACGTCCGAGGTACTGAACCAAAGGTGAGGGAAATCCCTTGGCCTCAACCAAACGCGGCAAGGGGCCTCTGCTGCCATGTCCGATGACCCTTCCGAGGGAGGAGCAAACCCGCTACCTCTGGGAGCATGAGCGGATGGCGGCGGAGGGGGTTGAACAGCAGGAACGGGAGTCAAACGTAGAGGATAGGGAAGGGGAGAATGGGATCCCGGAGCGGTTGTCAGAAACATCCTGTGTTATCTTCAAGAGACTGAGAACGGATCGAGAAATTCCTGGCCAGAACCCCAGATGTGGAAACTTTAGAGGTTTTCCCTCACGAAGTTGTCCCAAGTCACGGAGTTCAATGGTTCTAGCGTCTGTAAGACTCGAGGATGATTCCTTGTCCGGGAGAGAGAGAGTGAGATTCTAATCTTCCTTTTTCCTATTCCCCCCTCCCTGTGTGTGTGTGTCCCTCCAACCCGTGCTGAGGGGAGAGGTATCTTATATCCCCTCCCCTCTAACCTAAGTACAAGCACAAAGACAAACTGACAACCATGAAGAAGAAACCCTAGACCCAGAACCCTAACCCATGCCCCAACTCATACCCATACCCTATCCCTTCAGCTCGCCTGCCATTCCGAACATCTGGTTTGTCCTTCCGTGGCGCGGCCCTCCGCCGCGCGCTACCCAAAGTTCACCGCGCTTGCCCGTATCCGCCCGACGCACCGTTGTGGATTTCTCATCCCGTGGCCGGCCCGCGCTTGCGCGCGGTTGTCCACGCATATAGCCCCGCTGTCGCCCCGCCTTTTCCTCCCCCGACTAACCGCCCAAGAACCTGGTTGGCCCAGCTCCATCTGTGAGTTGGATATCCAAGCGGATCGCGGCCCGGCCCGCAGCCGCGTGCTCAATCCGCTGCGCCCACTGCTGAGCCTTGTGGCAACTGCTGCTGAGCCCGCAGCGGCTACTGCTGAGAACCGGCGCACCCCCACTTCTGAGCCTAACCTACCAGATGCTGAGCGCGCAGGCCGCGACGCAGTCCCCAACCCAAGGCTATATAATGACACCACAGCGCGCTTCAGGTCTCCCATGGGAGCCGCTTGGGTATTGCTTGGAATTGTTACGGCACCCAAGACATGGCAAGCTCCGGGCGTGGAGGCTGAAGTCAGGGCGTTGGCGGCAGGCAAGCAGGTGGTGACTGAGAGGATGGATGTGGATGTCAAGGAGTGGCCATTGGCCCAGGCCCCAAAAATAGTTGCGCAAGGTCAGGTAGGCAGCACGTTGCTGATTAGCTCTGGAGGGAAGAAGAAGGCCGCAGAAATTGTGCAATGGGTAATGGGGAATGAAACACTGATACCTTTCACCCTGTAGGAGTTGGCCGCAGTTTTGCCAGTGGTTTTTGACAAGATGGTGCAGGCATTGAAGGAGTACAGACGTGGTTGGGTTCTGACAATGGTCCAGCGGGTGAACACAGCGGAGGAGGAAGGGGAGAGCAATTTTTGCCGGTCCAAGTCCGTTTTTGTGCCACTTGCTTACGTCTCAATGACAATTGCGGGCAGGAAGGTGTGGGCAATGGTGGAAAGTGGGTCAATGGTTAACCTGCTTCCGTCAAAGTTGGTGGATGAGTTGGGGCTATTTTGGAGGAAGTGTGCTATGGGATTGCAGGCGCTGAATGGCAGGGAATGTTGGGTAAATGGAGTATTGGAGGAGGAGGAGGTTGAGGTTGCAAAGGTCCAGAAGCCGCTGTTTTTCCTCTTGGTCAAGTGTGGTGATGTAATCCTAGGACAACCCTTTATGTTTTGATTTGGGGCATGGATGGTGTTCAATGCAGAGTAATGGATGGAAGTGCTGAAGGTGGAGGACACGTCCAGGGCCAGGTTTGAGACAACAATCTGCAACCACGGGAAGGGAAAGTGGGTGCGGTCAGTGGAGGCTGGCAAGGAGAGTGAATCCAACGGGGGAGATGACTGTGAGGGTCACCACGTGGAGGATTTTGCCTAGTCAACTGTGGGTGCCACGCGGGAGATGCTCTGGTTTTGTGCAGATGGTCAACTAGGAAGGAGAAGGTGGGGGGGGAAGGGGGTGGAGGGTGTGGGTGACAGAAGTAAGTTCTCTTCCTCAGTATGCATTTCCAGAAGGTACTGTGTTTCAAAAACCCTGCCATAGTGCCACATTCATGAGTGAAGGAAAGAGCCGTAGTTTGATTGTTTCCAGGATTCACAAAAACAATAGCGGGTGTGTGCGGATGGTCAGGTGTAATGTGGGAGGGTACAAGCCCGTGGCACAGAAGGTCTGGCCCTGGAACATGCCAATTCCGCAAGGGATTGAACAGGCCTCTTTGACCAATCTCCTGGTCTTGGGATCCCTGGGTAAGTCCTCTGAAGAAGTGTGGGTGGGTAACGTGGTTGGTGCAGATCACAGCACTTCATTTTGGACCAAGAGGGTGGTTGAGCGCGGAGGAGAAGGATTTGTTGGCATTGGTGTTGGTGCTTTGCAAGAAGGCCCTTGCCTTTGGACCCCACAAGCATGGATTTTTGAAGGGCAAGGTTGGCAATCCCTACATAATTCCCACGGTGCCGCACAAGCCCTGGAAAATCAAGCCAATTCCAATCCCTTGGGCTGTTTGGGAACTGTCAGCTCTCTGATACCAGGAACCTTGCAGTCCTTTAGCTACAAAGAGTGATAAAAGAATTTGGAGCAATAATATTCCAAAGAATAAACACTTTACAGCTCCAATAATAATATGGTAAGAGCAAGTGCAAGGTTTAATTGGTTTGTTTATAAATATTTTAAATACAATATAAAAAGAGGGGCTACAGTAATATACTACTGGGGGTCTTTACAGACTTGGAAACCTCTCCTCAAGGGGCCTCCTTAGGCAGGTTATAACCTTGGAATGAAGATGGGTGCCTTCTAAGGCCTTATCCACTAATTTGGGCGGGCAAAACAGCACGCAAGCCCAGAGCAGGAAGGGAAAAACTTACTTGGGAAGTAATCCACAGAAATCCTGCAAAGATTCAGGTAAGAAGCTTCAGAACAGATGGGGTTGGTGGCTGGTTCAAACTTCTGGTTCTTGATAGTTATTTAGAAAATAATAATAATAATACTTCAGACTAGATCATAAATCACTTGCTTTCTTCTTGATAAGAACTTGACTAACAATGGCACAATGTCTGATTGATAATAATAATATCTCTGATAACTGATGGATGATTTTGAACAAGAGGGCAAAAAGAGCCTGTTTAAATACTCCTTTTTGGGTGCTTGAGGGCCTCTAGAAGGGGTATTAGCCATGGGCTGAGGCTAGGCTGGCAGTCAGGGCAATATTGGCACGTCCTCAAGGTGCTGTTAGCCTTCTGGCCTTAGATCTGTCAAGGAACAGCTCCTTTTTAGCTGCAGGATCTGTTAATCAACAGATTAATCATTTTGCTGATCCTGCACTGATCCTCAATTTGTACTGTAAGTACTGGTCCAAAGTGATCAGACGTGGATGTATATTGATTCTCCATCGTCTGCTGATCCTGTATGTAATTTTCAATAATTTTTACGACCATTCCTTGTGTAGTTTTGTGGTCTTTGAAGGTTCTGATCAGCTCATGACGTGGTGAGTCTGGATCTTTATTTAATTAATAAAAAATACTAAAAATTAGTTAATAACTAATTTTAATTGATTTTTAAGGTTTTTAAACTATGATCTACGCTTGTGTGGTAGCTTTACATTTGTAGAGTAGATCCTACTATGTTGTAGCTCCTCTGAGCGGTACCTGGCTGTCAGACTGATCACGGCAGGCTAGGCGCGGGGATCAGTCCATTCAGAAGCGCGCGGGGACTGATCAGCTGGGCGCGTGATCACAGCAGGTTAGGAGCAGGGATCAGTCCATTCAGATGCGCGCGGGGACTGATCCGCTGCGCGTGTGACTAGGTCACGGGATTACCTGCACGCGGGAGGGATCGACTGCGCGGGAGTCCAGCGCTGTAGGGACGCGGGGCTGCGTGCGGGAATTGTGACAAAACACAATTCCCTGTGTAACTCCTAAACTACACACAACACCTGGATTTCAACTGAAATTTAGGTGTGAAAACTATACATGACATATCATGTGAAATATTAAAATGGCCAAAAGGTGCCATATTGGTGCCGTGGTCATTTACCATTTTCTTTTAAATTAATTAAAAAATATAAGGAGTAAGAATTCAAGGGTGGGTTCAGTGAGTGACCCTACCTTATTTTGGGTGCGAAATCCATTTCTGCAATAATATTTATGGATTTCCTACTCCTTCATTTTATAATAATTTTATTTATTTATTTTTGTTAATATTATCATTGTTGTTGATTTGTCAGGTTGCTCTGTGCTAAGTAGCAGGATGACAGGAACCCTTTTTAGAATTGTTCTTGGAGCGCATGAGGAAGGGGTTTTATGAGCAGTCCATGTTGAGCTACTCCAGCCCAATCTTTGCGGTGTTCAAGCAGGACAGAAAGTTGCTTAGGATTTTTCATGACCTACAGCGGCTCAAATCTTTCACCATTTGGGATGCAGTACTGCCCCTGCGTGTGGACAAGTTCCTGGAATTGATGGCTGGGCGGGCATGTTACAGATTGGTTGATGTGATGGGCGGGTACAATCAGAGCAAGCTTCATCCAAACTTGCGGCCCCTAACCACCTTCAAGATGGGATTGGGAAGGATGCAGCTGACGCGGTTGCTGCAAGGTGCAACTAACTTGGTGGTGGTCTATCAGGCCCAGATGACTTGGATTTTGCAAGACAACCTTCCAGAAGGTGTCCTGATTTTAATCAACAACACAGGCATCAAGGGTCCAGAGACAGATTACAGAGGCGCGGTGCTGGAGGAGGCTCCGCAGATATGTTACTTCATCTGGGAGTACGCAGAGATGCTGGAGCAGATCCTGTTCCAGATTGAGGAGGCAGGGCTCACGGTGTCAGGGAGTAAGTTGGAAGTCTGTGTTCCAGCGTTAGAGGTGCTAGGGCATGTGGTGGCTTTCAATGGTAGGAGAATTGCAGCAAAGAAGCAGAACAGGGTCCTCAAGTGGCCAACCCCGCCGACACCATCACACATCCTTCAATTTCTTGGGCTATTTAGCTATGTCCTCATGTTCATTGAGCATTTCACAGAGGTTTCAAGCCTGCTACAGGCACTGACGCAGAAAGGCGCAACATGGGAATGGACAGCCAGGTGTGACAC
Source organism: Puccinia polysora (assembly GCA_025617555.3). Classification (NCBI taxonomy): domain Eukaryota; kingdom Fungi; phylum Basidiomycota; class Pucciniomycetes; order Pucciniales; family Pucciniaceae; genus Puccinia; species Puccinia polysora. The sequence goes on along the minus strand of CM062621.1, from coordinate 39,783,688 downwards.
AGTGTTTTCAAAACTCAAGGAGATTGTGGGATGCAATATAGTCCTCCAGGACCTCAACTACGCTGCAGGGGGGATCCTCTTGGCAGTCAAATTGAGTGAGTTTGGCACAGGAGGCATTCTTACGCAGGAGGAGGATGGTAAGGATAGGCTGGTTCTCTACAAGTACGTTACCTTTACCGCAACGGAGAGTTGGTATTTTCAGCCAAATTTGGATGTATGCGGAGTCACTAAGATTGTGCGGCAGCTCCAGCATCTGATTTGGGGTGTGCATTTTGAGCTATTGGTGGACACAGAGGCCTTGGCGCGGATGATCAACTCTCCAATGCTGCCAAAGACCCCTATGACTAGGTGGGTGGCGTTCCTTCAGCTCTTCTTTTTTTTTTGGTGCATGTTTGGGGGAAGGCTTTCATGATTCCCAAGGCACTGTTACGTTATCCGCAGGAGGATCCGTTTGAAGGGGCGGAACCCCTGGACATGGAATCTCCGGTTATCCATGTAGGTATGGTGGAAGTGGAGGTTGGCCTCCTGCTGCAGCAGTCTGGGCGTTACACAACCTTGTGCTCCTTTTTGAAGGTTCTCCAGTTCCCCGGAAGTACAACAGGAGAAGTAATCCACTGGGAAAAGCAGCGGGCAACAAACTTCTACCTGCAGGAAGGACAGTTGTGGCGGCAGAGTGCCCCCATGCCTCTGGTGGTTGCAACATTGAGGAAGGACCAGGAAGTGATCCTGACGTGTCTCTACAACAAAATTGGCCACCAGGGCAAGATTGAAACATGGAGAAGGGTGAAGGAAAGGTTCTGGTGGCTGGGGGTGGTGTGCGCACTGTGGGAGTGGGTGAAGTTGTGCAAAGCCTGTCAGCTGCAGAGTTTGAGGCTTCCCAGGGAGGTGGGTCACCCTATGGGTGAGGACACATTGTTTGGGCTGGTCTCCCTTGATGTGGTCCACATAAAGGTGGGGAAGTTTGCGTACCTGCTTGTTGTGCAAGACAATCTATTGGGTTGGGTTGAGGCTTTTCCTCTGGTAAAGTTGTTGGCAGAGAAGGTTGCTCAATTTTTGGAGGAAGATTGGTTTGCGTGGTATAGTTTGCTTTGCCTGATCACCCTTGATGGGGGCTTGGAGTTCTGGGGCCATTTGATGACGCTGGTTTGGAGTTGCGGAGCAAATTTTGGACATGTAACCAAGTACTATCTGGACGGTTCCGGGATGATTGAACACGGCCATCAAACTATCAAGGAAGCATTGGTGAAGATGTGCAGGGAGGATGGCAAGCGGTGGCAAGAGACCCTTCCGGCGGTTCTCTTTGCAGAAAGGATCTCTGTCAAGTGCCTGACAGGCTACTTGCCTTACAAACTCCTCTATGGGCAGCGTCTGGTGATTCCGGTGGACATTGAGTTGGAAACTTTCCTGGGTGTGGATTGGTGGAAGGTGAAGAACTCCAAAGAGCTTGTGGAGGCACGCGCCAAAAAGCTTCTCCAATGGGACAAGACACTGTCAAAGGCCGCGGAAAGGTTGCGGAAGACTAGGACAGCATTGTTCCACTATTGGGACAAGCGCTGTTCCCATTGCCTCTGGGACCTGTTGCAGAAAGGGGACTTGGTCTTGTTACACAAATGGAGCTTGGAGTCCCAGTGGGGGAAACTTTTCTCCAACCATTTGAACAGTCCCTTCTGCATGGCATCCAAATTTGAGGGGGGGGGGTTATCAGCTCAAGGAGTTGGACAGAATTATTCTTAATCCAAAGGCCGCGGCTTTACACGTGAAACGCTTCTTTGCGTGCGGGTCCACTTCTTTTTATGAGACAGCGGGGGATGGTGTGGACCCAGGGGATGGTGACAAAGGTTCAGGATTGATCAACGGATTGGGCTCTTTGGGTGATGAGGATTCTGCGCGTGACGTGCCACTTGAGAGGAGCAGGAGACTACAAAATGCTGGGGACAGCCATCAAGCTGGGGGGGACGCTAGTAGGGTGAAAGCCTGATTTGGTAAGGGGGTGTTCTAGCCGGTTCACAGCCAGAATAACTAGACACCCCAGAATGTTTGTTTTCTTATTTCTGGGTTTTTGGCTTGGGCTTTGGATTGGTACTGACTATGTTTTATACTTGTTGCAGGAACGCAGGCGCGGAGCAATTCTGGGTCTGTATACGCAAGGACAAGCCCTTCAACAAATGGCCAAATACAAGGTGGGATAAGGAGCGGAGTGCTGCAAAAAAAAATTCTTTCTTTCTTTCTTTTTCCTTTTGTCTGGGCTGTTTTCCTCTTTATCTGTTTCTTTTTTTTACGGACTGGTTTAATTTTTATGGATGGGTATGTGGGACAAGCTTGATTTGGTAAGGGGGTGCTCTAGCCGGTTCACAGCCAGGACAACTAGGCACCCCAGAACGTTTGTTTCCTATTGCTTCTCTCTCTCTCTGGTTGTGCACAAGCACTGGCAGCCTGGTGTTTGTTTGTTTTGTAGAATGGGTGCAGGGAACTGTGTGGCATTTTTTCTGGGGCGTTCCAGGAACCCTTTGGAACTCTTGGTTACTTACAAAGGCAAAGCGTGTTGTCAGGACTTGCAGTTGCGCAATTGCATGTGGGGCGGATCAGGACTCAGGTTTCTCTCACTCACTCACCCAGGGCATGGGGTCTTCCTCACAGGCTTTAACTTAGAAGGGACACACTCCCAAGAGACGTTTATTTCTCTAGAATTAGGAAAAGTTGCAATACAACAAGAGTGAAGGAAGTGCAAAAAATGGGGGGCAAGGCGCCTAAGCCATCCTCATCATTTTCTCCATTTCCGCCTGCAAAGATGCCAATAGGGCCCAAAAGTTTGCCAGGAGCTTGGCTTGGGATTCTGTGGATTGAGTGCTGGGGGCTGCAAGGAAGTCCTGTAGCATCGCGGTTGACCATTCAGCAAAGATCTAAAAGCCAGCCGCCGGGAGGGCCATCACAATGGGGCTCTCCAGGATTTGGGGCAGCCTTGAAGGGAGTTAAACAGGTGGAAAAGATGGGGTCTCCAGAGGGCCATTTGGAAGGCTTGGTCCAACTGAAGGTGACAACAGGATCAAAATTGGGGATGACGGTGGAGGAGTGGCCTGGGGGGTTGTAGGCCTCTTGTCCGGGTTGGGAGCTGGTGCCGGAGTGGGAGCTGGCCAAGGGGTTGATGGTGAGGCTGGAGGAGGTGCCAGAGGGTGAGCTGCATGCTGTTGGTGCATCTTGTTGATGCGTGGGCCGTTGCCCCTTGGTTAACTCTGACGTAATTGGCCCAGTATTGAAGAGTGGCCCAGTAAGCCGCAAAGGTCAAATAGTCCTCCTTCTGGGGAGGTCCTGTGTGGCAAAGGGGCAAGGTGGAGTTGAAAGCCTCACTTAGAGGTGAGAGGCAAAGAGGTGAACCCGGCGGAGTCCACAAGTCCTCCAAGATTTTATCCGCATCCAAGACCACAAATGGGTCAGGGAAAGCTATCTTGCGCCGCCTTGGGCAAGAGCCGGATTGGGGGGGAGGCTGGGGCATTCATGCAATGAGTGAGCAGGGGCCGTGGCCACAAAGAAAGATGGTTAAAGCATGATGGTCAGGGATGAGCAAGCACGCAAACCTGTTTTGGGAACAGAAGTTGCAGGTTATCATGGCAACAAGCAAGAAAGGTACTTGGTGGTGTAGGGGGAAGGGCGCGGAGGGGGGTGGTTGGTATGGGTAGGCTCAAAGATGGTCAAGTTAGCAATGGGAAGACCTCTGGGGACAGAACTCAACTTGGGTGGGGGGATGTGGTGTTGTATTTATAACCTTGGATCAGGAACTGCGTCAGGGGCTGCGCGCTCAGCAGTTGGGTAGGTTGGGCTCAGCTTCTGGGGTGCGCGCAGTCTCAGCAGTACCTGCTGCGGGCTTAGAAGTAGGGATTGTGGGGCTCAGGACCGGGTGCAGGTTGGGCCTACTCCAGGCGTGGCGGGATTGCAACCTGCTTGGAAAACACAGACCATGTGATGGAGCCAACCCAACCAAGTTTGCGGGCAGCTAGTTTGGGAAGCAGGAGCAGGGCAATAGCAGGGTTATACGCGCAAGCATAGGCCCGGACCAATCCACGGATCATGGGATTTTCAGAGGCACGCAGACAGATAAATGCAGGGGGCTCCAAGTAGGGCGCAGCGGAGGGCTGAGCCATTAGAAGGAAAAACCGGACTGATGTAACAACAGAGAGAAAGGTTTTGGAGGGAGTGGAAGGATTGGGTAGGGTTGGGCTAGGGTTCTGGCCCGTAGGGTTTTCTTTCTTTGTTGCTAGGCTTTCTGTTTGCACTTGTACTTAGGTTAGGGTTGATAGGGAGGACTTAAATACCTCACTCTCAACTACGGGTTGTAGGAGGGAAATCTCATAGGATAATCATCTGGGAAATAGAGCATTGGACTGTATTGGAAGGAATATGCATCATCATTTCTTTACATCTCTCCCTTCTACAATTGTCCCTTTCTCATCCAATGCATTGAACCCAACCTCCTTACAGATGCTTGGACCAATAACTTCCAAACTTGAGGACAACTAAGGAGAGTTTCTCCCTTCTGTTTCCACAGCATGCAGTTGTAGAGGGTCTGCAGCTGCGCGCAGGGTTATGGGAAAAAATTATTTTTGTCCATAAATCCTAAAATATACATAATTGGGGGTTTCTGACAAAAGATTTGGTCAGAAAACCATACCTGGGGATGTGATGAGGAGGGTACCTGGGTGAACATGGTTCTACCTGAAGGAGTGGGATTGTGGGGGCGGTGCCAGTGGATGAGCCTACCTAAATTGGCACCAAAAATCCATTTCCTCAATAATATTTCTTATTTTCTTACTAGTTAAGGTTTCATCTTCTATTTTTATTTTGAGTTAATATTTCCTTTTTTTCTTTATTTTTTATTTTATTTGTGTTTTAGTTGGTGATGCCTTATTCAGTTGGTACTGAATAGTAGACAGCTGAAAACTATAGATATTATCAGAGCCAATAACATTTTGGGTGCTGTTTTTTCCTGCATATTTTGGTATCTGGAGTGTTGACCAAACTAATATACATCTTCAAATTCTCTGGTGCAATAAATTTTAGGGTGATGATAAATTCACAACCCCCATTCATGCGGGAGTTTTTTAGGGACCTACACAGCCAATTTAACCCTTGGGAGCCCATACCTAACTCCCCACAGCCCCGGGGGCCGGTTGCAACAAGGGAACCGGCAGTAGGGGGGATTTGATCACGCTCCCACCAGCCATGAACAACTAGGTTGGTTGCGGCAAGGCAACTGGCAGTGGGGGGGACCTGATCACCTCCCCACCATTGAGGGGCACTCTCCCCCCCCTTTACCAAGGGGATCTCTCCCCCCCCCCCCCCTTTACCAAGGGGCACTCTCCCCCCCCTTTACCAAGGGGCGCTCTCCCCCCCTTTACCAAGGGGCGCTCTCCCCCCCTTTACCAAGGGGCGCTCTCCCCCCCCCTTTACCAAGGGGCGCTCTCCCCCCCCTTTACCAAGGGGTGCTCTCCCCCCCCTTTACCAAGGGGCTCTCTCCCCCCCCTTTACCAAGGGGCGCTCTCCCCCCCCTTTACCAAGGGGCGCTCTCCCCCCCCTTTACCAAGGGGCGCTCTCCCCTCCCCCCTTTACCAAGGGGAAGGAGAAACATGGCTGAGGGGATTTGACCAACCCCCAACCCATCTTCTAATAGCTATGCCCTGGGGGAATTAACCCCCAGGGCCCTTGTAAAAGGATTTGACTGCCCCTTCCAGGGAATTGGCAGAAATAGGGGGGGGGAATTTTGGCCGGTTACACCAAGTTGTGTAGAGGCCACACAACTCAACTTTGGTTGTGCAGTGTGCCACAGAACACATTTGAGTTATGTAAACAACTCAAATGGGTTGTGAATTTATCATTACCCTAAATTTTATAAATCCATTCTCCTCATCAGCAGATTTGTCTTCACCTTTCACAAAATTAACCTGAATTGCTTCTAATTTTACAGGCTTTCTTTTGTGATCTCCATCAATGGGGATACTTCTGCAGTACCTTGTTTTTGGGATTCATCTGCTGAATTCATACATATTATTTGGTGGGAGTTGCTTTCAGCTTAACCCCCAAGTCTTAAGGTTACAGAAAGCCTTAAAAAATTCTCATTATCAAAATCAAACTTTCATTTGAAAAGTTTTTGAATCCTCTTCTGCTTTTCCTAATAAAAATTAAAACTGATGCCACTTGTCCACGCCTACTACCACAAATAAAATTTACTTTAAAACTTAATTCCTTTTGTTCCTCTTTATTTTCACTAACCCATATCTAAAAGATAGATTTATGTTGGCCTGCTTTTCTTGAACAAATTTTTGGGCCATACAACATAAAATTCCAAACACACATACCCAACAAGTAGCCATCCTGCTCATCCAATGCTTACTCCCAAAACCCATCTTGACTTTGTACTTCCAAATCAACCAATACTCAATTTCCACACAAGAAATAAAAACTCAGTCCAATTTCTTTCAAATTACACCTTTCCGTCACCAAAAGTGCAGAACATATTTTTTCCAACACAATTTTTTTAAAAATATACTAGCTTCTAGGAAAGAGGCTCTTTTATCTGTGAATCACAACTGCTTATAAATTGGTGGCATCATGAACATACTTTACTTCTGAAATCTACACATCCAACTAATATTTTAAAGAGTCTCAACATTGGATTTTTCCCAAAGATGATACACATTAATTTGACAAGAAAACCAACCATGAACCAGAATGTTGAAGTTTTACTAATTATAAAGTCATTTTGAGATATTTGATTTTTGATGCAGGGAGATATCAGATTGGTTCAGGGCTCTTTTTACTCCCAAAATCTTGTGTTATATTTCATCAATTAAATAAAAACAATGCAGGGAGATATCAGATTGGTTCAGGGCTCTTTTTACTCCCAACATCTTGTGTTATAGTTCACCAATAAAATAAACACATTTGGTTTTTCTCAAAATTCTTACCAATAAAACCACCAGAGTTTTTGGAAAGGGTTGCTGAATTGGATCTTTTTTTCAATCAAGGTTTTATTTTGAATATTGTGTAATGGCCTTTATGAATCATCAGAATTAGCAATTAGCTTCTTTGATGCTTGTGGGACCACATCCACTGGAGCACTCAACATTTGTTTCTCAAACAAAAAGCTGACCCAACTGATTTTAAAATTGCTGTATATTTTTTTGAAACCATGAGAAAAATAAGTAATTTTCCTGCAATTATATTTTCTGTTGCTTCAGACCTGTAACCTCTGGAAAAACCAAAAATTGATATGGTTACCAAATCCATCCTGAAACTGCAAAACTTGGCTTGATGGACATGCATTTACCACTGTATTACATTCATCAGTTTTCTCCCATAGATTAAAAAAAAAAGCAAGGTATCTTTTAATTCCATCCCTCTTCCCATGTTTTTATTGTTTAATTTTGGATTCAGCTCAGGGATTGGTCTTGGTGGATGGGATTGTATCATCATCACAAGTGCATTATGGATTAAAAATATGTACATAAGCATGTAATCTGCCTTCAATGATATTGTATGATTTGTATTTTTATTCAAGAAAATTTAGAAACAAGAACATATCTAGTCTTTTGAAATGATGACCACCTGCTTCAAATATATAAAATTTCCCCAAAATTATCCCCTTTTTCTCACAAGTCTTTAGATTTTTCTGGTATTACAATTTTATCTCTTTAAATTAACCACTGATGCAACATTTTCATCAAACAGTGTTAATTAGCATATGAAAAATGGAGGCCAGAGAAATATTCTAAAGGTGTTTTTTCACAAATATACATTCTTGCATTCCCATAAATATGAAATAATTACTATTTTATCAGCAAATTTTCCAAAAACATTCATTGTAATGGAATAGGACAAATTCAAGATGCATTCTCAGTTAAGATATAAATATGCATACATTTTGGCTAAAAAAATCAAATTCTCTGTGAGAGAATTTATTGAAGAAACACAGGCTTGTTACTAAAGTTTTGCAATACTCCCCTTATGGATTCCCCATCACTCACCCTTATACAAATATTGGCGTAAATTTAGACCTAAAATTGAGAAAATAGAAAAATTCACACAAAAGGACACTTAATATTAGCTTTTTTTCAAGTGTAGAAGAGTATTGGGGCTATAAAGAGCCTCATATTCAAAATCTTGAAATAATAGCTTTTGGAAGTTTCCATGAAGGAAAAGTGAAGAGGTTTTGCACCTGCTATATTGTAAAGATGTTTGAAGGAGCTAATAATTCACCCAATTGTTTTTATATCAAGTATAGATCATGATTTGTGATCAAAATATTTTAAGATTCATCTTCTTTTAATTTTAATTTATAATTTTCAAGATTTTCAAAGGGTCCTCTTCAAATGAATTGATGAACTGTGTCTTCATTGATAAATATTTTAAATACATAATGAAGTATGGAAAATTGAGGGTATAATATGATTGATTGTTCTTCTAACTTTGATACATAGTATTTGCAAAGAACATTTTTTTGGGGCTCAGATTGTAAATTTTCAATTTTTGGATATGTGTTAGGATTTTCAAATTAATATTCTAAAATTAAGGCTTGTATTGGTGGGAATTTCAAAGGAATCTCACCCCCAGAAAATTCTACATTTCTTGGTTAAAATTTTCAAGTATGTGGAGGCATCATGAATGATTATATATTGATTGATAAAAATCCCAAAATATTTGGAAATGAAGGGAAATGGTGTGATAAAAATAAGAAATAGATGTGCTTTAATTTGATTTGAGAAGTCTTTAATTTAGCTTATTTTAGTTTCACAATTTTTTTAATCAATTTTTTCTTCATTTTTTGGTGGCTATGTTCAAAATAAAAATATGATTCACATTTTTTTTAGAAATGTTTCAATGATTATTTTCACTGGAAATCAATTGGTTTAAATTCAATTGAAGCATAATATTTTTTCCAAATTTGAAATTCAACCAGGCTCCAGTTTGTAAAATTTCTATTTGAATTTAGCAATAAAAATGAAAAAGCATTGAATTTTATTAAATTAATTAGAGAGTAGTTATTTCCAATTTAAAAATGAAATATTAATGAGTTGTACCAGAATTGGAGTAATAGTTATCTTTATTTTTGATTAAATGACCTGGTGATTGCATCTGAGTTATAAAATCTTCAGTGATAGATTATAACCAAGTTATTGGTGGAGATAACACCAAAGTTACAGGCAGTCACATGCTAGCATTTGCCTCCATTTCCCCCCTGTTGCTGGCAACAAGGGTCTGTATACCCACTTAGTGGCTTTTTCTCAGAGCAAATATGGGGAAAAAAGCCTCAAAACCAAAATTTTCATCCATTTTAAAGTCCCTAGAACATTTGAATGAGCCCTTGGCTTCAGGAAACAAGGGCTCAGACCAGAAATATTAATTGGAAACCACCCACATGCCTGGTACAATAAGGTAATTAAAGGCATAGAAACATGTATCAAATCCCTAGAAATGATCCAATTTAGCTTCAAAACCTTCTTTACCGTTTAGAGCGGTTCCAAAAAACCCCATGGAAAGCTCCTTGGACTCATTGCAAGCATTGGCCATCCATTTTTGGCTGTTAAAAGCCCTTCCAGCTTGCTACTATCCCAGAGCCAGCTGCTGAAGTACCATAAATAATAAAATAAATATATAATGAAGCTAAGGAGTAGGATAATCCAAAAATTTGTTAAATTTTTGGATGCCGCACCCAGATCTAGGTAGGGTCACTCAGCAAACCCACCTTTGAATTCCCACTCCTTAATTACCTTAATTTAACCTCTAAATAAATGGAGCAAAAGTAACAGCACCACATTTGCACTTTTTTGGCCAGTTTAATAACTCACACAGAAACTGTCACAAACAGGTTTCTCACTGGAAATTCTGTCGGAAATGAAAAATTATTTATAGGTTGGGAGATATGTGAAATAAGGGGTTTTTTCCGAAATTCCCACACACAGCTGAAATATCTCCCGCACCTCTGCACACAGCCTGCACAATTCTTGATGCCCCACATTCCCAAAAGATCAGCCCCAACTGCATGAAATATCAGCCATTCCTGAATAAAATATCTTCTCCCAGATGTATAACAGATCTGCTCCCACATTAACACCATCCCTGCATGCAGCAGTACTGATCCATGCATACAGGATCCTCTATGCAAAGAAAATGACAAAAGGTACTGCACTTAACTGCTAAAAACTAGTTGGATAAAACAAGCATATTGAATTAATTAATAAATGCATATTGGATGATCCAAAAATATATCAACTCAAGTAAAATTGTGGAGAAAAAACAGTTTAATGAGTTCAAAATGAAATTGGAATAATTAACTCTACCACAAAAAAAACCAGAGTCCTATAATCAATGACCACAAAATGTATACAACAATCAACTATCCTAGAATCTCAAAATACTAAAATTATCAGAAGGAGCTAGAAAATTATTCAAGAATGAATTTAAATCATTTAGTAAAAATATAGATAGTAAAATAAAAGATCATTTTCAGAAACACCAAATCAACAAATAAACAAAAAGTCAGATCTAGACCCAAAAATAATCCACAGAGTCTCCAGATCTGGGAGCAGCTGCACTCCAGCACCAAGAAAAAAATTCTGAAAAAACCCTGGCTGCCCTGCTAGCCTCAGCACATGGGCCCTTCCTGCTCTATATGCCCAGAGAAGGCCCTTTCAACCCCAATAATGTATGTATAAATTCCTCTTTTGGTCTTATTTCCCCAAGAATTCATGAGATATCACCCCAGAAACTGTTCAAAATGTGATTCAAGGGCTTATTAAGGATAAGCAAGTGATATAGGGACATATTCTGATATTATATTAAATAAACTCAAACATTTATAACCCTTTGCACTGATATAAGTCTTAAAGAACCCCACTAAGATTTAAAATCATTCAAGTGTGAATGACTGCAGGTAAAAAGCAATTAATTACTTAAAAATTAATTTATTTCCTCTCTGCTTTGGATTAAGTGCTACCATATCCCAGCCAAACCAATGTGTTCTGGATAATACTTCCTGATTGGTAAGTCATAAGGTTCCAATGTTCCAGGGAGTCAGATTACAAAGTTAATCCCCTGAAACAGAGGTTTTAAAGACCCCAATTTTTTATAAAATGTGGCTCCTCTCAACCTTTTTTGTTATATTTAAACAAAATCACTTTAAATTGCACCATCACCAATTATTAAAATACTTTTTAGGATTATTCTTAATTATTCAAAGGCATATATTTAAGCTTTTAATTCATCACTACTGGTAGCTAAAAGATTTCAAGGTTCTTGGAATCTAGAAGCTGAAAAGACCTGTACCATGAGGGGGCCCAAAAACTAGTCATAATGGCCCCTCTCCAGCTATTTTTATTGGTTTTCATTCAATTTATCAATTCATTATAGCCTCAGATATTTTTGTCCTCATCCATCAAAATCTCATTAGAATATAAGTGCGTGATCTTGGACCACTTCTGATGAAATTTTAGACCAAAAATATTGAATCTTCTTCTATTTGGCCAATTATCAAAAAAAACCTTCAGCCTGCCCCAGTACCACCTTCCAGTACCCTGAGTCCTTGCATATTGACCCATCCCTCAAGCATATGTCTGGATATCAACATATTAAGTGATAATGTTGACTGAAACCCATTTTTTTAGGTTTCAAATAACAAAAACACCAAGGAAATGATTGAGATCCTTCTTAAAAGGATTTCTTGAAAGTTCCGCAGGAATCAAAAATGTTGCTAAATTTGCATAAACAGACATATACCTGTGTTTTGGAGAGCTCAAAAACCCCAATAAGGTCTTGGAACCTCCTTCAAAATTTATTTCTATGAATATAAAAATAAACTTTAACCCTTTAGTCAAATCATATACCTTTCATTTCTCCCTATTTTTTTCTAATCTTTCCATCACCACTAGTAGCTGGAAGTATTCAGGTCCTTGGCATCTATTAGTCTGACAATTTTTGAATCCATAAGAATCATCCAAAATTTCTTTTAATCCTCTGATTGGATAAAAATAATTTCAATCCATTGTCTCATCTTGAATCAAGCATCACCCATCCATCACCTAATTCATTTTTCTCTCTCTATAAATTCATTATTTTTTTCATCATGAAGATTCTAAAAAAAATCAATTTCATTTTTGAACAGAAATAAATATATCTTTCTGGATAATTAATTTACTTCAAGGAAATAAATCTTTGAGATATTTGCAGAGTCCAAGTAGTGATATATTTGATGAAAAGATTCAGAATTACTGTTGATGTCAATTTACTAGGAAGAACTCAAAATATAAATATAAATAAAGTGATATTCTTCAGTTGCAAGTGAATCACACATTATTCCAGCTGGAGTTAAACCTGGTATGCATATAATTCAGGTTGAAGTTGCAACTGGATTTAATTTTTTTTTATAATAGATATCCCTGGGAGTCATAATTGATATATAGTTTTTTTGAATATTGAATCAAAAATACAGTTTATTTTAACTCCCCTGGTAATTTATTTTTTTTCAAAAAAAAAAAAATCCTCCTGCCCTTTGCCCATAGGTAAATGGAATAGCCCAATGTTCCACAAGCTTGAGAAATCCCACAAGGACACCTGAAGCCATCCAGTGATCAAAAAAATTCCCAATCAACATCCATCCCCCTCCCCTTGCCATTTGTCAGAGGTCCTTTCCCCTTCCAAAGGTCCCACCAACCTCCCCCCATGCTTGGCTGTCAAAAAAAAAAAAAAAATCAAGGGCCTCCCAAGTCAAAGTTTTAAGGGACCCTACCCCCCCCCCCCAATCTGCCAAAGGAACCAAAAAAATGGGAGGTCCCCCTGCCTCAGACATTAAATCAAAAATTTCCAAGGCCCCTCCACCTCCCAGAGAGAGTTTCATCTTCTAGATACCAGGAAAATTGCAGTCCTTTAGCCACTAGAAGTGATGTAGGTTAAGAACCAAAAAATTCTTAAAAAAAGATAATAATGAATCTCCAAAAGGATGAACAAGATTGGTGAAAATGAAAGTTTTGAGTGGTTTGGTTTCAGCTTTTTTGTTAAATATAAAAAATTTTTAAGAGGGGCAAAAGTTTATACAGAATGGGAGTATTTGGAAACTATACTTCAGGGGATTGGAGTATTTGGAAACTATACTTCAGGGGATTAAAGTTTTAACCTGGTTCCCTGGGACCTTGGAAACTTATGCCTCAAAAATAAGGAAGTATTATCCATAAAAAGGTGATATGGCTGGTCTATTGTAGCGCAATATATAGAGCAGATAGGAAATGAATTACTCCTTAGTAGTCACTTTCTGGGTACCTGCAGTTATTATCAATTGGAAGGGTTTAAATCCGAGAGGCGTGCTTCAATAATTTATCTTCAGTTAAAATAACAATAATTTTGGAATTGAATTCAATATAACCTCAGAAGAAGGACATAAATAAATTGCTTATCTCTTATAAGCACTTGACTAACAGTTGGCCCAGTTTCTGGTATTATATTTGGTGAATTCTGAGTGAAAAATAGGACACAGAAGTTACTGTATAAATACATTGTTGGGGGTTAAAGGGCTTCTGAAGGGCACATAGAGATGCAATGACCTATTTACAGATTCTAGCAGGGCTATCAGGGCTTCTTTGGTACTTTCTTCAGGTGATTTAAACCTGTGAATCCTGGATCTGTAGGATCATTACACGTTTGAGGGTCTATATCAGTCTCTTATGTTTCTTTGTGGATCTAGTGTCTTTTAATTCAATTATTTATTGTACTACTTAGTTTTTTAATAAATGCTTTTCAGTTAGACTAAAATGATTTTATAGGCTCTCCAGATAATTCTAGTATTTTTTATTATTTAATTGGTTGATCCCTTGATATGTTCCAAAGTCTTCAAAGATAAGGATTTTTTTATTTTAGTGGTACACTTCATTATTCCACACCACAAAAAAAGTGATTGCACTTGCTAGAAAGTGCCATCAAGGAAGCTCTGGTTGAAGCTCTCTCAAATCTATATTTGAAGCTATGTCCATGCTCTAACAAGTTTTTGGTGCATAGTGACTGTGCATTAAAGCTTGGATAAATCTTGACCTGAGCTTTGCCAGAGCTTGAACTGAGCTTGGAAATACATTTTTCATGAGCTCCTTTATGGAACTTGCTAGCAAGTGACATGCATATCTCTGTGGTGTCATATTTATTTCAATAATTCAAGCTTTGTTTTTTATTCAATATTGTTTGACTTTAAATAGTTTTGGATCATTCACTATACATTTGGTAAGTTAATATATGCAAGGATGATCCTACTAGGTTGCAGTAGTTACATATGGTGCTTAGTGTTCCTTGTAGTGGATCCAGGATGCATTGATCCATCCTGCTGCATGCAGGTATCATCTGCCTGCAGATCTTGGATGGTGCAATTCATGCAGGATTGATCTTCAGATCAGGAGATGTGCTTATGCATGCAGATCTATCTGTCTTATGCATACAGGACTGGTCTGTTGTGCATTCAGTGCAGATCAGAAGCGTACAGGCTGCTTCAGGAGTGTGGAAGTGCAGAGTTGCAGGAGTGTTGGATTTTTGGTAAAATCTCCTTTTTAGCTCATAAATTTCAAACTATAAAAAATTCATTAATTATGGAAGATATTTAGGTGTGAAAAATATTTTTTAAATTTTGGTTGAGATACTTAATAGTCACAAAAGTTCAAAAGGTGGTACTGTGATTTTTGGTCCATTATTAATATGTTAATTTAATATGTTAAGGAGTAGGAGTTCAAAGGTGGGTTTGGTGAGTGAACCTACCTAGATTTAGATGGAGAATCCAAACTGGCAATAATTTTTGAGTTTTTCCCACTCCTTGGCTATTCTTTCTACTATTTTTCTTTTATTTTATTATTATTGCTACTTTGAAAGGTTGCTCTGTAAATAGTAGAAAGCTGGCAGAAAGGGGCCTTCCACCACCCCCCTTCCAAAGCTTCCAAAGATAAAGAGGAGCTCCTTTCAAACACTGTGGCTTTTCTGAAACCAGCCCTCCAAAATGGTTTTGATTGAAAAATTCCTGAGGCCTCCCCCCTCTCAGTGGAAAAGTAAGGGGACCTCCCTCCCCCCCCCCCCCCAATAGTTGACATATCAAGAACCAAAAAGGGCTGGCCCCCTCCCACTTCCACCAGGCCCCTCCCCTTCAAGCAGAAAAGAAGCAGAAGCTAACTCACCTCCTACCCTTCAGGAAAAAATAGTTGAAGGAGGAAGGCACCCTCCCCAGTCAGCATGATTACAAAAACCAAGGGGGGAGGGGGGGATTGAATTTACATTCAAACAAAAAAATATAATCTCCTCCCACCACCTTCTTTTTCCAAAAAAATTATTGGGATGATTTATTTGAATCCTAACTCGAAGAAGTTGTGCAATTTATCTGACTTACATATAGGAATCCCTCAGGTAATGAGTACTACCCAGCCAGTGGTGGCTGTAATCTGAAAGGAAGGATGAGGGAAATTTTGACCCATAAGATTATTACAATGTAAAATATTTAATTTGGTGAAATTAAGCCATCAAATCAGTTTAATAAGCAATAATTAGCAAGCATAATATATTTTATAATTCTTGGAATTATAGGAAGGGATCATTTTAATCAAAGACTGCTAAAATGATTTTTTTGTGGAATTATGCATCATAATTTGTGACCAAAAAACAAAGGAATTTTATTTTGGGTTTTTTCAATGATTGGAGAAAAACATGATAAATAGGTGTGCATATAAAATTTTGATCATCTTAGGGATTTTTTGAATCTTGAACTCTGAATCAAGAAGATAAAAAAAGTGCTTTGGGTAATTAGACTCATTTCTTGCGGGTCTAAGATCAATCTTATTGAAATCAAGAATGACCAAATGCCTAATTTTAAAATTCAAGTTCATAAGAACAAGGATAAATTATTTTGTATAACCAATGGTAATTAACCAATCAATATCATCCCCTGTGGCAATTGAAACTGATTAAATTGACTTAAGCCTGGTCTATTTGAAACCAGGAATCAAACTGACAAAAAACCAGGTTTGAAAGAGCCTTAGTATTGGACAAGAGGCAGATATTTCTAACCAAATTTAAACTTGATGTGCAATAGACCCCAGTGCATTCAAAAAAAAAAAGAATTTTTATGGGAATTAGATCGATTCCATATTTGATAGCACAAGAATTTCAATACCTGATCATCATCCATCCAAATGAATTTTTATCATGATTTTTTTTTGTAATAATTAAATTTTTGTTTTTTGTTGATTATCAAAAGATTTGAAGCAATACAAAGCCACTCTGGAACATATTTTTCAAAAAAATTCAACACACATCTGTGCTTTAATTTTCTCAAGGGTGATTTAAATGTTTCAACATTGAGATAGATGGCCTTGGAGTTCTAAATAAATACTTGAATAAACTCAATTTGAAATTTATCTCATCTTAGTCATCTTTCAAAACTCATTTTTGAAGTTTTTGAGGATCATCTGGTTAATAGAAGTGGGCTGAAAAGTTTGTGCACCAATATCTTGAAATACTAATAACAAAATTTTGCTATACCATCCTCCTAATGGCTTTATTTTTTTAGCTGAAATTCTGGTGGCTTCATGGAAAAAAGCCATCAAATAGAAACAATATTTTTCACAAAATGCCTCTAAAATAAAAAGAATAATTTTTAATAATCCCAAAGAAATTTGGGGAATGCATACCATAAACTTTTATCATACTAGAATCACTAGAAACAGGATTATTTTTTGAAATTCAAATGGATTTTAGTGGATTATATATTTATTCAGGTTTGAAGTTTATCATATGCAGAATTCAGCTTGTCCCAAGAGGGAATAGCCAGATAAAATTTCACAAGGCTTGAAGATGATTCCAAATGACCAAGGACTCATCAAAATAGATTGAAAAACTCCAGAAGAATTAGGCATACATCATATACAACTGATGGATTGGTAATACTCAGTTGGTATACTATGTTGAAAAATTTGAAAAGTGTTGGAATTTTGTGTTGGAATTATTGTTTTGAAATTGTTTATTTCATTTATATTTCTTTCATTTCTAGAGTATCATGCCTACATATGCTACATCCGCGCTATCCAACCACTGCGGTGCGCAACCTTGGACTTCTTCTTCATGAATATGCATCTCACATCCGCTCCTCACTCCTGAACTCTTAAAGGAAGTCAGTGAGCAGGATGAAGGTTCTTTTCCCATTGTATTTTCAATTTTAAAAATTATTCTTGATTCTCTCAGTCATTTGAATCAAGATTCAAGTGATGATCCAGTCATTGGTCAAAAGAACTCAAGTAATTTGGTGCAAATGTTGATTCTTTTCTTCTCTGCATGTTCTTCAATCAAACCCCTGACTTTAAATTGTTTTTTTCTTCTAAATTTGAGCTTGTGGTCTATTTTATTTACAAAAACATCAGGTCTATACAGAGGGTATTCATCCAGTCATCTAACATCCAAGAGTCTTAGTCATTTCCATCAGCTTGGATATGAAGCTTGTTTGTTTCTTTATTCTTATCTCTGTTATTTACATCTTCTGATTTCTATGATGTAGTTTCTGGTTCTATAAATATATAGAGAAATTCCACGTTTCAATTATTTCACAATTAAAAGTCAAAAGCTTCAGATAAATTCCCATCAAACTAAACAGAAACCAACATGAAAGACTCACTTAATGCAACCATACTTAAGGCTGCCATAGAAGCCATTCTGTTACTCACTTTGGAAAAATTTTCAATATGGCGCAATCAAGTGGTCAATATGATGGATCTACAGGAGGAACTTTACAGTAAACTCACAAGGAAGAAAATTGATGCAAATGGTATTCCAATTGGACTCATTCACATCAAGAATGTGAGGATTCAAACCATTCTCACTTCGAAACTAGACACAATTGTTCAGGCCAACATAATAACTCCCAATAATGAAAAAGATGCTCACCGTATTTGGGCAGATATTAATGAATTTTTTGCCTCCAATCAAGCCTCTAATCATTCTAGGATTTTTAAAGAATTTCTTTGCGCTCCTTTTTCTCACACCAATATTCTTGGATTTATTACCAACACCAAAACTGTGATTTCTTGATTACACAAAGTTGGAATCAAATTAACTCCCGATATCATTGATCATGAAAAAGCTACCATCAAACATGGATACAGTAGTTCAGCAAATAACTCACTCAGACAAGAAAATCACCCCAGAACAAGTTCTATATCATCTATGGATGTTTAATAATAACAAGTTCCTGAACAAAGAACCCAATTCAAACAAGGGAGATGAGAATGTCAAGTCAGTATCCTTTTTGAGCTCTTCCAACTTCAATCCCTGCAACAATAAATGGAATAATGCTAAATCAGCTCATCCAGAAGGACGGTTCTGGAAGCTTTACCCTCATCTCAAACATTCCTTCCCAAAGAAAAAGAAAGTAGGATCATCCAAGATAAAAGCACAAACCACTTTTGTCAGCTATTTTCACACAAGCTATCTTTTTTCCCAAAACTATTTTGTAGTGGATTCCAGATCTTCAAGAAACATTGTGTCTGATATGAAGTTCTTCTCTCATCTAGACCAATAAGTAACTGGTTAAATTTCTATGAGCTCTGGAAGGAATTCTCTTGAATACAAAGGAGTTGGCATAGTGGAATTGACAGATGATGAAGGTCTCATGAAATATCTATTGGATGTGTTGTTTTCCCCCAGTTCAATGGCAAACTTACTGTCAATGGACTCTCTGTTACTGGATGGTTTTATGGTTGATTTTGGGAAGGAAGAGCTAGTCCTTCAGAAAGATGAGTGGAAAAAGAAGGGTATATACAGGTACAATATTCCAGTTATTTGCATCATGGTTGAAATGAATCCTCAAGTTTCACTTCTCACTCATGATGAGATTTTACATAAGTCCCTGGGTCATGTTAGCTATGGAAGAATACAATCAAAGCTAGGTCTGAAAGTAAAAAATCATTCTGCTTGTGAATTTCGCGCAATAAGCAAGATCTCCAAAAATCCATCTAAAAACAAACACCCTTGAGCTGAGAGACCTTGCCAAGAGCTCCACTGCAAATTGATTGGTCCCATATTTCCACCAAGTACCAATTGAGATACATATTTTCTGACCGTAGTTGATAGCTGAACTTGTTTCTTCACGGCTATTCCAATCAAAAACAAAAGTGATGTGGACAACACTTTGAGGTTTCTCATCAATGTCAAATCAAAAAGATTTGAATATAGTCCAATGATCATACACTCCAATAGAGGTACGGAATTTCTGAACTTGACTCTCTCAGAGTTCTGCAATCAAAACAACATCAGGCAGACGTTCTCCAATCCTTATACCCCGCAGCAGAATGGATTGGTGGAAAAATTAAATCAAATTGTTCTGGAATCTCTCTGGACTGTTCTCTTTGACTCTCAATTACCTAAAAAGCTATGGCATATAATTATCAAGGGGTGCACATTGGCACTTAATCAAGTTCCCTTGCACAAATCAAAGAGATCACCCTACAAGCTTTTCAAAGGAAAAAAACTCAGTGTTGAATACTTTCATCCAATTGGTAATACAGTTACTTACATTCATGCGGAAAGAAGACCTTTCTCTAAACTCAAACCTTGTGGTCTTTTTGGAAAAATTATTGCGTACAACAATGATTTAAAGTCCTACAAGATATTGATTTTGGAGAACAAGGTCATTGATCCAAAACATGTGACTTTCCTTGAATTTAATACTAATCCAAAGAAGTTTGCCAACAAAATCAAAGTGGGTGATGAGGTTGTTGAGACTCTATAGTCTTATACTTCAAACTTGCGTGTGCCTTTTCAAATTGGGTCAGTCAATCATTCTCATCACTTGTAGAAAATCAATTTGGAGTCTTCATTTGTTAATGTTCACAAATGGTCATTTTCATCTATTGAAGCTGGTGCTGGTGAGGAAGAAACTCAAATTCAGTCTCAAGTTCAGTCAAATATCAAAAGGCCCAGATAAAAGCTACGTGAACGGTCCATGTCAGTTAAACCACCAAAGTATTTGTATGGCTCTTTTGGTGGACAGTCCGACTGGTTGAATGAAAGGCAAATCAACCTCAACAAGATAGAATCTCAAGAGATCTGGGAAGATTTAAAAGTCAATACGTCTCACTTTCTCAGGAAAAAGTGGGTGGGCAGAGTGAAGTCAGCCACAAGTTTGTCTCTGGAGAAAAAAAAGTCACAGCTATGCACCATGGGGAATCTTCAGATGCCTGGAGTCAATTATGGTGAGACATATTCACCCACAGGAAAATTTACTACTCTCCTTCTTCTCTTACTGTGCAGATTGGATCACAATCTTGAGATACTCCAGTTTGATTTAAAAGTGGAGTTTCTGTTTCCTCCCTTGGAGGAGGACTTATGAATATTAAAACCAAAGGGAATTACTCGCAAGTCAAAGTTTCTAAAGCTTAAAAAATCACTGTATGGTTTGCTTCAAGCGCCATCAAATCGGTAAAAAACTCTCACATAATGGTTAGAAGGCATTGGTTTGGTTCAGCCCAATGCAGATCCGTGTCTCTTTATTCATTCCTCTTTTCAAGTGTTTGTCTTATTTAATGCGGACAACTTGATTGTGACCGGGGAGGTAGACTGGTTTGAAGACAAGTTTTTAGTCAAGTTTCCACATTCCTCTGCTCATCCACCAGATACCATCCTAGAAATGGAATACGCACGGTCCAATGGGACAATCACTTTAAGTCAGGCAAAACAGGTTGAAAATACATTGAAAGAGTTGAACCTGAAAAATTTCAGATCTGTGATGAATCCCATGACACCCGGGATCCAACTTGTCCCAGCCTCTCAAGAAAAGCAAGTTGAATTCAGCAAGTTGGGTGTAAACTTTAGGAAATACACCGGTTTTCTTTACTACCTTGCCTGTAGAACTAGATCTGATCTATCTGCAGCTGCGTCGATTTTGTCTCAATTCAATCAAAGCCCGGGAATTACTCATTGGAAGGAAGTACTTCACTTCTGGAAATATCTTGCCAGGACCTCATCCCTTTCTCTGATGCTTAAACCAAATTCAAATAATGAAGATGACTTAACTGTCTTCATTGACTCCAACCTGGGCAGAAAATCCTCAAAGTCTTTGTTCTCAATCTGGTTACATTTTCTTCTGAAAGTTGGCACCAATCGCGTGTAAAAGCCAAAAGCAGTGCAATATTGCACTCGCGTCCACAGAGGTAGAGTTGAATGCGCTGACAGATGTTGCGCAGGGGGTACTGTGGATTGAATCAGTCATAGGCAATCTTTGGCAAATGGCTAAGAAGTTTACACCTAGTTTCCTAGTAGACAAAAAGGGTCTGTTGGAAAAATTGTGGCACTTTGGATCCAACTCAAACACTAAATATATTGACATGAAACTGGAATGGTTAAGTGATCAGCTTTCCACAAAGAACATCAGTGTCCTGCTGTTAAGCACCAAATCCATGGTTTCCAACTCTCTGACTAAAGCTTCCAGTTGGCAGAGTCTTGATCTGCTTGCGTCAAGATGCTTTGAATCTTTGTTGCACTGAATTATGGGGAGGTGTTTGAATTTCGTGTTGGAGTTGTTTATTTCTTTTATATTTCTTTTATTTGTAGAGTAGCATGCCTACATATGCTACATCCATGCAATACAACCACTACATTGCGCAACCTTGGACTTCTTCTTCATGCATATGCATCTCACATCCGCTCCTCACTCCTGAACTCTTAACCAAAGTCAGTGAGCAGGCTGAAGGTTCTTTTCCCATTTGATTTTCACTTTTACAAATTATTCTTGATTCTCTCAGTCATTTGACTCAAGATTCAAGTGATTATCCAGTCATTGGTCAAAGGAACTCAAGTAATTTGGTGCAAATGTTGATTCTTTTCTTCTCTGCATGTTCTTCAATCAAACCCCTGACTTTAAATTGTTTTGTTCTTCTAAATTTGAGCTTGTGGTCTATTTTATTTACAAAAACATCAGGTCTATACGGAGGGTATTCATCCAGTCATCTAACATCCAAGAGTCTTAGTCATTTCCATCAGCTTGGATATGAATCTTGTTTGTTTCTTTATTCTTATCTCTGCTATTTACATCTTCTGATTTCTATGAAGTAGTTTCTGGTTATATTAACATATAGAGATATTCCATGTTTCAATTCTTTCAAAAAGGGGGGTTATAACTTTTCCTCATTCCAGGAATTATCATAGTTTGATTGAATCCAAGTTGTGGAGGAGTTTTACCAACCATTTTTTCTTCTATTATTTTGCATGTCTGGAAATTAATATCATTAATAATGACATGGATCCAATGATTTTATGAGCCAATTTTAGAAATTCTTGAATTTAGGTGCAATCTTTTGTGTTCTAACCATTTTTGACTGGTTAATTTTAAGCTTTATCTACATAATGTTTCTTAATTATACCAAGGAGCTTTTGAAATGGTTGTTGTGGAGCAGTCATAATATAAGAACCTTTTTTTCTTTTTACCAAATTGAGCCCACAGAAAATCAGGAGAAATTCAGCCTTCAAATCTGATTTGATTAAAATGATAAAAAACTTAATTAGAATACCAGAATTCCACAGGGGGGCATAACTCTTTTATTTCAAGGATATATACATATGTTGACTAAAAGAAAAAAGAAAAACAAAAAAAAAAACAGAATTTACTTTTTTTCAGTGAGTCTGGATTATTAATTGGTTCAGCTTGAAGATTTTCCCTGAAGATTGGGATTCCAGTTGTGATCCACCTGATGTTGTGTCTATTCTTTCCATGTAGAGGAGCCAATTTTAATTTTTGAATATATTTTTTGATAGAAATCCTATGAAATCATTGAGGTTTTACTTTGATCTCAATTAGATTGCATTTATCAATTCCCTTGTTTAAAAATTCTTCAAAATGGGCTCAATTTTTTTTTGATATTCCCTCATTTGATTGTTAAAATTTAAGAGTTTTTTAACAATTTCTTTTTTTCAAAAAAATATTTTGAAAAAAAAAACATCATCATCATCATCATCATTCCAAATCAAATTACTAATTTTGATCAGTTTAAAAATCTAAATTAGTTTACTTTTACAGATTCTGAATTAAATTTGTTTACAAAAATCATCATTTTTTCATTGCTTTGAGTCAAGGTGAAATTACTTAGTTCTTGATGATTTTTCTACTGTAGTGGTTGAAAAGATCCTACATCCACAAAGGCTCAGAGGGCTTGATATTAAAAATATTTTTCATTTTTTACAATATTTTGATATGTTTTTAGATTTAAATTATTCTTAATTTCTTTCAAGTACTAAAACCTAAACAAGGAGCTTGGTTCTAGCCAATAAAAGAAAAAAAAAACACCCTTTGAGGGAATGAATCAAATTTATAATCTGGAATTAGAGCATCTACCCTTGTTTTGATAAAATCCTTGAAAACTTTGAAAATTTGTCAAGGCGCGCAAGGGGCGTGAGGTTGGATAAATTTCAAAAACCAATTTTGCACCCTTGTTTCAATAAATCTGCCCACGCAATATTTTCCAAGCAGTTAGGGAGTGGGACCCGCCATCATTGCTTCTGCAAATCCCTGCTTGATAAGGGTTGGGTCCGTCCCTGGGTGATCCAATCCCACCCTATCTGTATATTTGCCACTCAACACTGTCAACAAAATCCCATTATAGGAATTTTCCAACAAAAAAACAACAGAAACCACATTGAAAATTAGCAAAAATAAAAACCAGGTAGCAGTCAAGACATCATCAACCATCTCAAAGCAGAAAATCAAACTTCCAATGTCAAAACACAACATCAAAAAGCTCCCAGAATTCAATATTTTTTCTTTTTCAGCAAAAAAAAACTTCTGGAACTTGAAGAAGAAAAAACCATCCTTGCTATCCTATTCAGTGATGATGAAGCAGAAAAAACTGATGATGAAGATCAACAAAAGAAAGGAATAGTTCTTTGTGATTGTTTGGGAGTCCATAAGCAGCTCATCAAGGACTATTTTGGCCCTCATCCAACTTGAAACTCAAAATTTGTTGAGAGAAGATTCAGGATGAGCAAGAATATATTTTCAAGAATCTTAGAAGATCTTCAAAAATACAACAGCTTCTGGAGCATGAAGGCAGTAAGTTTCCTTGCATTATTGTATGCTTCTTTTTTCAAGCTAATGATGTTTTTTACTTTGATTGTATGTTGCATTAGGATAGCTATGGCCAGATGGGCCTTTCTCCTCATTAAAATCTTACCTCTGCAATCCATCAGCTGTCATATGGAAGTAGAGCAGATAGAACTGATGAATACATAAGAAATGGAGAAACAACTTCCTTGAGAACATTGAAGCACTTCATCAATGATGTGGTTGAGCTCTATGAGGGTGATTATCTGAGGCCTCCAAGACCAGAAAAATTGAAGACCATCCTGAATGAATATGAAGAAAGAGGCATCCCAGGATGTATTGGCTCAATTGATGGAATGCACTTGGAATAGAAGAACTTTCCAAAAGGGTGGGAGGGTCAATTCAAAGGAAAATAAAAGAAACCAACCATGATTCTAGAGGCTGTAGCAAGTAAAAACCTCAGAATCTGGCATTGTTTCTTTGGATCTCCTGGTGCACTTAATGATATCAATGTACTCCACAGCATTCATATTTTTGATAAATTCTTATCAGGTATTTATTTTGAAATAAAACCATGATTTTATTATTATATTTTGCATCAAAATGATTCAATCCTTTTTGCTTTGATATTTTTTTGAATATTAGGCGCACAAGACCATATCAAGTTCACAATCTATGGACATTAATACAACCAAGGATATTATCTTGCTGATGGAATATATCCCTCTTGGTCAACTATTATGAAAAATATCTCCACCCCATAGATGAGGCAAACAAAATTTATTCCAAAATTCAGGAACCATCTAGAAAAGATATTGAAAGAGCCTTTGCAGGGTTGCAAGAAGGATGGGGAATCATCAATCAGCCATTTTTTTTGTGGAATATTGAAGTAGTTAAAAGGCTTATGAAATGCATTGTTATTCTGCACAACCTTATAGTTGAAGATCAATCAACTGATGATGAGTTCACACAAAATTTAAACTCTAGTGTCCAAATAGTTCCCAATCATTGTTATCCTCAAATCACCCACACTTTATCTGATTACATACAAAGAAATGCCAATATTTGTAATTCTGTATTACATTCCCAACTTAGAGAATATTTAAAATTATTCAATTGGGTGTTCAAAGGAATGAGTAATTAGAATCATTGTTTCAGTCAGCAAAATGTGAATAGAAAATTTTCCTATTTGATTTTACATTATTTCAATGAAATTCAATAAAATTGGTTTTTGTTATGGCATATTATTTCTCATTTTTTATTGATTGTGGATTGAAATTTGAAGATCATTTTTTATTCATTGTGCACTGAAATTTTCAGATTAATCTCACTGAAGAATCTGATTTTCTATTATCATATTTGATGTATTTCTGCTTGCCAAAAAATCAATAGCTAAAATAATAATTTAAGTGCTCTAATTCTTGGATTCAAAAAACTACAAATGTAATCTTCCCATCAAATTATTGCAAGAAAATTTCTGAAAACCATTTATCTTTATGTAAAAAATGACATCCATACTTCTTTGGAGAAATATCAATGGCTATGTATTCAAAAAATTCTCCAATTTTGCATTCATTAAATTTGACAATCCTTATCATTCTATTCTGATTGTCAAATTTTTTGAAAAGATTATTTGCATTGAAATGCATTTATTTCAACCAGAAAAAACCATTTCACCCATTATTTTTTTTTAAAAAAATGCAACATTTTTATTTCATAAAAAAACAGTTTTATTATTTTATTTCATAAAAAAAACCATTGTATCATTTTTATTTCATGAGAGAGAAAAACAGTGGCAATTTTTTTTTCAAAATGAAAAATGAAATAAAATGGGAAACAAATTTCTTTATTTCATTTTAATGATAACAAAAAAAAAAGGAAAAATACAATTACAATCCTTTTCTTTTTTTTTAAAAAAAAACAAAAAAAAAGAATGATAATGTAGCAAAAAAAAATTGCCAGAGAAAATAGATTCAGTGTATTCAAATCTTTCTCAGCCATTTGTCTTTGAGTTCTCTCTTCATTTTATTTAAAACCTGCATGCTCTCTGGGTCATCAGAAGTGAGATCAGAGTTGAGAAAAAGTTTGAAGTCATTCATTTGTACTTGAATTTTCTTATATTCTTGTTAAATTTCAAGATTTTTGTTTTCAACCTTCAATTTTTCTGTTTCAATTTTTACCTGTTCTTGTTGAACATCAAGATGCTTTTGTTTTATTTTGATGGTTTCTCTTGATAGGTCAATGCTCTCTTGGAGCAATTGGTTGTTTTCATTGGCCATGTCAAGATGTTCCTTGGCAAGGCTATTGAGTTTGGAAATATGTTTAAATTTTTTTTCTTGACTTAGAAAAATCTTGGATAAATGGCGCCTCTTGCTTGCCTTTGATCCAGCAGGCCTGGGGATTGGGCTGGCCACCAATGAAGGGGGAGACAAAATTTGAGTAAAGTTGTCCCCCTTGGAAAGCAAGTAAAAATGCATGGAGGGTTGGAAGATCCTTCTTTTTGAGTTTCCATTTTGGTTCCCATCAAAGCTTCTCCCAAGCAGCCATGAATTTGAAGGCCAATTTTATTTGGTCTTGGTAGGTATTGGCTGCTCTCATCCAATTGTTGGGTGAGCTTTCACTTTGAGGGTTCCGTTTGATCAAATGGTAGAGAGCACTGAAAAAATGGGGGAGCAGGGGAAGAGAAAGTCTAGAGACAGTAATAGATTGGGAAAAAAAAAACAGGGGAAAGGAATCAATTTTGAGGGCAGAATTTTTTCAAGAGGAAATGTAAGTTTGATTCAAGGATTCTCAGGAAAAAGAGGATAAAATCCAAAATAAGGGCCCTGAGATTGGTTTGTTGACAATCATATCATCCCTCAACCAACCACACTCATCTTGGCACAGGGGTTGGAAAGTCTAACGGATATTATAGTGGTAAAAGAATGCAATCAAAGGAAAAAATTAAAATAGCTGCTCACCATTCAGGTTTACCTTGATTCAATTAATTTTTTTTTGTTCCAATTAATGACTCCCACACGACTGGAGCTGTGAATTAATATGAACCTTCAATTTTTAATTTAATTAATTAATTTATTATTTATATATTTATTAATTTTTTTATTCATTTCATTTTTTTATTCTATTTATTTACATTTTTTTATATTTATATTTTTAATTTAATCAATTTACTTTTTATTTATTTTTTATTTATTTATTTATGTATGTATGTATTTATTTATGTGTGTATTTATTTATGTATTTATTTATAAATTTATTTATAAATTTATTTATGTATTTATTTATGTATTTATTTATGTATTTATTTATATTTACATTTTCAGTTTAATTGATTAATTTATTTTTTATTTGTTTTTTTATTTTTTTATCAAAATCAAACAAAGAAATAATAGATAAAAAATTAAAAAAATCAAATATATATATATATATAAAGGGCCCATTAAAACAGGTAAAAGCACTGTACTTTTAATGAAAGGAAGTTAGATTTTCTTTTGAATAAATTAAACAAGAGGCATTCTCACTCTAGTGTGATAGTAATTTCCATAACAAAAATTTTATGAAACACATGGTCATGATAAGTTTTTTCATCTTCATAAGAAAAATTGAATGTGGGGCAGTAAAAAGAATGAAAATTAACTGGGGGATATCAAATTTAGTTAAATGCAGATTGAATTTCATTTAATTTGCAGGGTTAAGTGAAACATGGTAAAGTTTTATTCCAAAATATAGGTATAATCAAATATATTATGATGCAATATCAAATCATGGGATAAGCAAACTGAAAACAGATTTTTTTGAGGTGACCAACAATTAATTTAAGGAATAATTTCCCGGAAGACTCCTGCCTGATTACCAGTTTATAACTCTGTGGTTAATCATTCAAATGAATTAAAAAGATAAAAAAATTAATTGTAAAATCCAGCCTTCCTCAAAGATAAAATTTTCCCTCAATTTTTTGATTCAAAATCTCTAATTTGAATGAAATGACTTATCATCATTCTTTTGATCATTAATTTAAAAAAAGCTCAAAATTATATCTGGAGAGAACCTAGGGTATATTTCAATTTTAGTTCTCCAAAAGATAAAACTTTGGTTTTTTAGCTAGAAACATTTTCCCCTTTAACACTCAAAAACACCCCATATTCTCCCAATTCCTGGGCCAGAAATGGCTTCTAACAACAATTTTTAAACTAAGAAGCCTAATTTATTTTAATTAATTGGAACAAAAAAAATTTAATTGAATCAGGGGAAACCTGAATGGTGAGCAGCTGTTTTAATTTTTTCCTTTGATTTCATTCTTTTACCACTATAATATTTGAATTATTAACCACAGAGTTATAAACTGGTAATCAGGCAGGAGTCTTCCAGGAAATTATTCCTTAAATTCATTTTTGGTCACCTCAAAATTTTGAGTGCAGAATTTTTTCAAGAGGAAATGTAAGTACTGAGCTGCTGAAAATTTGTGTTGCTTGCTGATGTGGAGCCAGGATATCACCAATTTTTCTTTTTCCTGTGGCAGCCAATTTGGTGATAATTTTTTTTTTTGTTATCATTTTTTTGAGACATCTCCAGACGTTAATTTGAATTCATTGCATGGGGGAGCAGATGGGGTAAAGGTGGAAGGTTAGCTGATCAAATAGGATGAAAGATGGGGGGTGGGTGGGGAGTTCAAGCAATCTGGAGATATCAATGAGTTTTGATTGGGAAGCAATGAAAGGAAGGGGGTGATTTTGATTTCAAAGCAATGAAAGGAAGGGGGTGGTTTCAATTGGGAAGCAATGAAAGGAAGGGGGTGGTGGCTGTTGGAAGGGTTGGGTCAGAAGCCATGACAGAAAGGAGGGGGAATAGCTATCAACAAAGTAATGGAAAGTAGGGGGGAGAACTCAAATGGAGGAGTGGGGATGGTTAGATGTTTGAATGGGGGGGTATGTGAGAGTAGATTTATGAAGGGGGAGGGCCAGGGGGAGAAAATTTTGAGTGAGGCTTGACAGGATTTTACTTGGAAAGCCTCAACAAGGATCCACAAATTTATGGACCCTTGTCAAGGATTTTGTCCAGTGGACAACTATTGAGCCCTATCAAGCGCACAATGGTGGCCCAATTGGGTAAATCCTAGATAAGTCTGCTTATTGAGAGGACTTATTTAGATGGTGCTAGATGCTCTTATCCTGATTTAATTATTTGATGATATAAATAATCTGTTTTTCTAAGTCAGGAAGTAAGTTAGGTCCTTAGTTTTTGGCTCTGGGATGTATTTTGAACTAATGGTGTGGCTTTCATCCTGGGATGGCACCATTAATTATGGTGGATCAATTTTGACCTGAAACTCATGTCAGAATTTTTTTCTTTTCAGATTTATCATTCCAGAATTAGAAACATAAAAAAAACTGTTTGGGAACTATTGTGTCACAACTGCCCCTGGTGTGCAAGGGGCTGGAGGCACAGGCACTACTGCTCACAGAACTCAGGATAGAGATAAGGTATTGATTGCAATGCAGAAAAGAGGTAGAGTAATGACATTGATAAGGAGGAGAATCCAGGAGTAAGGCTCTGAAGGAGTTTGACAAATGAATCCTATAATAGTAAAACCAAAGGGATAGTTGAGATGAGTAAGGTAGGTTGGTTGGCTTTCTTTTGCTGAGATGACAAATATTGAAAGAGGGACTAACCAATAATAATTAGTATACCAATTCCTTGAGGGTAATTAGTCAAGGAAGGAAAGAGAGGCCAGTATATGTGATAACTGAGAGGAGGCCTTGAGGAGGGATAACTGATGCTGGGGCTGACATCCCCCATGGTATTAAATTTTGACAAATTGGGCTTGAGACAGTGGCTTGATGGATTTGGTAATTGGCCTGTCCAGAAAGGTGGGAATGTACTTAACTGGAGTATGGGTTTTCCAGCCAGGAGTATGTACTATGGGTTTAAAGTATGTAATTCTCATACCAGATGGAGTTGAGAGAGAGATGAGGATGCACCAAGTCATAGAGAGGGAGAGAGAAGTCTGGGAGAGTTGGCTAGAACCTGCAGGGCATGCAGGAAGAGATTTCAGGAGGTGCTGCGTGAAGATCCAGGCGTAGAAGGTGGATTGTATTGAGGGCTGAGATTGGCTGAGGTTTGAGTATGGCTGAGAAGACTGATTCAAGTTGTGATTATGACATATTGTGTCTTAGAATTCTTATTTGGAAAAAATATAATAAAAAAATAAAAATAAAAAAAGGATAATTTTGGAAGTCAATTATTATTTTATTTTTATATTTTAGTAGTCAAAACATGAAGAAGAGCAATCTTACCTGTGCAGGGGAGCTTGAAAATATCTTGGGAGCTGATGGTGTTGGACTTCTTTGACCAGTTTTAATGCCCATAATTGTGATCTTATCCTGTTAATCATCACTTGAGCCAGTAATATCACTATCAGAGGAGTCAGAAGGATCTTCTAGAGATTATAGTTTCCCTCAAATATATACTTTTGGAGCTCTTGAACAGCACCTATAGCTGAAAGATGTTTAGCTTCCCAAGTTGGTGGGTGAGGCATAATTTTGAACTTGATTGGTGAAAACTCAAGCATGTGAGTATTTTTTTCAGTATCCTCTAGATTTGATTGATCATCTGGAACATCATCTGGATTCTTGGATTTTAATCCTCAACTTGAGCTTTTTCTACATCAATCTCCTTATAAAAATCAAGATTTTGTTCAGCAGCCATGAGAATTTCTTTTCTGGAACTTGATTGGTGAAAACTTAAGCCTGTGAGTATTTGGTTTCAGTATCCTCTAGATTTGATTGATCATCTGGAACATCATCTGCATTCTTGGATTTTAATGCTCAACTTGACCTGTTTCTACATCAATCTCCTCATAAAACTCAAAATTTTGGTCAGCAGCCATGATATTTTTTTTTCTGTATTTTAAAATTTTCAAATGATACTTGGTGGACTATGATCATCTCAAGAGGAATCAAACTTTATGAGATTCTTATTCTAAACTTCTGGGGGTATTAGTTTGGGTGTTTGATCTTGGGAATGATCATTTATTTGACCATCTATTCTTGACTCAATCATTCCTGGAAACAACATTAAATTTTTCCGGTGGAAACTTAGATTTAATCCTCTGCTTACTCTGTTGATAATTCAGCAGTAAAACTGGTAATTGCAGTTTTTCTTGTGTGATAATTCAAAGAGAATCATCCCTGAGGATACTTGTGATTTAGGTAAGATTCAATAATTCTATGAAACTCAACTAAGGATTCAAAACCCTGGTTGCATATAAAACATACAGGATTATTGATACAAGGAATCTTATCAAGGGAGTCAGAAATCATGCATGCAAGAAAATAGTGTACAGGCAGGATATGATTCTTCTTGAGGGATCAGAATGGGTATAATATAGTTGAGTAGAAATCTGATTGATACTTTTCCATGATTGATTCCTTGATTAA
Source organism: Puccinia polysora (assembly GCA_025617555.3). NCBI lineage: Eukaryota > Fungi > Basidiomycota > Pucciniomycetes > Pucciniales > Pucciniaceae > Puccinia > Puccinia polysora. The sequence goes on along the minus strand of CM062621.1, from coordinate 39,752,173 downwards.
AGATAAACAATATAAAAAGAGAATAACATGTAACAGATGTGATTGATCTTATAAAAAACATTTTCTTTAATTTGGATATATGTACACAGTTTTGATTTGGAGATATATTGGATCATGTGAAAAGTTTTCAAACTGAAACAACATGTGTGTGTGTGTGTGTGTGTGTGTGTGTGTGTGTGTGTGTGTGTGTGTGTGTGTGTGTGTGTGTGTGTGTGTGTGTGTGTGTGTGTGTGTGTGTGTGTGTGTGTGTGTGATTAATTCATCATCATCATTACAACCTTCTCAGTTTTAAGCCCCCTTACCACATCTATCTCTAAACATCCAGACTGAATGTATCCCTTGTGATCATCAACCATTCTGATATTCATTTTTGCTTTTTATTTATTTTTCAAAGTGGTTCAAACCTTAAACTCTAAGAGGCTCTTTGAAAGCTTTCAATAGGATCAGATCTCATGGAATTCTGTTCAGAGGATGAAAGCACAGAAATATTGGAGACATCAGGCTCACAACTAAACCTGCCTTATATATTTTTTTCCCCTTCTTCTCTTTTGGAGTCTCAGAGGGGGTTTCATTTCTCATCATCATGGCGGCTGATGAGATGATTAGAATCCAAGCCAGATTTTTTTTATCTTCTTTTTTTCACTTGAAATCTGGTAGATACTAGTTGATTAATTTCATGCTATGGGAGGGGGGGGGGGAGGAGGGGCTTCAAGGATTCAAATTTGAATCTCAATCTGAATATGGAAGATACCTAGGTGGCCATGATTATTACTGACCAAGTAGTTTATATATATCAAGACTAATACCATCTATGGTGGTGGATGTTGTCATCCAACCTCCTGCTCCTTCATTGATTGGTGGCTATCAGTCATCTTGATGGACAGGTGATATTTGGTCTGAGTTTTGATGAACCAGGTTGTACATATGTAAGTTCTGGGAGGCTGCATAGGCAAGGGTGTACAAGATGGAATGGTGGATGGTACCAAGAAGCCATGGTCAAGTTGGAACTTAGGGGGGTATGTTCTACTAGTTGGCATAAAGCCTGCTACTCCAATTAGATTAATATTCATATGACCATGTGTTCAAAACACCACCAGGCCACCTTTGCATTGGACAAGCCCAGGCAACACTGCTGCTAGCTGAGGATTCAGTGACAGTCACAGGTTTTATGGGGCCCTCTTTTTCCATCATGTGGATGGCACATGCCTGAATGGGCTCATTTGAAAAATTCCACAGTAAAACTTCACTTCCACATCCAAACCTCTTGAACCACATCCCCCCATCAGAGAGAGACAGACTGGGTCATAAGTTCAGGGGAATTACCAACAACTCAATCTCACTCATCAAACCAGCTCTAGTGGTCTGGTCATCCATAGATCTACAATATTGCAACCCATGTTTTAATTAGATACATTGAGAGTCCTACTGTATCAATGAAGTTATAGTGGTCAGTGAAAAAATTTGAAAATGCCACTTTTGTTTTTAAAAAAACAAAATTGGAACTTTGGTGCTTGATGCTATCATGCTGACCATCTTCACAACTATCTCCTTGAGTCCCTTGCTGTGGTAGACTAAACCTTACCTGTAGCCATTAGACTCAATTTTATATTATAAATGTGATACCAATCATAAAAATAACCTAAGAAATGGGTTCTACACCAAAAATAACCTATAGTCACTCGGCCAAAGTACCCTTCTATCTCTCATGGATTAGAAGATACAGCTCAAATCAACCCTGGCCTACCCATATCCCCCATCAGGTGTCACAGATCAGTGAAAAGACACATGGAAATACCAGGGAAACTCTCAGAACATGCAGGTGACAGCTTATATCAACAAAACTACAACTTGTTCCAACTGTGTTTATGCTAGAGGGTATTAAGTAATCATCCAGCACAGCCTTAACCACAATTCAGCCAGGCTGGAAACCTATGGAATGTTCCAGCACAGCAGTTCAGCTGTGCTACCCACAAGTCAACCACTCCAGAAACCTAGAACCACAAGTCAGCCAGAAACACATTTCACCACCCATCACAGATTGGGTGAAAGGTGGCACACCCCCTGATGTCTATAAATAGAGGGCCTCTCTCCAGCCATTTTTCCCCCATCCCCCCAGGCACCCAGCCTGGGGTGGCCACCCCTTATAAAGGATATTGAACCCTTATAAAACACATTAAAACCTTATAAAGGATATTAAACCCTTATAAAGGAATATCAACCATCATCAACAATGATCAACCTTTATATTCATTAACAACCCTTGCATCAATCATCATCATCCATCACCACCATCATCAATCATTTACCACATACCTTGACCAACCACCATCATCATCATCCAATACAATATACCTTGACCACCACCCACCACCACCACCATCATAAACCATTACCACATACCTTGACCACCATCCACCACCATCATCATCATCCAATACCATACACCTTGATCATCATCATCACCATCCACCACCATCATCATCAACCATTACCACATACCTTGACCACCATCCAACCCTCATCATCACCATCCATCATCATCATCACTACCTTGAACATCATCATCATCTTCTTCTTCTTCCATCATCACCATCCCTCCATACTATCATCATCATCCATCCATAATACTATCATCATCCATCCATACTATCATCATCAAACATCCATCCAACCTATCATCATCTATCTTTATCACTATCAGTTATCAAGTATAGGCTCAACCATTTCAACCTTATCAATCAACACCTTTAACATCAAAGGAGTATCTATGGGTAAACAATTAAACAAGCTAAGATATATAAAGGATCAGACTATACAAAGGATTCTTCCCTTAATCAGCTTCTATCCTCCATGTCACCCATTGGTTCCACCACTTCTTCCTTATCAAGCTTGAACATAATGATCTTAGGTCTGATAGAGATTACGTCTATAGTAGCAACTCAATTTGGAAATCAGCCACAAATCTCTATACATCTTTTATTGTTGTGAGACTGACTATAGTACTCAGAGGGGCAGGTGATTCAGAAGAATCAGCCTTAGTACTACTCCTCTATCATTTCAATAGTCCTAGGACTAAATTCCCTCTCAAGTGACTTCCAGCAAGCAATTTGCTAAAGGGTGATGATAAATTCATGACTCCCAGTCATGTGGGAGTTGTGTAGGGCCCCACACAGCCCACTTGATGCGTGGGGGCCCATTCACACGTCAAATGGGTTGTTCCAAACACCATTTATTTATTTATTAATTCATTTGTTTATTTATTTATTTATCCATTCATTCATTCATTTATTCATTTATTGATTGATTGATTGATTGATTTATTAATTAATTCATTTATGAATTACTTACTTAATTTATCTATTTTAACCAAAAAAAAATCACCTTTTTTTTTGTTTTTTTTTCTGGTTGATTTCTGTTTTTTTTTTTTTTTTGATTTTTTATTCAATTTATTCTAGTTTTTTTCAGTTTTTTTTTCAGTTTTTTTTTTTTCCTTTTTTTTTTAGCCCACAATGCCTGTAGTTCTGTGGCATGGAACACGACTACATTTGAGTTGTGTACAACCCCACATGACTCAAACGTAGTCCTGTAGGGTGCCACCCAACACGGTACCATTGTGTGGGGGCTACACAACTACAGTCAAGTTGTGTAGAGGCTACACGCCTCAGTTTTAGTCATATAGCCTGCCACACGGCCCATTGGAGTCGTGTACATGATTCATTCGAGTCATGAATTGATCATCACCCTTTGCTAAATTAAAACCCAATCCCAATGGAGTCTGTCTCTACACCACCCCCTCCTCGCGCCTCTTGCTCACGCTCAAAAGGCTTGTGGTTGCATGTTGGGATGGATGACCCATCCTGGCAAGGCGGTCAAACATCATGAGAGAGCATCTACCTCCATCTCAACAAATCCCTCGACCGATTTTGACAGGTCGTCGAGGCGCGCGCATGGGGACTGTTCGAAGCCGGGCTTCTTGTGCCCCCTTGTTTGCCCCTTGAAGTGCACCCCCCGCGCCCAACACTAGTCATCCAGGAGGTGGGGAGCCAGTCCCACCCTCGTCGCTTCCCAGGATCCCCGCTCACGAAGGGTCGCGACCGCCCCCAGACAAGGGCACAAAAATTAGTCGTTGCATCATTTTTAATTTCAAGAAAGAGAAAAAAAAAAAAAAACAAGAAATCGATTGAGCACAATCTCAAATGGGGTGGGTGGGGGGGCTGTCGATGGAAGTGATCAAGTTCAAATGGAGGGGGCGTATGGTAGGGTGGAGTTCTGCAGGGTGAGGGCGAGGGGCAGACAGACTAGAGTGGGGCTCGACAGGATGTTGTCCAGTCGACAGCTATCGAGCCCTATCGAGCGCACGATGGCGGCTCGATCGGAAAAATGCTCGATAGAGTCTGCGCATCGAGCCGACTGATCGAGACGCTGGTCGATGCTCTCGGTCTCAGATCCTTCCCGATCCTTTTAACACACACACACACACACACACACCGCTTTATTTAGGTTCTTGAACTGGTGTTTTCGTGAGTCCCAAGCCTTGAACCACTCGAGTTAGCCTGGATGAGCGGGGGCCACTTTGACGCTACCAGAAGGTCGAGCCAGTTGACATGTGTACATACATACGCACATGTGGTCAAGTAGTACCTTACGGAACTTTTTTTTCCCCCAGGCCTTATGCCTCCTGCATGTTACAAGCGCTCTCTTGTGATGTTGGACAGAATGTAAGAGGGCAGTTCACTGAGCTCGCATGAACTGGGAGGAGTGCTTCCCATTTTGTTCATTTCCTTCAAGCTCATGATCCTAGTAGAACACATACCGTCTTGATTCGGGCCGATTGAAAGCCATACCCACATCCGGATTGATGGGCTTGTCAGATATTGAGAAGACCCATGGTTGTTTCTTGGATCGACCCTCTTATTACGTGTTTTGCACAGGACACAAAACTGAGCGAGATACAGATTTTTATAGGAATAAATCTCATGGTCTCAAAGGATAGCAAACTTGTGCCGAGAAAACATCAAACCGTAGCTTGCTTCAACTGATGACCGTCATCAAGAGCTATCCACTCCCCTACACTTTGACGAGGTACAACTATCGGAGACAACTTGCCTTTGTGGTGCTTCATCTTCGGGTCGGGTAAGATGCTTTGCCGTAACCGTTGGCGTCATGTCGGAAATCGCGAGGCACGGCGCCTGGGGAGTAAGCCCGGTAAGGTCCATGGATCGTTGATCTACGAGGTGGTGATAACGACCGGCGAGTGCTCCTTAATCTTAAAAAAAACAATCAACCCGCAACAACATCAGCGATTACCATCCAGCTTGTACCGGCGCACTCTGGCTACTCACCGTCGCGGAGAGTGGCCTCGCAGTTGTCTCGAATGGTTGGGTATTTTAAATCTGATGAAAAGCCGCAGGTCAAGAGTCACGCCCAACGGGGGATTAAGATTGAACACCTAAGAGACTTGTTTGGCCAACCTTCTATCATCAAGTCGGTTGTTTTCAGACATTCCTCCAGTAGTGTAAGATGAGCGCCGGCCGACAGCCTGAACGTCCTTAGATCTAGTAACATCCATTCCTTCATACGGGACCATCGTCTCACGGCGGGAGTAGACCGGCTCTGGGGAGTAAGACTTGACAGCATATACGCGACCATCGTGATCAGTTGACGGATGTGGCCGGTGACGGGTGGGGTAAGAGTCAGCGTTGGGAATACGCTCAGTCAAGTAATGATCACGCGATGGGGGCGGAGGGGAACGCGAAAAAGGGCAATGCTCCAGGTATGATGGATGTTTGTAGTCTTGATGGGGCAAAACGTTCAAGTCGGACATTGATCGATAGTCTTTGTGCTCAAGCTCAGGGGGGGGACGATCGGGTCGGTAACGCTTGTCTTGAGGAAGGGCCGGCAAGAAATGGCTCTCGCGTGACGAAGGTGCCAGTCTTTGACGTTCTATCTGAGCATCGTTGATTGCCCCGGGTGGGGTTCGATGGCGATGATGACGACGATCTGGACGAGAGAACAGCTCGGTCGAATTTCTAGACTCCCGGTCAACGTAGGAATGATGATCCCTGGCTAGAGGTGGGGTAAGTGAACGGGGTCTGATCCGACTGGTGACGTATGGAGAATACAGGAGTCAGAGAAAGGGCGTTGGGTGAACGACAATAGATTCACTAGAGCTCTAGTAAGGATCAAAGAGCCGTTGGCGGGATTGAATGATGACCGAAGTTGAGCAAAGAGGCACACCGTTTGGTATATGATTGATGATCGAGATCTGGACAGTCTCTAGCCCAGTGACCGGCTACTCCACACGAATAACAGGCATCAGGATTATGTGAGACGGCCACGTGGCGAGGTCGACTGCCACCATGAGAGATTTCAACTTTGATCTGGGAGCCTAAGAAGGTGCCTTCGTGATATTTGGCTACTGCGTCGCAAGCAGATTGAGGATGATGGAATTCCTGTGAAAGAATGGGTTCAGAAAAACAGCATACGAGTTGACTTGAGCATGTGGCGAACGAGTCTATTGGGAGTATCTTTGACCGTAGAGAAATATTGGCCGATGAGGTTAAGCAGGGACTGTTGATTGGAGGAGTTGCACCAAGCCCGCCTTTTTCAAACAGATATGACGAAAGTGATCAGGCACATAGTTCAAGTTTCTGAGAGACCACGTGAGCACAGGCTGTTCATGATGACTTGGACAAAAATGTCGTCTCAGTCAAAGACGGCTCGAGTGAATCAATCTTGTTCTTGGGCATGACTTTGGCGAGTTGAGCAGAGGACTTGTAATGACTGAGCCAGGGTTGAGAATAGCGGAGGAGAAATTCAACCCAAGTAGATGATCAAGTAGGAGGAAAGGATGCTTCCGAAGGCCCATCAAGAATTGAGGGATGGGGAGGTGGGAGTACTGAGACGTGATTGAAAGTAAGCAAGTCTGTAGTTCTGTAAGCTCACCACGAATCCGTAACCGGCCTTGAGTTCGATGTTTTTGATTCGTCCTAACTGAGAAAAACAATCATCGAGGTCATCGGGCCGAGTGAGCTCGGGGAGGCCGCCTATGTAAATCTTGCTAGCATTTGGTACCACAGAAGGGTGGTGGGATGGGATGTTGCGCTCGGGTGCGGTGGCTAAAGTGTCGAGGGGATCAAGAGGTGGAAGATCCGAGTGATAATTTCTCGGTTCAGAATCTCGATGGTGGTGATCAAGATCATCCCGGTCACGCGCGTGAGGAAGCCTACGATCAGCGGTAGGTTGGCTCCGAGAATCCACGAGTCTATCTCGAAGGGATCGGTCGGGGTCCCGACGGGCTTGAAGGCCTAGACGAGACTCTCGGTGATCGGATCGTCGATGATGATGATCAGGGTCACGATCAGCTTCGAGTTCCAAGCGGGAGGACTCCCAGTGATCGGGTCGTCGGTGATGATGATCATGAGCTCTGGGTAGACGGTCGTGATAAGCTGACATCGGCAGTTAATAGGATCTGAGGCTTCGAAAGCAGTGCAAAGGTTGGATGAACTTGACGGTGTGGGGTTTTAACGCTCTAGGAAGAACAGCTGCTGAACAGGTCTCAGAGAATCCAACCGGAGTGTGAGAGGTAGTAGTTTGAGTGGCCTAAGGACAAAAGGATCGAGCAGACGATCAGTGAACGAGGCCAAAGGATACTTGCTCACTCTAGGTGCTATTCTACAAGGATCATGAATCGAACGAAGACAAGCTCGACTGACAGTATGAGGCAACAAGCTCCTGAGGCCCAATCCGATCGAGAAGTGAGTGTGAGAGGAGGATAGAAAGCGTGAAGTGCTGTAGAGTGGTCGTAGTGCTTGGAGCGTTTGAAGCTCTAGCTGATGGCTGGGAGGGGTGAATGAGATCGGATGGGAGGAGGATGTAGATAAGTGGATGGGTTGAAGACTAGGAATCGATCGATCGAGGTCAGTCTTGATGAGTGTTTGAGGGATGAGTGATGTGATGAGATAGTTGTGGTTCTTACATACCAAAAACTAGAACCAGGTTGGATGGAAGACAGGCTGCTCAGCTGCTAGTTTGTTTGGATGATACTAAAATTCTCGACGTTGGCTTCGAAGCCACTTTCCACTTTCCACTTTCCACCCGCTGGTACTGTGGTAGTACCCATGCCAGCTGGCTGACCCACCGAGCTGCCCCCCAGGGGGTCCCCGGTCGCACGCTGTGAACACCCCGCAGGACAGGGAAAACCCCGTGGGGATCCCCACATCACCGGCGGTGACAGAGCGCAGTGTCGAGCACCGAACGGGGGAAGCCGAAAAGCCCCCCCCCCGGGTCTCGCTTACACCACCCATCCCACAAGCCTATCGTCATCCATCACCAGAGCCAAGAAGCTCGGTGGAGATGGGTGTGTGTGCCTTACTGGGGTGCTTGAGCGGCGGACGATTCTCCCTCTCCATCCGAGACGATCGATCGATTTCTTCGTCTTGCACGAGCAGCAACTAGGGTATTCAAAACACAGCTCGAAGGGGTGGAGTGCTTGAGATCTCCCGGTCACCTGAACGATCCAAGAAGCAAGCTGATCATGCTCCCACCCCAAACCTCTCAGAAGGTGATCATGATCAGGTGGGCAGAGGAAGAGCGAGTGGCCGAGAAGAGGAAGTTGAAGTGATACTTGAAGGGTGTTAGCTAGTCATCCTGATCGAAATGAGAATAAGTCAGAGTTAGAAAAAAAAAAAAAAAAAAAAAAAAAAAACACACACACACACACAAGTTCACAAGGGACTCAAGATAATCAAGCCAAAACACTGGATTTTAAAATCAAAAATAGATCGACTGATGATCCTTCTTCTTCAAATATTCACATCGGTCAAAGGGGGAAAAATAAATCAAGTTAAAAGCTAAGATAATCGGTGTTTGATATCCACCACGGTCCTACACGAATGAACGAGATGCCATTATGTATGTATGATGGTTTTAAACAATAATTTAGAGCTCATGAATAATTGGGATTGATAAACCAAAGATAAAAAAAAGAGAGAGAGAGAGAGACAGATTCAGACGATTTTTTGGATGAGAAAAACGATTCTCATCAAGAATATCAATTGTTGGATCTTGAGAAGGAAGGTTAAAAATTGAACGATGAACCTAATCAGCTGGGTCCAAATAACATAGCTCATACTCAAAAGAATTCCGATTGAATGTTTGGAGTATGGTGATTGAAAAATAAATTCAGTTTGGGATACCTGTTATATAACTAAAGAAATCTCACATTGGGTATCAATTTCTGAAATACATCATACATACTGGAAACTTTGAAACTCAGGAGAGAGAGATTTATTTCTTTCTTTCTCTCTATTTTCAAGAAGGATCTTAAAGCTCCTAATCCCATCATCATTTCACCTGAACTGATAAATAAAATACTGTGATTCAAAAATAGTTTAGTATCATAGAGCACTTTCATCACCCTAGATGGACTAGTATACTTTATTGATTGGAGATCATCAAATCCTTTGTGTGGCTTGATTTATAATAGGGAGTATCAGAGTTAAGCAAACCCACCGTTTTTTAATGGCAGGTTTCAACCCAAATCCACCATTTCAAACCCGCCATTAAAAATCAAAAAAACCCACTTATTTCAGATCAGACATGTCAGATTTACCTGGAAATAAACGGGTTTTTTCAAATAAAGTATATAAAGGCTTTCAGCAGTTCAACCATGTCATTCCACATCATCACCCCTGGTTTCAACCTCCAGCCTCATTGGAAAAATTCTACCTCCAACCTCATCCAAAAAATTTGATTTTCATTGCTCTCATCAATTCATCACTCTCATCCCCTCATCACTTCATCATTCTCAACTTGCTTCATCACTCTCATCAATTTATGGGTTTCATCACATCCATCCTCTCATTACTTCATTGCTTCATCCCTGCTTTCATCACACCCCTTTATCACTTCATTGCTTCATCACTTGATTGCTTCATCCCTAATCCCCCTTTCATCACTTTATTGCTTCATCTCTCATTCCCACTTTCATCACATCCCTTCATCACTTTATTGCTTCATCCCTTCATCCCTCTTACTCTTTTTAAATGGCCCCTTCACAATCCTCCCCCCACAAGTCCACTAAACAAACCAATGGACAAAATCAAACATCCCCCGGGAACTCAACATCCAACAATTCTCCCCCATTGGCTTCCAAAGGCTCAAGTCAGCTCAAGAGATCTGATCACATCATCCTGGTAAACTGGCTCAAAATTCCCTCCAACTACAATGCTTGATTTGGATCCAACAATGAAACACTTCTTGGACAGCCTCCATCCTCCAAGGTCAATGGTTATCTCCTGATGGCCAATGAACTCAAGAATAAAACAAAAGGTAGTCTGGATCTGTCATCCAAACAGATGAGGGAGAAATTCAAGAATTATCAAGCCAAGTAAAAAAAGGCCCACTCCATGTCAATCTCCACTGGCTTTGGTATCACCAACTCCAACAAAGCCAAAGTAATCAACTCAGTGGTTGATAAGTTGGACTCCATTTTTCCTTTTTATATTCAAATGGATGAAATCTTTGGAAAGAAGGCCAACATCACCCCTCTTGCTGCTTTTGATTCCAAAAAATCTGATTGAGTTGATGCTGAGGACTTGGCTGTGGATGATCAGCCTAGCAATGAGGACCCTGATGAGACATTTGCCTTGGAGTGGCCCCCATCCAATGCTAAGGAGGATATTCCAACACAGTCAGCTCCAATTGCATCTACTTCAGCATTGATTGATGAGTCAAACAGGACCTTGGAACCCTCACTTCCTTCTTTTGATTTCTCTCTTCCTGGGGTGGAAGAAACGGAGAACTTGGCCAATGAGGAGGATGTTATTCCTGTATTGCCACTACCATCAACATCTTCTCAAGTAAGCACCCAAGTTCTTTTCTCTTCTGTTTGGTTAATCCTGACTGATTTAGATTGTAAAAAAATAGGCTCATCCGCTCCTGATTGGCCAAAATCTCAAGCCAATGGGGCCTCCCACATCCCCTTCAAATGAGAGAAACACCATTCCAACACAAACGTCCTCCGGAAAGGGAAAGCAAAAGGCCTCAAATTCCATCAACATCAACTCAAATAGACGTCAAAAGAGGAGAAATACTTCAAGCTTTCCCTGGCTTTGAGGATATCATGGAGAATCAAGATTCAAGTAAGCATGTTGGATTCTCCTTGCTTTCAAAATCCAGCTCATTCCTATTCCCCTCTGAAAAACAGTGAAATTGCAAATTGAATCTGAAAAACTTCAGTTCAAAAAGGAGAATTGGGATTGTCAACTGGCTATGAATTGTCAAAAGCAAAGATCTGAGAGTTTGGCTCATCAAAAAAATTTGAATGCTGAGTGGCAAATTAAACAGGCTGAGCTGGAGTTTCAAAAAGAGGAAAAGGAGAAGTATCAAGAGGAATTCCAACTCCAAAAGGAGAGGGAAAGGCTAGCAACAGAAAAAAAAGATATGTTATCCATAGCCATGGCATGTATGAGTAGCAGTAAGACTGTGGATGAAATCAAGGAAATCACTCAATTTTTGGGCTTGTAAATATATTTACTTTAAAAATTTTAAAAATAAAAAAATAAAAAATTTCTTGGCTTGTAAATATATTTACTTTAACAATTTTAAAAATAAAGAAAAAAAAAAATTTATTTTTGATTACTACAATGTTTGAGACTATTTGAAACTCCACCAATAAACAAATATCTTTTATTTTTATTTACATTTTTTTTTCTAGAGTATATTTCCCCACTTTTTAAGTCCCTACAGGTGTTTCTGGTGGTTTTGTTGATTTGCATGGACATAGACATCCTTGTATGAGTGGCAGTGTCCACAGCAGGAAAAGTAAAGTTTTTTTACTTATTTGCCACCCAAACCATTTTTACAATACCTTTTTTTTGAAATCAATACCAAAAACTAAGTAAGGAAAAACAAATTTCCCATCAGATACTTGATATTCATCCTTGTTGTCAATCATTTGTCCATTTGATTTTTTTGTTGGAACCACAAGTAAAAATGCCATTATGTAAAGATATTGGATCATTTCAGAGAACTGACTTGAAAGGCATGTGTATGGTTGTTTAGAAAGAGAATGATACTTAAGTACAACATATGGTTGATATTTTCAATCAGAGACAAAATGTAGATTGATTGGTAGGCTCATGTTTTGTACCAATACCTGACAGGGACTGAGGTTTTTCTTCAAAGTAACAAAATAAATTGATCCTGAATTTGATTCCTTAAATGAATAATCACATTTTGCTTTATTATGCTTCTTATAAGCTCTGGATGCAGATGGCTTGGTTTGGATCATCCATAATGCTTGTCCCCTAGGAACAGTTGGATCTGTTTTTGAATCCTGATGCTGCTTCTGATTCACAAGCTCATCATTGTAACAAACAGTGTTTCAGAAACAAAACCAGGAATTCAAGCTTCAAACATGGTAAGAAAATCAAATGGTTAAAGTTAGTAAAATGAAACCTTAATGTCTTTATATTCAATGAAATTCATACATTCTGGAACCTCCAACTGTCTCCAAAGATTTCAGATTTTAGTTTCTTTTCAGGGTTATGGATGTGTGAGGATTAGATGTAGTGGAAGATTTCACATTAGCTTTTTCCATTTTTAACCTTAAAAAGTTTGAAAAAGAAATTTTTCATGATTATTCATGAATTTTTCAACCAATGATATTCACTGGGATAAGAGGATACAAGGGGTTTGGATGGTTGATGATTCAGCCTACAATCAAGATGGTTAAAAGAATGACAAGCCAAGGTTCAATGACAGTGAGTACAATGATGAATCTTTTCATGTTTTGTTGGAAGATTTGGCTGTAATGGAAGCAGGAAAACAAGAATGGTAAGGAAGAAAAAGATTAAATTCAGTAAATCATCAATCAAAAAGCATTTGGAGATAAAAAAGACATGGTAAAGATGGGCACGAGAGCTTGATGAGTTCTTACTGGGGTGACATTGTGATGCAGTGTTAGAGTTGGTTGAATTTGGAGTGGAAGTTTGTTGGTGATTACCGGGGAGGATTGGGGAAATGGTCTAAAGGATTTGGTGTGAGTGGGATAAGCAGAGATGAAGAAAAAGAGTTAGCATGAATGCCATGCTTTGCAAGAGGTAAAATGATCCTATTGATCAGAATGAAAAAACAAAAAAACACACCACCTGGAAGCCATGGGTTTCCTATGGGGTCATGCCCAAAAAACACCTCTGGTCACTTGCTTAAGGGGGCAAGTAGGTTGTCGGTTGGCCAAAGGAGGGGAGGGGGGGTTTGCAGTTGGCCAAGCAAGCAAGGGGGGGGGGCAGCTGCCAGGCAAGCAAGGCCAAAGGAGGGGAGGGGGGGTGTTGGTTGGCCAAAGGGAGGGAGGGGGGGTGTTGTTGGCTGTGCAAGCAAGGGGGGGGCAGGCCACCAAGCAAGCAAGGCCAAAGGAGGCAAGGGGGGGGGGGTGCGGTTGGCCAAGCAAGCAAGGGGGGGGGGGGCAGGCCGCCAAGCAAGCAAGGCCAAAGGAGGTTAAGGGAGGGAGTTGGTCAGCCGGCGGGTTGTTGGTTGGCCAAAGGAGGGGAGGGGGGGTGTTGGTTGGCCAAAGGGAGGGAGGGGGGGGTGTGGTTGGCCAAGAAAGCAAGGGGGGGGCAGGCCACCAAGCAAGCAAGGCCAAAGGAGGGGAGGGGGGGGGGGGGGTGCGGTTGGCCAGGCAAGCAAGGGGGGGGCAGGCGGCCAAGCAAGCAAGGCCAAAGGAGGGGAGGGGAGGGAGTTGGTCAGCCGGCAGGTTGTTGGTTGGCCAAAGGAGGGGAGGGGGGGGGGTGTGGTTGGCCAAGCAAGCAAGGGGGGGGGGCACGCCAGCAGAGGGAGGGGGAGGGGGTGGGCTGCCAAGCAAGGGTGGTGGGGCCAACCCAAGCAAGGGTGGTGGGGGGGCAAGAAGGGGGTGGGGGAGAGGGGGGGGGGCATTAGTGGGAAGTAAGGGAGAGGGGGTGAGGGGGGTGGGGAAAGGGTGATGAGCAGGAGGGGGGGGGGAGCTTACCTGAGGAAAGATGCAAGGAGGTGGGGGGGGGGGGGAGAGTTGGATCAGCATCCAATGATGGGGAGTATGAGGAGGAGGGGAAGGAGCTTACCAGGAGGGGGGGGGAGTGGTGGGTGAGGTGGAGGCAATGGGTGAGGTGGAGGCAATGGGTGAGGTGGAGGCAATGGGTGAGGTGGAGGTGGAGGGTCAGGTGGAGGCAATGGGTGAGGTGGAGAGTGGACCGGTGGTGTGTGAGGAGGAGAGTGGACAAGTGGTTTGGTGGGGTGAGGTGGGTGGTTTGGAAGTTTTGGTTCTGTTTTTGTCTAAGTCCACCAAAAAAAAAAAAAAAAAAAAAAAAAAAATCCAAGTCAGCCTTGGATGCTTGATTGAACAACTAAAACCAAAAAAGATGTTTCACCTATTTAAAAACCAAATGCTACACATCAAAGTGAGCAAGTGTGAGGGGTAGAATCTGCTCTCTCATGGCCAAAGATGAGGTAGAAGATGAGATGGGGATGACTTGAGGAGAATCAGGAATATCTTCTTCAAACATTTTTTCCCATTTATCCTTGATGCCCGCAAGAAGGTTGTGAAGGATTAAAAAAGTGATAATCCAGTTAATGAGGCTCTTCATGTCCTTCAAATTTTGAAGCTGGTTTTTCATCTCCCATAAGCTGGCCCATCTTCCTTTCAGGATTCTTATGTCATGCTCAATCCAAACTTTTGATTGGGCAAGATGATAGTTGAAATTGGTTTTTCCTTGATCATTGGAAAAAACATTTGAAACATTCTGGTATGCTGGAACTACATATTTCCCACTAGCATAAGCCAAATTGGCCACAAGGTATTGATCTTGGTCAAAAGAGTTCTCTGGTTGTTGGGAAATCCACATCTGATTGAAAACATATGAATCATGACAAGAACCCGGAAGGACAGCGTGGAGGGATATAAACTTCTTGTTGTCATTGCAAACAAGTTTTAGGGCCACAGGGTATCTAAACAAAGAGATGCAACATATTTGGTCAGTGTGTGATCCAAAGTTTTATCAAAGTCATTGGAAAAGAATGAATCAATTTCCTCTTTTTGAAATCAAAATAGTGGTTGCCATCTAGCTTGGGTTTTTGACTCAAGGGGATGGTGGTTCTGTAAACAAAACCAATGCAAAAGCAAAATCCTTCAGTCTCCATTACTTGAGATATCTCTTGATGTTCTTCTTTGGTTGGCCAAGAAAGGACTGAGCAACAGAAAGAGAGGATAGCAATCATGACTCTTTTTGTGTATGAGTCAATGGTTCCATAACCAACTGAGAATAGGTTTTCTAATCAATGAATTGCTGCTCCATTTCTGTTGGATCCCAATCTACAAAGAGCAACAGAAAGATGGATAGCTGGATTGCGTTGAGGATTCCAATAATTGTTCTGGAAGATGTGGTGGTCTTCAATCATCTCCAAAAGTTTCATGAATGAAGGAAATAGAGTTTGGAACAGTTTCTGGAAGCTTAAGTTGGGGAGGAGATGAAGCTTTTGACTTTCATACATAGGTTTTTGGAGAGTTTGTCTTCTTGGAACCATGTATTGCTTTTATAATAGAGCATTCAAAGCCAACCAAGTTGATTCCAAATTGGATTCTGAATGGGAGTCAAATAGTAACAAAAGTTCAGTCAGCTTTTTTGCATTTTCAACTTGCTGCAAGGAAGTTTGATTGGAAATGTTGAGAAAGATGGCAATGTGATGTGGGGTGATGAGATGATTATGGGATTTGTGTGAAGATGGAGATTTGAAGCAAGAGATGTGAACCAATGGAGATGTGAACGGATGGAGATGTGAAGTGATGGAGATGAGATGTGTGTGATGTGATGGAGATGGGATTGGTTTGGATTTGCTGAGGTTGAGGTGTGGATGGGTGTTTTGCATGCAATGGATGGTGGATGGATGAAAATGGCGGGTTTGATTTTTGAAACCCAGCATTTTGAAATACACCAGTTAGGGGGTATGTGTATTTCAGAAACCTGCCATTAAACATGGCAGGTTTTTTAAAAAAAAATGGCGGGTTTCTAATGGCGGGTTTGCTAACTCTGATATGCCCTAATAGAATTCAATTGTTCAAAAATCTCTTAGAAGATGTGGATACATGCAAAGCATGAGAAAAGGATTGAAAAAATAGTATATCAGTGTGCTTATAATTTTTCAAACATCTAGTGGTAGTATTATGTTTTGTTTTGCTGCCCAGTGTATCTGTAGGTGTAACTCCCCCAGCCCACCAAAATGAAGTTACAGGGGTTTACAGAGAAGTTATAGCTTCAAATTTAAAAATTGGGTGTTTAGAAACTTCTGTGACTCCCTATGTGTAACTTCTACTGAAGTTAAAATCCCACGCTCCCCTCTTCAAAAAGAGGTTATGGCAAGTTACAAGGTTGTGACCTTGTAACTAGCTGTAAAATCTCCTTTCCAATCCATTCTTGATGGTTAAAGTTGCAAATCCATTGGATTTTTGGCTGCAGGGCCCTGGGCAGTTGACCAAGTTACAGTTACAGGGCCTAAAGGTTGCCAAAAACACCCTTATTGATCAAGTATATTTCATTTTGTTCCCTTTTGATTTCTCTTCTTTTTTTTTCTTCTTACTTGACTAGGAAACACAACAAAAATAAAAAAAAATTCAACAGAAATTATGAATTCCCAATTCAATCAGTTGATCAAGAATCTTGAGTTACTCTATTGATCAATCTCTCTAAAAATAATAATAATAAAATCAAACTTCCAGATTCAAACTTTTATTCTTATATTGAGAAAATTGAGTTTGGTTCCTCAATTTCTTGGATCTGAGGTACAATTCCCCCTCATTTTTTTTATTGAGCTCAAAATTCATTAACCAGAAACCCCTCATGTTGGTATAGCAGGGACCTCAAGCTCAATCAGAACCATGGCGACAAAAGAAATCTTTCCAATTGGGCTGAATCTTGAACCATTTTTTTTTGAATAGGATCATCCAATGGTTCCAGTGCTAAAACCTTCTAATTTTTTCAAGAATTATTTTGATCAATTTTTGAAATATACCAATCAGTTTGAGATCTTTGGAATCCTGAAGTATTCAATCTTTTGAAAAAAATGAACTCCAGAGCTATATAAAATTCAGTAAAGCACAGGTTGACTTGTACCAATAACCATCACAACTGAAAACTTGAAAAATATTTTTTGTTTGAAATAATTATGAATAGGGTGTATCTGAGTCAGAAAATATGCCATGCCCCCCCAAAAAAACTTATTTCATGAGAGGGGCATAAGATTTACGCACAAAGGAGTGTTTTTTTTCAAATATATTGTATCAATTTACCCACACCCTCAACCAACCTTTTGAATTCATTAGCAACCCCTTTTTTCCAAATTCTATCCAGCTCCAACTTGATTGAAGATATCCTCATTTTGTCCATGCATGAACCACTGCACCATTTCAGGCTTTCAAATTATGCACACCAATCATCCATCCCTTTTTTCCCAATTCAATCTACCTCAAACTTTTTTTGAATATCCTCATTCTCTCTACTCATAAAAAACTCCATTGTTTCCACTTGATCCATACCTCCCCCACTTCATCCCCAAATCTTGAAACCCCTACTCCTGCATACCTCATCATTTGATTTCCCAAAATCTTCCTTTGAAGAAAAATGTCTTATTGTAAAACTCAAGAATCCAATTCAGCAGATAAAAACTTGACAAGGAATTAAACATTTGAAAATTAACCTTCTTGATCCGCTTAGAAATTTTTAGTTTTATGAAATAGAGCTGATCATATCTGTCAGCTCTCTGATACCAGGAACCTTGCAGTCCTTTAGCTACAGAGAGTGATAAAAATGCTGGAATGATAATTATAATTATTATTCCAATAATAAACACTTAGAAGCTAAAATAAATGATGTAATAAGAGCAATCGCAAGGTTTAATTGGTTTGGTAGTAAATGGTTTTCAATATAACATAAAAGAGGGGCCACAGTATTATACTACTGGGGATCTTTACAGACTAGCAACCTCTCTTCAAGGGGCCTCCTTAGGCAGTTTAAGAACCTTGGAATAAATATGGGTGCCTTAGAAAGGACTTATTACACTAATGGCCGGGCTTAAAAGCTCAAATGACCAAGACAGGAAGGTTAACACTCACTCTGAGCACTTTACCACGAAAATCCTGGAATGATTGGAAGGGTTTCAGAGCAGATGGGGTCGATTGCTTGACTAGACTTCAATGGTTGATTGGTTAATAAAGGTAAATAATACTACTACAGACTAAGTCATAAATCACTTTCTTATCTTCATATAAGCACTTGATTAATAATGAAAAGGTGTCTGATTGATAATAAATAATTCCTGGTAACTGATTTTTTTGGAATAATGGATCCAGAGAGGTCTGTATAAATACCTTTTTGGGGTGATTTTGATCTACTCAGGGCACGTAGAGAGGGTTCTGCTCGTGGGCTGAGGCTGGCAAGCAAGTCAGGGCAAGATTGGCACGTCCACTTGGTGCTGTCAATCAGCTGTCCTTAGATCTGCTGGATTTCTGTACTATTTTTAGCCACAGGATCTGTTAATCTGTTTATGGCGTAAATTTGATCATTCTGTACTCATCCTTTTTTTGTACTATTGATATTACTTTAAAGCGTGTGGATGTGGATGTTTAATGATTTTCCATCATCTGCTGATCATGTAGATAATTTTTAATAATTTTTATGAACACTCCTTGTAGTGTTTTGTGGTCTTCAAAGATCAGGATCAGTGATTTACGTGATAATCCTTGATCTTTGATTTATTATTAAAAATATTTTGAACTTAATTTTCATTAATTTTATTTAAGTTTTGATCTTTTTAGATCATTAGTAATGCATATGTCAGTTTTTTACATATACTAGGCAACCCTAACTAGGTTGTAGCTCTTCTGAGTGGTACCTAGTTGTTGGATTAGTCACGACTGATCCAGACGCGGGGATCAGTTAGTACAGATGCGCGCGGGGTAGGATCAGCTGCGCGCGGGTCTCTAGTACGCGGGAATCCGCTGCTACTAGTACGTAGGGATATGTAATTATGCGGGGCTGCGCGCGGGAATTGTGACATAACACATTTCCGCATGTAACTCCTGAAATATACACAACACCTCAATTCTGAGTGAATTTTAGGTGTAAACCCTATATGTGAAAATATGTGTGATAAGATAGAATGGCCAAAAAGTGCCATACTGGTGTTGTAATTTTTAGTACTTTTCTTTTTAATTATTTTTAAAAATATAAGGACTTGGAATTCAAGGGTGGGGTCAGTGAGTGACCCTACCTAATTCTAGGTGAGGAATCCATTTCTGTAATAATATTTATGGATTTCTCACTTTTTATTTTGTTAATTGAGATGTTCTTATTTTTACATAGTTTTGAGTTGCTATTGACAAGTTTCCCTGTACATAGTAGCAAGCTGACAATATCAGTTTGAGTAACTGGCTGAAAAATCCTGCTAACCTGTCTTGAAAAAAAAGGAAAAATTAAAAATGAAAAATGAAAAAGAATGATTCTTTTGAAGACTAACCTTGAATAAATTCTAAATTTATCATATCTAAAATATTATTCTTTACCATAAATACATCTTTCTGTTTTTTTTTCAAATTCCAGCTAGTATTTATTGTTCTTCTAGTAATCTAAATTAACATGCATGTATGATTTCTGGTATTTCTGGTTGCTTTATTGATCCAAATCAAAATTACCATACAGGTTTGGCTCTCTGATTCCAGTTCAAAGAAATTGCAACAATGCTAATTTTCCAAGGGCCAAAGAAACATTTAAAGATTCCTTTGTTCTTGAAAAAAATTTTAAATCCAAAGTTTAGAAACACCAATTGACCACCAGTGAGATCATTTTTGTCTGATTTTAAAATTAATCTTCCTTTTATTTTTTGAATCCACCAGAAGAAATGAAAAGGTAAAAATGTCTTTTTTTTTTAAAAAAAAAAATGAGGATAATCTTAGAATGCATGATATTTAAACATGAAATGGAGTGAAAAATTGAAGGGAGTTATTTCATTGAAAAATTTCAAGTTATAAAAAGATGGTATCTTGTTTTCTTTAAAAATTTAATTTTTGATTGAAAGGGGATCCCTGATAATCCTTAAATTATTTGGCCTAAGATTCTCTAGAATTTGATTGATTTGGGAGTGAGGTAGTTAAATTCAATGGGGGAGGGAAAGGCACCTGATTTTTTGATGAATTTCCCAATTAATTCAGAATACTCAAGGAATTTTAGTCTAGCCAGATTTTAAAACATTTCCACCTCACATTCTGGATGGTCTAATAGGGTTGGAAAACTCCTTTTAAGGGTAAAGGTGAGTTGGGGAAAATTTGATTTAATTTTGATCAGGCTTCAATGGTTGTTTCAAATTGCCAAAATCAATAACATAAAACATATATAATCCATAAGACTTCTTGAAAACAACTAATTTCTCATGTTTGAAGTGATGAAAGGTACAAGTAATATCCTATGCCTCCTTGAGATCCTCTTCATTTGGTTTGTGGGAAACTCTGGCATATTAGTTAAAGATGGCTGTTTAATACTCTACTAAAGTGTATATTCAAAGGGAGATGATAAACTTCTAATTTTAAAAAAACCCTTTCTCAACTTGATCCAGGTAAACCTTATATTTTATTTTATTTCATTTTGTGGTTCTCAAAGCCTGCTCTCTAGCCATCAGAATCAACTTTTCTACTTTAAATATAATTCCAATCCTCAAAATAATCTCAGCAATGGATTTAACAACCCCCAAAACCCTGTTCACTCACTTGAACCAACCTCAAATTTAATCTCAATCAATGATTATGAACCATTACAAATATTCATTCACCTATAAAAAGCCTCCAAATGTGACACAAGTAGGTATATTTCACCAAAATATGTATTAAAAACCATTAAAAAAATATAAAAACACAACCTCTCTTATCATTAGTGCTTGCAGAACTCATATACATATCATCTACTGAGAATATACTGAAAAAAAAATTAAAAAAATGCAGTAAACAGAGCTACAATGAATCATTATGAAAAATGAAAGGCCTCAGAGGAGTTGTCAGAAAAACTCAAGCAAGATATTTTCTGATACCTCAAACACAAATGACATACAATATTATTTACAAAAGAGTGAATGTATAACCAAGAATTTTTAATTTATTTTTCAAACAAGCTCAATTAAACCAGAATTCATTTACTTCCTGCAACACTTTATATAAAAAAAAAAAAACCTTAGAAGTGTCCTTAGAAAAAAATGACCAAGTAACACCAGAAGAGGTTTCATGTCACTTGCTAGCAAGCATCATCAAGGAAGCTATAGTTGGAGCTTTCTACATTCTATAGTTGAACCTGTCTCCATCCTTGAAGAAAATAATTTTTGCACAGTAACTGTGAAGTGTAACTTGGTCAAAGCTTGACCTTAGAGCATCTCCAATTGTTGGAGAGCTTGGCTTGTTAGGTAGCAAATTTCTAGCTAAAAAAAAGTAACTAAAAAGAATTATATTGCCTGTTTTTTTCAATTTTTTTATTTACAAGACTGAAGCAGACAGCTAGAAACCCAAAAGACAAAATTTTTTACCATGTAGCAGGTTGCTAGCTAGGAACATTTTGCCATTTTTCCATTTTTTTTTTCAATTTCAACATGAAGCTGGGGCTGGGGTGAGGGGAGGGGAGGATGTTGGAGCTGCAATGATGGTGGAAGGTGGTATAAAAAGACATTGAAATGAGGTATGGAAGCTTGACAGGGTATAGGATATGGAGGATATTTCAAAGTAGGGAGATAGAAACCTCTATAAATTCTGGTAAATTTGTAGAAAATGGACCAGACTTATGGAGCTTGCTTGTTAGAAAACTCCTATTTTTGCATAACTGTGAGAATTCCTTGGTACACTTAGCTAACAATTGGGTTTAAAAAGACAATTGGAGATTCTCTTAGCTTGCTGAAAGCTTGACCTGAGCTTGTTCATAGGTTGTGCCTGAGCTCCATGATGAAGCTTTCTAGCAAGCATTTTTATTTTTTTTTGGTGTAATCTGCCACTATCTCAACTGTACAATCCATAAGGTTTTAGTCACCAAAGAATGCATTGATTTGAAAAGAATGCATTATATGTTTTCAACTGCCAAATTTAAATCAAGCTGCAGGGTACTCCAGCAAATTTTAATAAAATATGGCCTTGGAAGGTTCCTCAGAAACACCCAAAAAATTAATCTGAACTATTACAACCATATAAGCCATATTTTCTAATCACCAAAGAGTGCATGCATGACCAAGCATGCCAAATTTCTCTGTCTAAAAATTTCAATTGACACAGAATGAATTTAGTTCCCGCAAAATTCTTTGAAAGATAAGGCCTCAGAAACTTCTTCAGAAACACTAAAGTAAGGAATTTTTCACTAGTTTAAACACACAGGTAATTCAAGTTAGGTAAAAAAGAGGGCATACATTTTCCAAGCATGTCTCATGAGTCTCCAGAAAGAAATATAAAACAAAGCTGAAGGGTATTTCTGCAATATTTTACAAAATGTGAGGCCTCATAAGTGCCCTCATAAGCAAAAAACCAAATAATTTTCCATTATTTTAACCATAAAATCCATAAATGCTTAGGTATTAAAGAGGGGATTCAGTTGGCAACCATGTTTCATGTTTTTCCAACCAGGAAAATTAACTCAATCTTTATAGGAATCCTGCATTATTTTATACAAGGTGAAAACCCAGAATCTTATAAACATCACCAATCCCAGCCCTTTCTTTAATGTCTAGCCTGGTGATCAAAATTTTCACTAAAAAATACAGATTTCTCTTGGCTTTTTTTTTACAGTTTTTCTTACCAAAAATATTTCCTCATTAATCTGTAACTCCATGGAACTTAAAAAGTAGAGAGATAGGCTCAGAAATTTCCTCAGTTGATCCCTGAAATCCCCCTGAGAAACAATTTGTCTTTAGAAGGGGGGTTCTCTACCCCATCTCAATTTTTTCCATCCATGGCACATTATAGCATGGAATCTGACCATAGAAGGGTATCTCCAATCACCTTCCTACCCAATACCTGATTATTAGTGAACTATAAATAGCAAAATACCAAAGAAATAATAATTTAAATTATTATTATTTATCATCTAAAGTATCCCATTTTTTCTTTGAATAAAGGTTGTTCAAAGAACTAAATTATTCAGGTCCTTTCATAAAAAGTAAATCCCTTTATTTTTAAATTAGTACTCAAATAAAATGGGAAGGGCAAAGCAAAAAATCCAAAAAAAAAAACAAATTATGCTTGGATAGATGTGATAAAACCAATCATTGGCTCTTAAGTATCTTTAATAGACCATTAAACCTCTGCTTGGATTGTAAAAATGATCAAAAAAATGAAAATTCTTGATTGATGAATTACTGAACCCTTACCAATAAACATTTCCAACTGAGAATAACCTTCTAAAATCCTATCAATCTCAGATTGATAATTCAGCAAGGCATGATAAGAAATATATTTTAAATTTAAAATAAGCCAGCCAATAATTCAAAAAAATAATTGTGCAGATCTATCTTAGTAATGAAGGGAAGGCAATCCAATACCACCTTCTTTTACCTCTGTTTCTTCCAAATTATTAGTAACAATAAATTTCCCTTCAATTTAATTCCAGGAATCTATATTCTACATTAATCCACTATCCCTTTGGATTATCTAAAACCAAATCCTTTTATTTTCCATATTCTTCCATTTATTTTTCTGTTTTTGCAAAAGTTTCCATGTTTCATAAAGCTTCCCATCCAGATTCATCAAGTGGCTAAATTTCATTTTTTCAAGAAAATAAATAATATTTTAACTAAAAAAAATTGATGAAAACATTTTTCAAGAAGAACCATCCCAAAAAGAAAATAAATAAATAAAAGCCTTGAAGCCAAATTTCAACAGGATATATATGTATATGTACATATACTTATAAAAAAGGATTTTGATTAAAATAAAGGGGTCTTTAGGAGTTTTTTTTTTAATTTTTAACACTAGGTAAGATTTTTTAGAAAAATGAATTTCAATCAACCAAATTTCTCCCTCTAGGTACAAAACAATACAAAATGGTCCAATTCTTGACCCAAAACCATTGAGGGGGGAGGAGTGAAAGTGCCAAAGATGGATGCAAAATTAATCTGAGAATAAATTTTCAAATGGCCTGGTCTGCATTCACACCCTCCAAATTAAAAAAATCATGTCTTTTTTTGAAAAATGATGATTTCCCTCCAAAAAAAAAATATTCCCCAAGGTATGAATAGTCTTTTTTGTTTTTTTACTATTTTCATGATTTTTCATTTTTTTTTTCAATGAATTTTTTTTTGAACCTTATAATCAACTTTTAACACCATTAACTGCCTGTTAATGGCATGCAATCCTCTCTGGAACACCAGGGGGGGTGTCAGCCTACTAGATGTCAAGGACCTCACTCCTTCTAGCTACTAGAGGTGGTAGAAAGTTTGGAGTAAAAATAGGATAAAATGCCAGGTATATAATTTGGCTAAAAGGAGTAAATTTATTTATATATTTATAAAATAAATTTAAACGGAGGGGCCAAGACATCATTGGGGTTTTTTAGCCCTCTGGAACACAGTTTTATTTCTGTTTGGGAAAATATAGGAGAAATTGTGGTGCCTGTGGAGTTTAAAAGGATTCCTTTCAAGAAGGGTGTGTGTAATTTCCTTGGGTGTTGGGTTATGCAAAACCTACAAAAGGGGTATAAGTCAACAGGATCACTTACTAGTTCTAGATCTGGACTTATTGTTGATGAATGGTCCAATATGCAAGGATTCAGGGTGCTGGAGGTTGGTACTGGGGCAGGCTGAATGATTTGTTGATGATTTTGGCCAAAAAATAGGGATTCAAGAGTTTTGGTCTATAATTTTATCAGAAAGTGGTCCAGGATCACACACTCATTTCTAAAAGGGTTTGATGGCTTGAGGAAGAAAATATCTGAAGCAATAATGACTATATGACTGGATGAATGAGTTAGAAATGGCTGGAGGGAGTGCCCTTAGTTATATTGTTTGGGTCCTCTCATGGTGCAGTCTTTTTACCAGCCAAAGGAGGGTGAACCAGGCTAGTGCTGAGGCCAGGAGACCATCAGTGTGTTTTTGTGGACCTGCTCTAGAAAATAAAGTAATATTGAAAGCCCTATGTCATCATACTTGGGGCTTGATACATGTTTCTGTACCCTTAATGACCTCACTGTATTGACCAAAGAGGTAATATTCAATTAATATTTTTAAATATCAGCCATGGCTTCCTGAGGCCAGGGGCTTGAAAACATGATCTGAGGACCTTATTCTGAAGGATAATTTTGAGTCTGAGGATCTTCTGTCAATATTGGTGTGTTTTACAGTCACTAAATCAGGCAGCAAGCCCCTGGTTTTGAAATTTATATACAGTATTCTTTCTATGAGGTACAGAGGAGGTTGTATAGGTACCTGGTGTCTTTTCAGCCATTTAGCACGAAGCTAGCCCTCTGTATTTCCTCAGTTTACACTCTCAGGGTGTTAATGTAATAATTATGTCATCTTTTGGGGTCTAAATCCTCTGTACAGGTCCCTTTAAAGGGGCCCTGACAACCTTTGGTATAGTTTCAAGAGGGGTTCAGGGCCCATTTTTTTGGATTTTTAGCTGGTTTAGGCCTTTTCATACCATTCCCCACCACATGGTGGCGCTCTTTGGACCTCATGGGGTGTGGAACAGGGCTTTGGGGTGTATGTGAGGTACACCACAGCCCCATTTTGGCTTTGGGAGACAGCGGCGTCTCCAGAAGCTGATGAGCAACCTGGGGCAACTGCCCGGTTGGTTGCCAGGAGCCAGCGCAAGGTAGTTGGTTGACCACTTGCAGGGCTGGCAATCAGCAGTGGCCACCATGTGCGGTAGTTTCTTGACTACCCGCGGGTTTTCCAGTAGCAAATATCTTGTGTGATAGTCGCTTGACTACCCGCGCTTTAGTTAGTAGCAACTGCCTTGCGCGGTAGTTTCCATCTAGCAACTGCCTTGCGCAGTAGTTGCCATCTATTGACTACCTCAGGCTTGCGCAAGGTGGTTGCTTAACTGCTTGCAGAGATGGCGTGTGCCGTAGCTTGATCACACGGTTGCAGAGGGTCTGCGGCTGTGTGAGGGGTTATGGACAAAACATGTTTTTGTCCATAACTCCTAAACTAGACATAATTATGGGTTTCTGACCACATTCCTGGTCAGAAACCCATACCTACGGATGTGATGGGTGGGGTTTGCGGGTATGTAATGGTTCTACCTAAAGGAGTAGGGAATGGGGGGTGGTGCCTGTGGGTGACCCTACCTGAATTGGCGCCAGGAACCCATTTCTGAAATAATATTCCTCATTTTCTGATTAATCAAGATTTTATTTTCTATTTTTATTTTTAGTTTCATATTTCTATGTTTTTTTATTATTTTACTTTTGTATTTTAATTATTCATGGCTTAGTCAGTTGGCTTTGAATAGTAGCCGGATGACAGGGGGGCTGGCCCTTCTGGTGGGCCATACAAGGGGAAGAAGTTTACTCCACCATGAGTGGTGGTTTCAATGGAAACAGATTCCATTTAAAAAATGGATTCCATGTATTCAACAGCCACAGAAGCCATTGAATCTTTGGCCATAATCAGGGGTGTGGGTGACCAATTCACTGCATCCATGAAATTTTAACCTGGCCATTGAAACTGATGGGGAAAACTGCACAGCCTGAATTTTGAAGGCATATGGGAAGTGCCAGCCCCTCCTCTGGCTTTTTGAAGGGGAGTAATACACCATTCAAACACCACAGAGTGGGATAAAAACTTATTTTTAAGGTTTCATGCCTTTTGGAGTTGGAAACTATGCCAAAATAAAGGAATGTGGTAGAAAAATACTATAATAATGCCTTGGGCAGAATTTTTTTTGTGGTAAATAATTCCTGTTGGTATTATTTGATTGTAATTTAGTGATTGATTATATACCAGGACTTTTTAAATAGATTTCAATATTAAATTCACAAGAGGAGATGAGTGGCAGAAGATTGGAGGATGGGCAGAGGGCTAGAAGTGACTTACAGGACATGCCTTGAAAGTTACTTATTGCTTTGAAAAAAAAAAAACAGAGGGGAGGGTGTGGGTGTTCTTATTACAATAGAAAGTAGGAAATTATTTTTTTGAGATTATGAAAAAAAGGGGGGCCTTACTGGTGTGAGATATTAAGGATTGATTGGGGTGAAGAATCATAATTAAGGTGTTGAAGATCTGATTTTTTTGAGTTTTAGGTTGAGATTGGTCCAGTGGAGTTAAGCCTGACTTTCTGGTGAGGTGGATGGGTTTTCTTGGCCTTGTGGTGGTTCTGGGAGGAGGTTGATGTGAGTATTCAAGTTGGGGGTTTATTGGGGGTGGTTGTGGGTATGATGAAATGAAGAGTTTTGATCACTTTAATGGAGCAGGAAGTCATGAGGTTAATTATACCCTAAAAATTTCCAATTCCAAGAAAAAAAGTTGGAACTTTTGGGCAGTGGTTTTTGTTTTTGGAAAATTTTGAAAATTAAAAATCAATAATGAAAGTGAGCCAGGAAAGGAAATAAAATTATCACCCCCACACAAAAACATGAAAGGTCATATGAGGCTGGAATGGCTTAAGGAGGACCATTAATATCATCTTTAAGTAGTCCATCTGATTTGACTTTCATTTTGGTAAATGAATTATGAAGAATAACACAACACATGAGCCAATTTATATGACAGCCTCCTAGATGCCAAGGCCCTTGACAACCTTCAGTTACTAGAGTTGATAGATTCATGAAAAAATATTTCATGGCCCAGGATAAAAACATGCCTTGAAAATATCTAAATACATGCCCTCCCTCAAAGGAAGGCATGATTTCAGCTTTTTTTTTTGCTAAAGTCAAGTCTTTTTCAAAGAAAGGTGTGATTATAGTAATTTGTTTTGACAAAAATTGTGCCTTCTGTTGTGTTTTCTCACCCAAGGAGGGTTTTAAACCCTGAAAAATTTATTCCAATAAAAAAGGCATGAATTTAGACATTCAAGGTTTTCCATACCTGTTTAAAATTTAAAGGAGTTCCTTGGCTGGGAAAATACACCTTTTGAGGATTTTTTGGGGCCCTTAAGGCATTTAAAGACAAATTGGGGCCTTGGAGGGCTAAAATAACGCCCCCAAAACCCCTTTAAAGCCTTTCTGTGATATACTATTTTGGAGAATCCAATGATGGAAATTCCCTCAGTCAATCTGGCATTTAAAAATACAAGAAATATCATCTTTTTGCAAGGAATTCATAGTTTAGTTTATATTTAAAAACAACTTTATGAATCATGATAAAAATAAGAATAATGATAAGAATCCTTTTTCTTCATGCAAAATGGAATATTTCCAATGGAATATAAATAACTTTGTACCAAACATAAAAAAAACAGAAAAATGCTGCATATAAATATTTGATGAGAAAAATTATAATATTTTGAAATATCTCAAAAAAATATTCTAAAGTACATGATTGATCATAAAAAATATGAAAAACAGATTCATTTCAAGAAAAATATATATTTCTGATGGAATTTAAATACCTTTTTACCCAAAATAAAAACTAATAGATACATGCAATAGAAATATCTTTCATGGGGTGAATTCAAATATTTTTAAATATTCAAACTGTCAGCCTACTAGATGCCAAGGACCTCACTCCTTCTAGCTACTAGAGGTGATAGAAAGTTTGGATCAAAAATAAGATAAAATGCCAGGTATATGATTTGGCTAAAAGGGTTAAATTTATTTATATATTTATAAAATAAATTAAAATGGAGAGGCCAAGACCTTAATGGGGTTGTTGAGCCCTCCGGAACACAGGTATATGTCTTTTAAGGGAAATATAGGAGCAATTGTGGTGCCTGTGGGGTTGACAAGGATTCCTTTCAAGAAGGGTGTGTGTAATTTCCTTGGGGCATAGGCTATGCAAAACCTACAAAAAGGGGTATAAGTCAGCAGGATCACTTACTAGGTCTAGATCCGGACTTATTCTTGATGAATGGGCCAATATTCAAGGATTCAGGGTGCTGGAAGTTGGTACTGGGGCAGGCTGAATGGTTGGTTGTTCAATTTGGCCAAAAAACAGGGATTCAAGACTTATGGTCTACAATTTTATCAGAAAGTTGTCCAGGATCACACACTTATTTCTTATAAGGGTTTGATGGCTTGAGGAAGAAAATATCTGAAGCAATAATGACTATATGACTGGATGAATCTGGTAGAAATAGCTGGGGGAAGGTCCTTTATTTATATCGTTTGGGTCCCCTCATGGTACAGTCCTTTTACCAGCCAAAGGAGGGTGACCCAGGCTAGTGCTGAGGCCAAGGAGCCATCAGTGTGTTCGTGTGGACCTGCTATAGTTACTAAAGAGGTACAGGAAGCCCTATGTCATCATGCTTGGGGCTTGATACACGTTTCCAAGCCTCAAGTGATATCATTATACCAGCCTTGTATCCTGATTTGAGGCTAATAATTTAATTACAGGCCCTTGTTTACTGAGGCTAGGGACTTGGAAGTATGTCCTAGACCTCTGAAACCTGTTCGCAACTTTGATTTTGAGGCCTTATTGGTCATTATTGGTTGTGTATGGGCTAATTTGTACTGTAACAGCCACAAATACATGCAGGGACCATTCTTTGTTAATTGGGTGATACAGGGTTTATCTGAGGTTTGGGGACTGTTTGGAGTGTTCTGGCCCAAAGCAGGGCATCTACTGTAGCTATTGTGACTGTCTTGGGGTGCTACAGTATCTTCTTAGTACTGCAATAGGGCTGTAACATTCCTTTTTGGGAAACTTACAGGAGCCCTGTATCTTCTAATGTGTACATATCAAATTTAGGGTGATACAGGGTTTATCTGAGGTTTGGGGGCTTTGGGAGTGTTCTAGCCTGAAGCAGGACATCTGCTGTAGCTATAGTGGTTGTCCTGGGGTGCTACAGTATCTTCTTAGTACTGCAATAGGGCTGTAACATCCCTTTTTGGAAAATTACAGGAGCCCTGTATCTTCTAATGTGCACATATTACATTTAGGGTGATACAGGGTTTATCTGAGATTTGGGGGCTTTGGGAGTGTTCTAGCCCGAAGCAGGACATCTTCTGTAGCTATAGTGGTTGTCCTGGGGTGCTACAGTATCCTCTTAGTACTGTAATAGGGCTGTAACATCCCTTTTTGGGAAAATTACAGGAGCCCTGTATCTGCTAATGGGTACATATCACAATGGGTAAATATTACATTAGGGTGCAGGGCCCTAAATACCTAATTTGTGGTGGTTAAGCTTACATAATTATGGGTTCCTGAACAAACTTTTGGTCAGAAATCAGTACTTGCGGATGTTACAAGCAAGGGTACATGAGTGAGCATAGTTCTACCTGAAGGAGTCGGAAATGGGTGGTGGTGCCATTGGGTGACCCTACCTAAATTGGCACCAAAAATCCATTTTTTTAATAATATTTTTGGATTTCTTACAAATTAAGGCTTTATTCCTTATTTTTATTTTATTTTATTTTATTATTTCCGTATTTATTTATTAATTCATTTATATTTTATTTGTTTTAGGCTTTAGTCAGTTGGTTCTGAATAGTAGCCAGCTGACACAAACAAAAGCTTCATAAAGTAAAAAAATAATTTAAATGAAAAAATAACACTTCTTTGAATAAGAATGGATATTTCAAGCGTGATTTAAATGCCTTATTCCACACATAAAAAGACATAAAAATACTAAATATAATGTAGGAGGAAAATAAAAATATGTTGAAATATTGCAACAAAGAGTTCACTCAGTAACATAATGATAATGATAAAATGAAAAATTTATTTCTTTGAATGAAGAATGATATTTCTCATGGAATGTAAATATATTTTTACCAAAAATGAAGCAAAATAAAAAAATTTCAAATACACCTATTGAATTATGGATTTGAATATAGTAAAAAAATAAAAAAGAAAATGCATCAAGTGAAAGAATGATCCAAAAAATATCAAAAATTTATTTTCTTGAAGAGAAATCAAATTTCATAATGGAATTCAAATCTGATTTTTACAAAAATAAAATCACATGGGAAATTTTCAAATAAACCAAATCAATTGGAAGAATTCAAATATTCCAAACTTTCTCAACAAAAAAACCATGAAGTACAAGAATGATAGAACAAAGATCAAAAATTCTTTCCTTTGAATAAAATAAGATTTCTCTGATGGAAGGTACATGACTCTGTTCCAAATTGAAATAATGATTTAAATATGCTGCATATACCTATTTTTAGAGATGAACCAGCATATTTTGGGAAATTTAAACAAGAAATTTTCCAGTTATGAGAAAAATAAGAAAGATTGATTCCTTCTTATTCAAAGAAATCATTTTTTGATATTTATTTTGTTATTTCTGAAATTTTTAAAGTTGATTTTGTAATTTTGAATAATATCTGAATTACTCTCATGGAATGGGTTTATTTGGAATTTTTGTATGTTTTTTTTTTGAAAGAAGACATATAAATTCCACCAGAATGATTAATTTTTAGGTTAATGTTAAATTCACGGCTCTGTAAACAGATCAATGGGCTGTGTGGCACCCTACACAACTCAAATGAGCTGTGTAGCATGCTACATGGCTCAAATGGGCTGTGTGGCATGCTACGCGTCCCATTTGAGTTTTATGGCATGCTAAACAACTAAAATCAAGTTGTTTAGCCTCCACTAAATCATAAATAATGAATAATGAATAATGAATTATAAATTATAAATTATATATAATAAATTATATATAATAAATAATAAATAATAAATAATAAATAATAAATAATAAATAATAAATAATAAATAATAAATAATAAATAATAAATAATAAATAATAAATAATAAATAATAAATAATAAATAATAAATAATAAATAATAAATAATAAATAATAAATAATAAATAATAAATAATAAATAATAAATAATAAATAATAAATAATAAATAATAAATAATAAATAATAAATAATAAATAATAAATAATAAATAATAAATAATAAATAATAAATAATAAATAATAAATAATAAATAATAAATAATAAATAATAAATAATAAACAATAAACAATGAACAATAAAAAATAAACAATAAAAAATAAACAATAAACAATAAATAATAAATAATAAATTATATGTAATAAATAATAAATAATAAATAATAATAAATAATAATAAATAATAATAAATAATAAATAATGATAAATATTAATAAATAATAAATAATAATAAATAATAAATAATAAATAATTAATAATAAATAATAAATAATAAATAATGAATAATAAATAATAAATTATAAATTATATGGAGTAGTGTACAGGCCCCCACGGGTTGAGGCGCCCTACATAACTCCCACAGGCCGTGTGGGGCGGTGTACACGGCTCCCACACGGCTTGAGCCTTGAATTTAACATCACCCTAATTTTTATTCAAAGAAATTAATTTTTGGTTTTATTGTTATGATTATGTTACTCAATTGATTGAGTGTTGAGATATTTCAAAATATTTGGATTCTCCTCCAAAATCAGTTGGATTTAGCATGTTTATATTTTTTTAAATGTGTGGTATAAGGTATTTACATTTCACTGGAAAAATCAATACTTATTCAAAGAAATAAATTCCTTCTCTTTGACCTTTTTGGTTGTTTACTTGATGAATATTTTTGGGAATAATTAAAATATTCAAATTTCCCTCATTAAATAGATCTATTTTTAATTTATATATATATATATATATATATATATATATATATATATATATATATATATATATATATATATATATATATATATATATATATATATATATATATATATTTTTAAAAAGGTATTTAAATCCCATCAGAGTTCCCAAAATATCTTCAAAGAAATGTTTTTTCATAATTTTTATATTTATTTTTATACTTGATGATTTTTTTGATGAATTATTTCAAAATATTTCCATCCCCTCTATCAAATATTGATATTTGGCATTTTTCCATTTTTTTATGCCTGGCAGAAAGGCATTCATATTACAATGGAAATATTCCATTTTGTGTATGTAAAAAAAATGATTTTTTGTTTTTCTTCTCATAATTTCTGAAGCTCTTTGTCAAATCTGAGGTCAGTGTTTAATTCCCTCAAAAAATTTGATATTTATTTCATCTGCACACATCAAATTAACTCAACTTTTTTCTACATTTAGATTCTCCCAAAAATTTACCCAAGACAGACCTCACAGGGGGTCTTGAGGGCTCAATTGATCCCCCCAAAGCCTCAATCAATGTTCATAGGCATTTGTTTGCTCAACAAATTCTTAAAAGGTTTTTTATCCCACCCCAGGAAGTCCTTCAGAGCCACAAAGGTGTTCCAAACCATATTTGCATATATTCTTGCCTTTTTTCTATTGGCGCAACTTTTTAATTTTTGCATGCCTTCCTGGGGTGGGAAAACACCCCAGAAGGAATGGATTTATTAATTATGCAGGTGTAATTTTATCATGTTCTGGGATATCTTTGTTTTTTAATTTTATTCTATTCTGTTTATTCTAAATGCTTGAGTGTGTTCCATGGTTAAACTATCATCTAATCAGAGCCTCAAGAATCTGTTGAAATGTCATTTTGTCTATTTATCACCCAATATATGATGTGATCATGGTTTCCATTATGTTATTCAATAGTTTGAAATTAAATTATGATAATTTTATAATTTCTCTATGTCTCTACAGAACTTTCTCATTTTGAGTCTATTGTTTATCTGCATCCCATCACCCTTGAGCTATACTTACTTCCAGCTTTACACTATTTCTGTTTTTCCTTCAGGTCTCCTGTCTTCTTCTATTTTCTATTAAAGCTTCACCCTTTATTTTTTTGTCATGATTTATTTTAATAAACCTCTCTCAATCCTAACAATTCCTGAGAGATTCCTTTGTTTATTAATTCCTTTTACTCCTGCAACGGTTGTTGTATTGCTTATTGTTTCTTCCAAAAGTCTTCTGGTCTTGAGATTGAATTATCATACACTTGATTCTTAGTGGAGAGCCTAAGGTGGAAAGTGATTACCTTGTTTAAAGCATTGGTATAGCCATCTTCTCAAACACCTGAGATGAAATTTGGTATTATATTAGAAATCTAAAACTTTTCGAATCCCCAAAATCCATGAAGGGATCTGAAATGGATGGTAGTTTTAGTGTGTTAATACATCTAATTTGGAGAAAAAAATGAATTTGTTAGAAATTATGATGCATATCTTCTGATCCTTCCAAAATTTTCAATTATTTTGATTCATATAAATTATGGTGTTATTAATCATATTAATTGATAAGGGAAATTTTTATGTTTTTAAATATTTCTAATATTTCTTCTATATCTAACTAGTAGAATTTTAGAATATGATTAGTGTTGCTTACCATTTTTCAAATAGATATAAAGGGGAAAATAAAACTAAGGATCCCTTCTTAAGTTCCTGGAATTTCCCAATATCACTTGCTTGTATAGATCTAACCACTTTATCCTGTATGGTATGGCTTCTGCAGTTATGGAGGATTGAGTCTGGGGTAAATAAATATGAGATAACACTGTTATTTATACCTTTCAAAGAATTAAAAAGCTTTTTTGGGTTCTAAAGAGAGCTTTATAAGAATTCACTGGGGGAATTCAGGGATTGGAAAGTGATCATACTTGGTGAAATCAACATGGAAATTCCTTGACATTTGATGAACACATGATTTTATGTGTAATTATGGTGAATTTTAATTTTTCTTATTGAATGAGATAGAGGCTCATTTTGATATTTTTTGAATAATATTTTAATATTTTATGTATTTTTTATTATTATACTAAATTACTGGATATCATCATTAGTAAAATAATAATTTATATAGACCAATATTGAGATTTTTTTGGTTGTGAAATCAAGAATGTCTCTTTATCAACAACTAGATGTGTGGAAATTTTCAATTCTTATGATCAAATTTTCTATGACTGATTCTTATTTTTTCAATTATTTTTTATTTATTTTTAGGGTGATGATAAATTCACAACCCCCGCTCATGTGGGAGTTGTTTAGGGCCCTACACATCCCATTTGACCTGTGGGGTCCCATACACAACTCTGCGCAACCATGGGGGCCAGTCGCAAAAAGGCAACAGGCAGTGGGGGGGATTTGATCACCCTCCCACCAGCCATGAACAACTAGGCTAGTTGCAGCAAGGTGACCAGCGGTGGGGGGGACCTGATCACCTCCCCAACATTGAGGGGTGCTCTCCCCCCCCCCTTTACCAAGGGGGAGGAGCAAAGTGGCTGAGGGGACCTGACCACCCCCCGGCCCATCTTCCAATAACTACACCCTGGTGAAATAAACCCCCAGGGCCCTGGTAGGAGGATTTGACAGCCCCCTCCAGAGAATTGACAGAAAGAGGGGGTGGAATTTCTGCCGGTTACATCCCCCCTCCTAGTTTTGTGTGGTGCCACACAACTAAAGACTGTTGTGTGGCACGCTACACAACTGGGGGGGCCATGTAGAGTCCACACAACTCAATAAAGCTGTGTAGAGGCCACACCACTTGATTGCAGTTGTGCAGTGTGTCACAAAACCCATTTGAGTTGTGTACACAACTCAAATGGTTTGTGAATTTATCATTAAACTTATTTTTATGGCTGAAATGCATGTGGACTTGATTGATAAAAACTTTACTTATACAAAATGTGCCCATGTTAGTTGTAACACAAACTAGGTTACCTTGAATACACATAGTCATTTTTTTTCACATGTGCATGGTTTTGTGGTTTTTTAAAATCAGGATTACTGTGTACAGGGCATAGAAAGGCAAAACAGCTCTTGTAGATACAAGTGCAACTGCATGTGGCAATTTTTAAGTGAAGGGAGATGTTCAATTCACGACTCCCAGTTGTGTGGGAGTCTTTTAGGGCCCTAAACAGCCCAATGGAAGTGTGGGGGCCCATACACGCATCCAAGATGCGCATGTGGGCCAGAAAACGCATCTAGATGCGCCCAAGGGGCTGTCTCAAACATGTGAAACCCCAGGGGGACCATATACACCCCATAAATGGTGTTTTTTAGCCATGTCTGGGGGTACGCGGCCCCCCCTGGGGTTGTGTCAAACTTTGTGGGTCCCCCTGGACCACATTTGGGTTCCATCAACCCAAATTCAGTCAATTTCAACTTGAATTTTTTACTTGAATCTGAAGACAACCCATTGGTTGTCTTCATTGTTTATTGTTTATATTTTATTTTCATTTATTTATTTTTATTTTATTTCTTATATTTTTGTTTTTTTCAACCAAAAAATCAACTTTTTTGATCTTTTGGTTGATTTCTGTTTTTTTTTTGTTGTATTTTTATTTAGTTTATTTTAGTTTATTTTATGAGGAATGTTAAATTCACAGCTCATTGAGCAATGCACACAGTCTAAAAAGGGCTGTGTAGCACGCCACAGGGCCAATTTGCGTCGTATTCTAAAATTTCACACGTGTTGTCACATATAGGGTTTAAACCTAACATTCACTCAGAATTGAGGTGTTGTGTATATTTTAGGAGTTACACGCGGAAATGTGTTATGTGACAATTCCCGGGAACAGCCCCGCATCATTACATCCACCTACATACTT
The DNA here is from genome assembly GCA_025617555.3 of Puccinia polysora. NCBI lineage: Eukaryota > Fungi > Basidiomycota > Pucciniomycetes > Pucciniales > Pucciniaceae > Puccinia > Puccinia polysora. The sequence goes on along the minus strand of CM062621.1, from coordinate 39,715,509 downwards.
TTAGTAGCAGTATTCCGCGTACTAGAGACCCGCGCGCAGCTAAATTCTGCCACGCACACAGAAATCCTACCCTGCGCGCATGTTTACTCACTGATCCCCGCGTCTGGATCCGTCATGACTAATCTGACAACCAGGTACCGCTCAAAGGAGCTAAAACCTAATTAGGGGTGACTTGCATATATAAAAAGTTTACATATGAATTATTAATAATCTAAAAAGATCAAAACCTAATTAAAATTAATAAAAATTCAGTTTAGAACATTTTTTAATAATAAATTAAAGATCAAGGATTACCACCTAAATCATTGACTCTGATCTTTGAATACCACAAAACACTACAAGGTGTGTTCATAAAAATTATTAAAAATTACCTACCTGATCAGCAGATAATGAAAAATCAGCAAATTTTCACATCTGTTCACTTCAAAGCAATACTAATAGTAAAAATGAAGGATGAGTGCAGAATGATCAAATTCACGCCATAATAGATTAACAGATCCTGTGGCTAAAATAGTACGGAAATCCAGCAGATCTAAAGTCAGCTGATTGAAAGCACCAAGTGGACATGCTAATCTTTCCATGACTGGCTTTTCAGCCGCAGCCCATGAGCAGAACCATCTCTACGTGCCCTGAGAAGCTCAAAATCACCCCAAAAAGGTATTTATACAGACCTCTTTGGATCCATTATTCCAGATATTATCAGTTTACCAGGAATAATTATTATCAATCAAACTCCGTGTCATTGTTAGTAAAGTGCTTATGAAGATTCTAAGCAAGTGATTTATGACTTAGTCTGTAGTATTATTATTTCTTAAACCAATCAACCAATTGAAGTTAAATCAGGCAATCATCCCCAACTGCTCTGAAACCCTTCTTATTATTGCAGGTTTTTTGTTTTAAAGTGCTCAGAGTGAGTGTTTCCCTTCCTGTCTTGTCCCTTGTGCTGTTTAGCCCGGCCATATTAGTGGATAAGCCCTTTCTAATGCACCCATCTTGAATCCAAGGTTCTTAAACTGCCTAAGGAGGCCCCTTGAAGAGAGGTTGCTTTGTCTGTAAAGACCCCCAGTAGTATAATACTGTGGCCCCTCTTTTATATATATATATTGAGAACCTTTTATTTCCAAACCAATTAAAAACTTGCAACTGCTCTTATTATATTATTTTTTTGAGCCTCTAAGTGTTTATTTTTGGAATTATTATTATTATTATTCCAGTATTTTTATCACTCTCTGTAGCTAAAGGACTGCAATGTTCCTGGTATCAGAGAGCTGACAACTGGGGGTGTGTCCAGGAAATATCCTTAAAAAATTAATTTTTGATTATTTATTCCTTGGACCAGTCTATTTATTTTTTTTAAAAATAAGTTAACATACTTATAACATATATTTTTGATCCTTTGTTTCTCTAGTGAATCTTAAGACCAACAGATAATTGATCAATTATTATTTGAACCTTCTTAAACAAAAAAAAGAAGAAAAACTTCATAACTTTATCCCTGTTATTATAACTCCTGAGCAACAACAGGAGAAATTGCTTTATTATAAACAGAAAGCTATAAAGGACAAGGAACTTCAGCTTGAAAGAATTATCAATTTCAATTCTTTATTAAGGCAACATAAGGAGTGGAAAATTTATTGAAGGAAGCTTTATATTTATGAGCTAAATAATCCTGAAGATAAAGAAAAATCCAAAATTAATAAAAGTGATTATTTTTCTGTAAAAACATCATCTTACTACGTAAAAATACAAAAAAATATTAAACTCATATTTTTGTTTTTATCCATCTCAGTGGATTTTGTTTTTGGTGATCTCATTGACCAGGACCTCCTAGAGGAAGTTGACAACAGTGTACCCTTGGACTTAACCTTGAATTTATCCCAAGATCTGATTGGAACACACTCAGATCCCGTTGGAATACCCCCCAAGGACAGTTGTGATCCCAACCAAGTGTTGGTACCCTTGAATTTGACTTCAAGTAAGTTAAAACATATATAAAAAAATTATTAAAAATATAAATACTCAAAAAATATTATTTTTTTATATTTTTAAGTCTTTTTCAAAAGTGTTGACAGAAGACTTACACATTTTTTGGTGCTATGGATCAAAACAGGTGCAACACCCGCGCAACCGGTAGAGCCCCATCATATGGATCTCTGCCCGGAGGAACCCGTACGGGCAAGGACTCATGTTGCAAGCGCAATGAGAGGGCTCAAACCCATGACCATAGCTTCACGCGGGACGCCAATGGAGACAACCGCAGCGGCCAATTTGACCAACAGACCATTGGAGAACCACCCTCTGCCCAACGTGTTATCCCAGGAGGATACCAGTCCTCCTATGCCACCCCAGCTGGACTCAACCAAGGAGGAAAGAGTCAAAGTGTTAGTGAAAGAGCACATGAGCTATTGGGAACAATTTTAAGTTGGCTCAGACCCAGGAGGATCAGCCAGGTATGAGAAAAGCTATCTCTCTGGCAAAGAAATATCAGATTTCTCTTCAAAAGTTGATCCCAAAGAAAGAAGTAGAAGGCTACGTGCAGAGCTGGAATCCTTGGGATCAGTTGACTTCCTTAAAGGGAAAGGACCCCAAAAAGAAGAGGTCCTCAGCCCATCAGAGGTTAAGGAACCCAAAGGATTGGGACAGCATAATATCCCTAGCTCAGAAGTGGAAAAAGGTGTACCACAATTAGATGTAGAAGCTCTTAACAACTTTTCTGTCAATGTGTCTCACAATTTTACTATTATCAGCAAGTGCTTTGACAAAGTCTATCAACAATTGGACAAATTGAGTCTGAGTATTTTCAGAGTGATTGATACCCAGTCTCAGACTATGAGAATTGATGACTTGGAAATTCAACAGATCAAGGATAGTATAAAATCTAGTAAGTTGGACCTGATGAAACATATTGATGATAACCAATCAATTCTTCAGGAAGATATTCTTGCAACCATGAACCAGCTTAAGGAAGAAGTTAAGAAAACTAGTCCTACTCCTATAGCTCATCTGATTAACAAAATTGATTCATTAAACAAAAAACTTAATTTGGAGTTAGGTATGATTAATAATGATCTCAGAGATCTTAAAGTCAATTCTACTAACTCTCCAGTCATTGAAATGGAAGAAACTAGACCTTCTAGGTTCACCAGTACTCCTATCATTCCTCTCAGAAACAGGAAAAATAGGAATGAATCTTTTAGGCCCAGTCCTACTTCTGAAGTGGAACAGGCTTTTAAGTTACTTCCTCCCATTAATGAATGGCCTATATTCTCTGGAGAAGGAGAATACAACCATGTCAGTTTCATTAAATTTATTGATTATACCCTTGCTTCTTATGAACTCCCTGATGCAATAGCTGTGGTAAGATTTCCCAGACTGTTTGAAGGAGTGGCTCTTGATTGGTTTATCAATAAAAGGGAAGAAGTTGGATATTTATCCTGGAGTTCTTGGAAAGAATTGATCAAAGTACAATTTGGTACCAGAATTTGGAAAAGAAAGACAAAGAAAACTTTTGAAACCTTCCAGTTTGATCCATCCAAGGACAAAACTCACAAGTGGTGTTTAGACCAGAAAAGGAGGTTAGACTGTTTTTACCCTAATGCTGATAAAGAAGAAGTAAATGAAAGACTTCCCAACTTATGTCCTGGACAAATCAACCACAGTGTAAGGTGCAGGATACCTATGGATTCTGATCTTTCTTCCTTGATAGGTGTGTTGGAAGAGACTATTGATATGAATGGTCTTGATAAGAGAGTCAACAGACTCCCCAGGGAACAAAATACTAGGGATGGGGAAGATTATACTGCCAAAACTAAGGAGTCCCCTGCCACTAATCCAACCAACTTGGAGGTCAAAAAGACTCCAGATTCAAAGGAAAAAGTATGTTGTAACTGCAACCAAACAGGACATTTAAAACCTTATTGTCCTCTACCTAGGAAAAGGATTAATCCTATTGAAGGAGAAGAGTATCATAATCCTGACCCTCACCTTGATGATACTGATTGAACACTTTCTGAGTGTGATTTAATGATCACTAACCCCATCAATCTTATTGAAGGAAGTATTGAGTCTTCTCTGGACATAAATTCTGTTAATAAGGATTCTAACTTACCTCAAAAATCAAATCCCAACATGAAGATTCACCACATCTCTGAGGCTAAGGCCTTGACTCTGAAACCTTCTGCTGGTAAAAGTTACACTTCTGGCAAAACATGCTACGCTACTGGTTTGATCCAAGGTTCCCTTGTTAAGTTACTCTTGGACAGTGGAGCATTTTGATCTTGTGTTGGTTCAACTTATTTGGAGAAACAAGACCCAAAATGGAAACTGAACTTATTACCAGTACCTCAGGCTAAGTTCAGCGGTTGTAATTCTTCTCTCAATGCTGTTGGAGTATGGTCTTCTGATATCATACTCCCTCACTCTAACGGATCACTCAAGCTGAACATTGAATTTTTAGTGCTCCAAAAATGGAGTATGTGATTACTTTATCCTTGGTAATGATTCTCTTTGCTTGTATTGTATAGATGTATTCCAAAGCAAGGGTAGATACTTCACTATAGCGGTAGACTGGAACAAGAATTTCCAAATATGCCATGTCAATGCTCAAACTTCTGATTCAAATTATGAAAAACACTTAGAGAGTTTCAATCAGGAATACTTCTCTCAAGAAAATTTGAATTCCCTGCTCAATGAAGAACAAGAACGGGACATCCTACAAGTATGCTTTGAAAATCATAATTCTTCCTGTACCAAGGATCACCCCATTGGTAACATCAAAGGACATGATATGATTCTGACTCTAACCATTAAGCCTCCTTACCCACTTAACCTCAGGAGACCTGCTTACCCTTCTAGTCCAAAATCTAGAGCTTCTCTGGAAAATCATATTCAAGAGTTTGTTGACTCACAAGTCTTAAGGAAAGTAGGACACAATGAAAAAGTGGATATCACTACCCCAGTAATTATGGCTTGGCATAATGATAAGTCAAGGATGGTTGGAAATTTTAGAATGCTGAATAACTACACCCAAGCTGATAAAGATGAATGGTTTCCTGAACACAATATCCCTGATGGACGCATACACCCAAGGAACTACAGAGCCAGCAGAAGGCATTATGCCCAGAAAATTTTTCAGATATAGACATATCTTGGAGTGGGGGAATGTCAGCTTGCTACTATGTACAGAGCAACCTGTCATAGAAACACAAAACTATAAAAAACAAATTAAACAAGAATATCTAAATTAAAAAAATAAGGAGTGATAAATCCATAAATGTTATTAAAGAAATGGATTCCTCATCAAAAATTAGGTAGGGTCACTTACTGACCCCACCCTTGAAATCCAAGTCCTTACATTTTTAAAATAATTAAAAAGAAAAGTACTAAAAATTACAACACCAATATGGCACCTTTTGGCCGTTCTAAAATTTCACATGTGTTGTCATGTATAGGGTTTTAACCTAAACTTCACTCAGAATTGAGGTGTTGTGTATATTTTAGGAGTTACACGCGGAAATGTGTTATGTCATAATTCCCGCGCGCAGCCCCGCACCCTTACATATCCCTACTTACTTGTAGTAGAAAATTCACGCATACTAGAGACCTGTGCGCAGTCCTACCCCACGCGCATCTGTACTGACTGATCCCTGCATCTGGATCCATTGTGACTAATCTGACAACCAGGTACCGCTCAGAAGAGCTACAACCTAGTTAGGGTTGCCTGGCATATGTAACAAGTTGACATATGCATTAGTAATAGTCTAAAAAGATCAAGACTTAAATAAAATTGATAAAATTAAATTTAAAACATTTTTTAAATAATAAATCAAAGATCAAGGATTACCATGTAAATCATTGACTCTGATCTTTGAAGACCACAAAAAACTTCAAGGAGTGTTCATAAAAATTTTTAAAAATTATCTATGTTATCAGCAGATGATGGAAAATTAGTAAACATCCAAATATTTCCAATTTAAATCAATACTAATAGTACAAATGAACAATGAGTGCAGAATGATCAAATTTACGCCATAATAGATTAAAAGATCCTGTGGCTAAAATAGTACAGAAATCCAGCAGATCTAAAGTCAGCTGATTGACAGAACCAAGTGGACGTGTTAATCTTCCCCTGACTGGCTTGTCAGCCGCAGCCAATGAGCAGAACCATCTCTATGTGCCCTTAGAAGCTCAAAATCATCCCAAAAAGGTATTTAACAGACCTCTTTGGATCCATTATTCCAGAGATTATCAGTTTACCAGGAATTATTATTATCAATCAGACTCCATTTCATTGTTAGTAAAGTGCTTATGAAGATTCTAAGCAAGTGATTTATGAATTAGTCTGTAGTATCATTATTTCTTAAACCAATCAACCAATTGAAGTTGAATCAGGCAATCATCCCCAACTGCTCTGAAACCCTTCTTATTATTGCAGGATTTTTGTGGTAAAGTGCTCAGAGGGAGTGTTTCCCTTCCTGTCTTGGCCCTTGTGTTGTTTAGCCTGGCCATATTAGTGGATAAGCCCTTTCTAAGGCACCTATCTTGAATCCAATGTTCTTAAACTGCCTAAGGAGGCCCCTTGAAGAGAGCTTGATTTGTCTGTAAATACCCCCAGTAGTATAATACTGTGGCCCCTCTTTTATATATATATATTGAGAACCTTTTATTTCCAAACCAATTAAAAACTTGCAACTGCTCTTATTATATTATTTATTTGAGCCTCTAAGTGTTTATTTTTTGAATAATAATAATTATTATTATTATTCCAGTATTTTTATCACTCTCTGTAGCTAAAGGAATGCAAGGTTCCTGGTATCAGAGAGCCGACACCTCAAGTACTAATAGAACCAAGTGGTTATTGTTTACAAAGGAAATGAACATTGGATCTGATTGATCAGTAACACCGTTTTTCATTGGAGTATAAGTATCACATGACTCCAATGAAATGGATCATATAGGTTTGGAATATGTTTCTGCTATCATTTGACCCATGTTCAATTTAGCCAGCTATTTTGAGGAGGGAATCTTTTCATTGATGTCTTCAACATCAAGTATTTTTTTTATTTTATCAACCTCCTTTGCACCACCAAGCATCTGAATGTAGCATGCTTTATTTTTCTCTAATGTTTCAATCATTTTCTTCCAAAATTCAAACCAGCCATGGTCTTCATAAACAAGAGATTTAGCAATGACTCTAAATTCACAATTCCCATCTCCAATCAGATCTCAAAAATCACTCAAGAACTTATGGGCTTTCTGGGGTATTCAATTGAGGTATTTCACTCTTGGTTCCTATCATGAAAATTAACTTAGTATTCATTTCTTTGATTAGATCAATTAAATGAATAATTTCCAAAGATGAGCTTCTGGTTGAGCTTTGCTGCACATTCTCTTCCTATGAAGAGGATTCTGATTCCAAATTAAGTGATCCTGATTTCCTTTCAGCCTCTTCCTCTGAACTATGAGATTCAGATTCAGATTCTGCCAACTTTGACTAACAATTTATCATTAGTTAGTAACTAAGTTCATTTAACCAAAAAAATGAACATATCCCAAAAGAAAAGACTTACAATCTTTTGTATTTTCTTGTTTGGTGCCCTTCTAGTCCTTTTTTCCCCCTTGAGTTGTTTTTCAACATGCTAAAACCAAGATGGTTCTTGCTGCTTATCTGTCAATTTTGGCCTGCCCCTACTTGATTGTAAGACTTTCGGTTCAAGTCTTGGCTTCAATTCATATTTTGTAATCTTCTGAATGATATACTTCAATAGTCTTCTTTGCTCATGATCTGGTCATTCCAATATCATTGCATTCACTTTTTCACGTAACTGAGGAATTCTTAGCATTTCATTGACATTGCACTTGAAAAATTCAAAAGGATCAACCATTAGTGAATTAGGATTCATTAATCAAAAAGAATTAATCAAAAAGAATTAATCAAAAAGAATTAATCAAAAAGGATTAATCACATAGTGATTTGAACAATCCAAATTGAACAATCCAACTTAAGCCAACTTACAGAACTAGAAATGCAAGGGTCATAGTCCAACCTCCACTGAGGATGAACATCTTTGGGTACCACAGATCCTCTGAATGCTAGACAGTCACCTATTTGGTGGGAACAGGGCAAACCCATAGTCTTGGAATATGACTTGGTGCACACTTTGCCATCATGATCATGTTTAAACTTCTCAAATTGTCCCCTAATAAGATGAATTGCCTCTAAAGACAATTTTTAACCCAATGGTAACAGTTCAAAGTTCAAGGGGAAGAACTGTCCCTAACTTAATTCAAGAGTTACAAAGTGATTCATGAACTGATTTGATTTGATTAAAAACTGTTCCGTCAAGGCTTTTCCAAACATCCAACAGGTTTCCCAAAGAGTTTGCAAGGAATTGTTTGAGAGTTGCATGGGCTGCTTCAACCCAAGATGTTGTTTTGTTTCCAAAATCTGGGTTTATACAAGTCCACACTGTTACAAACGTCTCTTTGATAGGAAAAATTTTATTTTCCATATACTCAAGTACATCCTCATAGTCTTTCAAGAAACACTATACAAGTCAAAAGGTCAGAACACAAAACTAGGAGGAATAAGAAGCAGTGATTTGGACCTACTCTGAGTTCCGCATCATTGACCTCTTCCTCCTCCTTGGTCTTTGAGGCCCCATACTTTTCCCACAGAGTCATAAAGCTTTTCCATCCTTAAACATCATTAATAAAGTGCACTTTACAGTTTACTTGTATGTTTTTAGACAAGTTCCAAGTGCAACATTGTCTTGATGAATCAGGGAAACTAGATTCAATAGCAAAAATCAGAGCTTTTTCACGGTCCATCACAAAGACTTTTGGAAGTCTCTTAGGATCATAAGCAAGCTCCTTGAATGCATTTACAGACCAACTGTAGAACTCAAATGTTTCTTTTGTTATAAAAACAAGAGCTTTTGCAAAAGTTTTGCAATTTACTTTCATTCCTACAACATGCAATAGTGGGGTTTTTTACTTATTTTTTTATAAGTACAATCCAACATAGCAATATGATGGAATTGCTTTGAAAGCTTTACTGCCTCTGGATGTGCTAAGTACAGGGCCTCCAAGTGACCCTCTCCAATGAACTTTGACCAGTGAATCCAACTTTTTTCTTCAAGCTGTTCATAGAGTACCTCCATAACAATTGTTCCCTTTAGTTCTTCATGCTTTACCTTCTGCTTAGTGTTATAGATTGTTTGGTTATCAACATAATCCCACCCATCAATCTTGCTCAATTTTCTCTTCAGTTGTAACATATTGAGCCCATCATTCATGCATTCTACTAGATTGTCTAAGGCCACCCCCAAGATTATCCTCAGTTGAGGATTCACAGAGGGATGTTCAGATGGTTGATGGTTATGTTGGGTTTCTTTTTAGAAGAGGCGCCACCAGGGGTCTGCCTTTGTGCAGCTTGCATGGATTAAAAACTTGCACCCAACCTTCCTTGTGCAAGTTTGTCTAGACCATTTGGTAAGAAGATTTCCTGAATAGGAACAATGTCTATCACAGGCTAAATCCACATATTGGTCATGCTTTGAGTTGAAAACTTTTAAAGTGTAACCATTCTTCATTTCCCATGTCTGAAAATAGTTTTGTGCCTCTTCCCTTGTAGGAAAATCTCTCAAGGGAGGTGGGTGAAGTGGATCTGCCATAGTTACATAGTTATATTGATGGCATGCACTCCATCAGTTTCAATCAAATTAAATATGGCAAAGACCAGTAACATAAAATTTTACTCACCACCAGAGGTCATGTCCATTTGTGAATCATTTTTTTCCTCAATTGTAACCCTTGATGAGGATGCAATCGGGGTTTCCAATGTTTCATTACCAAAATCCTTTTTTTCTTTTTCCAAAGCTTTGTTGATGGCACTATCAATGTAGAACTTCCACACAGTCATGTCAGAAGAAGGAGGGCTTTCCACTGTTCCCATGCAAAAAAATGCAATGGTATACTTCAGTATTCAATCCAACTTTCAATTGAACAAACAAAGTTTGCTCACTTTTGAGTTGAGAAAGAATTGTTTGCAGAATTTTATATGATTTATGATTTCAGTTTTCACTTTAACTTCACTTTGGTTTCACTTTAATGTCTCTTTGGGATTGCTAGGTGTGCAACAACAGTCCCACAAAGTATGCACTACATATTTAAATAAAACTTAAAATACAGAAAACAATCAACCACCAGGATGGCCTCCAGTCAATTCCAAACTCTTGGTGGCTTCATCTGAAAGCTGCCTTGGCCAAGTTGATGGCAAACCCCCATTGTTTGACCACCTGACAAACAGTGGTTAACTAACTGCCACATGGCTTTGTGAACCCACCAACTGCAGTTTTTTTTTTTAAAAAAAAACTCAGTTGAAAACACAAACAAACTCAGTGGATGCACCATATATCATATACAAAAAATACATATTAATCAGTTATTACATTATTTTGAAATAGGGTACCTTGAGTTAATGGAGATTCATAGAAAGAGTAGGAGTTAGAGGATGTTTTGAGTGGTTGAATATAACTAATATGGCAGCCACCATGGATCCATTCTTGAGATCATAATTCAGTATTTCTTTCTGCCTCTTATATGTCTTAACTCTTTAGCCTTATTTTTGTTTTTAATTTATTTTTGCACTTGTATTACTTAGTATATGCATCTAATTATTTTTTGGTATGAAGCTGACAGTGTAAGCATTGGAAAAACATATATATATATGATGCAGAGATAGAAAAATAACCACATGTGAGTAAGAGAATTATACAGTGGTAAATCTGATGCTTCTCATAGAGAATTATGGAAATAGATTATCAAGAGTAATGCCAACTTGGCAGCCAAGCAGTAAGTGCTTTGTTTTCCTCTTTTTCTTTCTAAAGGTTAAAAGCTGGTTCTACCTTACACCAGCAGTTTGAAACTTCCTTTTGATTTTCTGAATCAACCAATTCCCTATTACCACTTCTAAAAAAAACTAGCAATCATCCATTCTAAAAAAATACCCTTACCAATCAGCCACTCCCAATGGTACCCAATGTTTGAAAAAGTAAAAAAAAAACAGTATTACAATTCAAAACTTGGCAGGTAACAGGTCTGCAGGTGAGTAGTATGATTTTGTTGTAACCCAAGCTCAATGCCTTGACTTATGGTTGTGGGGGGGAGGGGGTTAGAGAGTTATGGCAATAGCTTAACCATGGGAACACCAACTTGTTATCCAATAAAATGATCCCTTGGCCTTGTTTGAACATCACAAGGTGTTGAGTATTCCAATCTGCAGAGTTGCTTTGTTGCTCAAATTGAAATCAGGTACCTATAGTTTTTCCTGCCTGGATCCAGTCCTCTCACAACCAATCATATCTTTTGACCTAGAGGGATGGACATCATGAATTGACATGGAAAGAGGATGGCAGAGATGCAAGGATAGTAAATTAGATGTAGAGAAAGAACTATCAATACAGGATGATAGGAGTGATTGATTACATAGGCCCACAAAGTCAAGCACAACAGAAAATAGAAAAACAATGGTCAAAGCATATAGATCTTTGATCAACCTCATCATGAGACTAGTCTGAAGTTCCCTACTTTGTCACCATCATTTGTCAGGTCCTTGTTCCAATCATCTCCCCAATAGAACCAAGCTCAAAAATTGTTGTGCTTGATTCACATCAATCTCTCAGTCTGAAAGGCCCTCAGCCTCCTAACATCTTTGCTGGTAAAAAGCATCAAGCCATCATCACCCTCAATATCAAAACCCATTCACAATCTCACATGTTTGTTCTAAAAACTGGAGATGGTAAAAGATCTCCCACAATTATAAAATTAATACAAAATGATAATAGACAAGCTGGGAATCCTGCTTGTTATGTGTACAACTCATGGATGATGTCCATGCCTTCACCTATCCTTTGAAAATTCTTCAAAGTACATCAAATGAATTTTGGGAGTGTTACACTGTTTGGATGAAGTGGTCCTCAACTTCAATCAATGTGGTTTTGTGGACACTTCATCTCAAAAGTCTAACCCACATTTTAACAACTCAGTTGTTCACCTCTGGAGACTTTTTACTCAGCTGAATACTTTTGTTTTTTAAAGATTCCTACACCAGTCTAAACGTGAAGCAGATGCTCTCCTTGAACATTTTCTCAATGCTGTTCAAAGAGAGACCCAGAAAAATTTGTTTGAGACACTACCTCAAAGTGACATGATTTGGAGGACATCAAGCCCACCTAAAAAATTTTTGATGCATTTGTTCAAGAGTGGTTTGCCCCAACAGGCTGTAGGGTTTAATGAGACTTTTTGCTCTCAAAGATGAATTTGTTACAAGCATCATATGATAACAATTGTTGCATAATCTTGGCCGAATTTCGATCATCTTGTTTTTCATCCATCAATCTCCATCTCGAATGAACAGAGACCAGCGCGACTTTCATGTTCTATGGATGCAAAACTTGCGTCCGATGATGTGTCCCTCTTCGAAGCGCAATTCCAGCGAGAATACCGACTTGTGCCTTTGTCATAATACGGCAATCCACCCAACTCGAACCGCTGATGAGGGAAACTTGAATTTTCGACGACCAATTTCAATCGATCGATGGATTCAGGCTTCCCAAAATACCGGCAGTTGGTTACCAGGAATGAATATTCTTTCAACCTTATCTTCGGTAATGATGGCCAATCGAATCGTTCCACCCGAACTTCCATCTCGAGACATAGCCAAGGCCAGAGCTAAGAAAGTTTCATCCACCCCCGATGGATGGCTAAGTCAGTCGCTCGACGAACTTATCGGCCACGCTCTTTCGCCTGAGAACCAGTGCGATCAACAGATTAGAACGGGTTGTAAGACTTACCGTTTTTGACGAAACCGACGGTCTCCTCCTTCGTCCAGCCTTCGCGATAGTTTGAATCACAGTACCCATATATGTAAGTTGACCCACTACCTCCAATTGCCCATGGTTGCTGAAAAAGGCCTCCTCCTAAAGGAACTATATTGAGTGTAATCAAGCATACAACGAAATAGTTAATAAACCCTGGTTGGCACTGAGAAAATTTCGAATCGGAATGTACTGTTGTAAACCGAGCCTTTCTTCGTTTGCGAATCCCATCCCGCTACGATGATTCCTGCTGACAACTGATCTTTGTTGGCTGCCGGTCAAACAAGGTAGTCATCATGATGATGTAAGCTCTTTGAATCGCAAATGAGGCCGTATTAATCCAAAATAATTCAATGTAGAGGGTAGACCAAGCCGATGAGAAAATCCTCATGTTGAAAAGTGAGTCGAAAGCGGACGAACAATAACAAATTTGCTCGAATAACGTGCCAACCGTATTCACCGAGGGGGCATGGCCATGTTGGGCGCTGAACAGGATAGAGAATGGCTTCCAGGTGAATATCCGGATTGCGAATGGAGGAAACATAAGCGATCCAGAAATATCAATGCTCCACACACTCACGTGTACATTTGACAATAGAGGTGAACATAATCCGCTACGGCTTGAGTGTCAGCCGCAGAGCCCGACCGACAACAGTAGACCCGATCGTGAATGTGGGTCAGCTTGTCAGTCACTCGGTTCGCCTGGAGTTGAGATAAGGATTTGGGCATTCGATCAGCACCCCAAGTAACCAATGCCAAACTAGATGATAGGGAAATTAACATAGGCTAACGATATAACTACCGGATGTTGTACGACTGTCGGCCCCAATCACCACTCCACCGTCGAATGCAACTGCCATGATCGACGTGCCCAGGTTAAGCTCACCTGATTTGAGCCGGTTAATGTCGAGATCGCGTTCCATCGTGGTGGGTTGAGTGAGACCAGATGAGAGTTGAGGGCAATTGAGGCTGATGGCGATGGCTTGGTCTTATTCGATCAACGCCTGGCCACAACCTCCGCCTGCTTAAGCCCCGGCATCGAGTATTCCCTCGAGGGCAGCATACCAGCATCGTATACGTCATGGCCCAATATGCTACTACCGAATCGCAGTCTGAAGAACATCGCGTCGTGGGCCGGTCGACTCGACGGCGAACCGGCAAGTTTAATTGCATGGATCTTTATTTTTCTTCAAGTGATGCTGATTTCATACATCGCACTATGATCTAAAAACTAACGCAATGGTGGATCTATCTTCTACCTCTATCAAAAAATAGCCTTTTCGACCCCCGCCATAGAACCGGTGTTGCTTGCCTTGGTCATGATGCATTGGACACTACACACAAATAGGGTGTATCAGAGTTAGCAAACCTGCCATTAGAAACCTGCCATTTGAATGGTAGGTTTCTGAAATATCCATACCCCCTGTCAGCTTGCTACTATTTACAGAGGAGAGCAACCTGTCAAAGTAACAAAAATAAAACAAACAAATGAAAATATTAATATAACCAAAAAGGAGCAGGAAATCCATAAATATTATGACAGAAATGGATTCCCCACCCAAAATTAGGTAGGGTCACTCACTGACCCCACCCTTGAATTATAACTCCTTCATATTTTAAATTATTAAAAAAAAATTGACCAAAAAGTCAGGGCACCACAATGGCACTTTTTGGCCAATTTAAGGCTGCATTTGGCAACTGCACACATGTATCTGTATGTGTTTTTGGGGGTGGACGCAGCCTAAAATACCATTTGCCCCAAAACACATACACCTTGGGGGTTGTGACATACACCCCTCTTTGCAAGCATATGTGCAGCCCCAACTGACTCAACAACCTCACCCGCAACAAACTCAATTGCTCAATACAACAAAGTCAAACCCACCACCACCTCAGCTCTGCCTTATCAAAACCCCCCCAAATCCCATCAAATCTCCACCATGCCCCCATCTCTCATCACCCACCCCCACCACCTCAATTGAAACACTTGGTCACAACATGAAAAACACAATCAACTACTCTAAATTCACAGCCTCATGGCCATGAATGTAACAAATCTCTACATTCAAACCATGATGAAGCAGCCAACCTCAAAAATTCCAAAAAATGTCTCCTCCCTTTCTGGCTCTCAATGAATTCAAGAAATGATTCAAAATGAACATCCCCTACCTATTTATGAAAATTTTGGAATGAACAAAGATTGTTTTATATCACTTTTAAATTTACTAGTAGAAAAAAAATTAATCAGCCCCTCCAGATATGTTTCTCCCTTAGAGAAACTTGGAATTTTTCTTTATTTTTTGGTGACTGGCAATTCAAATGTAAATTCTTCAACAAAGATTCCAAAGATCAGCCTCCACCATCTCCAAGTAAGATTGTTTTTTCAATTTTTTTCTATTGATTATAATCATTTCTTATCATAAGAACAAACTTGCAATCTTTTTCTATGTCTATGAATTCTAATCATTTTTAATTAAAAAAAATCAAAGTATTTTGTTAACCATTCTTCACTGATTTGACATTTTTAGAATAATAAACAAATTTGTCACCAACCTGGTCTCCAACCATGAATTAATTGAAAAATTTATTACACTTCCCACAGAGAACACTCCAGTTTCCATGTTCATCTCAGAAAATACCAAATTTTGATCATGTTTCACAGAGTGTATTGGGGCAATCAATGGCACACACATTCCAATCATGGTTCCAGCTTCAAAAAGAGTCACCTTCATAGATGGCAAAGGAAATGTTTGACAAAATGTCTTGGCAGCTTGCAATTTTGGAATGGAATTCACTTATGTTTAATCTGGATGGGAATGAAGTGTTTCAGATGGAAGACTTTTGAAAATTGCAAGAGAAAGCTCACTCAACATACCTGGAGGCAAATAATTTTGGGGGATGCTGTTTTTGCTTTGTGTCATACTTGTCTGGTTCCATACAGAGGAATAAGGGATCATTTGAAAGATTGCAATCATGTTAGAAACAAGTGAGTTTGTTTTTTCTTGTCAAATTTTTTTAGTAACCTTTTTTTGGTTCTCAATTTTAGTATTAATGTTCAATCAATTTTAATTTTGTTTTAGACCCCAAAATAAAGAAGAATTATTCAACCTGCGCCATTCTTCTGCAAGAAATGTGATTGAGAGGATCTTTGGTGCCATCAAAAGGAAATTCAAGTTTATGGCCACAGGAAGTGAATATCCACCTGAGCTACAATCAAAAATGGTCAATTGTATGATTTTCTTCCACAATTTCATCAAGAAAACTTGCCCAGAATTAACAGAAGATGAAGTCCCTCTAGAAGATCAATCTTTTGAGCCAATGACACAGAGGCCAATTACTCAGTCTAACTTAACTCAAGATAATGAAGGATTTAATTTGGAATTTTCAAATGCAGAAACCAAGAGGGCATCCAAAAAGAGAGATTTGATTGCAGCAAAAATGTGGAAAAGCTACAAAAAACATTTCAATTATGTTACTTTCTGACATATATTTTATTAATATTGTTACTGTTTGATATATATTTTATTACTATATCTCATTAATATATTTTATTACTATATCTCATTAATATATTTTATTACTCAATATTACTCATTTAATTATTCCTCAATTTTTCCCAAAAAATGACCTCAATTTTTCCCAAAAAATGAAATTACTCAAATTATTCTTTATTAATCAATATTAAATAGAAATGAACAATTATTTTCTTACACAATATTACTCAGTCATTTCTGAATTTGCTTGCTCAATATTACTCAGTCATTCCTGAAATTTGTGCCTCATGTTAACAAAAAAAATTCTCTTCAAAAAAATCCCATTTTATTTGAGAAGAAAAAAAACTTGGGTTTTATTGATTTTTTTCAAAAACAAAAAAAAAGAAAAATAACCCCCCTAAAAAACAACAAAAAACTGAAATAAACTCCAACAACAAAGAAAACAAAACAAAACAAAACAAAAACAAAAACAAAAACAAAACAAAAACAAGAAACAAAACAAAAAAAAAACCAGAAGAAAATTACAAACAAGGAAAAAATTGTCTCTTAAAAAAAATTCATCTGAGAAGAAAGAAAAATTGTTTTTTTTTTTTTAAAAAAAAAAAAAACAAATGCAACAAAAAACAAAAGAAAATTGATGATGAATTTTCAAGGCAAAATTCCCTGAACAACTTGCTTTGAAGATCAGGGGCCAAGGCTAGGTAGACCTTGGCCAAGTCTTGATTCATGGCAAATGCCTTGCTGGCACACATCACCTTGCACAGTTTTAACCTTGAATCATTTTGAAGTGCGTGGATTGCATCGGACAATCCCCTTGAGCCCAAAAATTCTTGTTGGATTGACTTGAGGGTGCTGTTGATCATCTGGATAGTTTTCAGATGGCTAGTATTCAGAACCAACTGACTAAAGCCCCCAAAAATAAAATACATCACTTAAAAATAAAACCTTAACATGTAATAAATCTAAAAATATTATTAAAGAAATGGATTTGTGGTGCCAATTTAGGTAGGGTCACCCACAAGCACCACCCCCAAAAAGTTAATCCTTCAGGTAGAACAATGGTTCACCTGTGTACCCTCTGCAACCGCACAAGGAAGATATGGCACACTTTTGTCCATAGTCCTTTGCGCAGTCGCATACCCTCTGCAACTGCGCAAAGAAGCTAGGGCACGCACAAGCCTGCCGCATACCCTCCGCAACCGCGCAAAGAAGCTACGGTATGCTTTTGTCCATAGCCCCGCATGCAGCCGCATACCCTCCGCAACCGCGCAAAGGAGCTATGGCACGCACTGGCCAGCCACATACCCCCTGCAACCACGCAAAGAAGCCAAAGCACGCTTTTGTCCATAGCCCCGTGCTGTGGAAACAAGAGAGGTGATACCCCCCAAAGTTGTCCTCAAGTTCCGGAAGTTATTGGTCTAAGCATCTGTAAGGAGATTGTATGCAATGAGTTTAAGAATAGAGAGAGTGATGACAAGATAAATTCCTCCCTTCCAATCCTTCCCATACCATTCCCTGGTGGTCCAGTGATGATGATATATGATGATAACCCAATCCAGAGTTGAGATTGAGGTATTTTTGAGTCCTCCCTCTCAGCCCTAACCTAGGTACAACCACAAGCAACAAGATAGATGAAATATGACCCCAAGTACCGAACCCTAGCTCCACCCTAACCCTAACCCTACCCCGTACCACCCACCCTGTCTGAAACCCTCCCCTTTGATATCAAGTACGTCCGGTTCATCCTTCTCATGGCGCAGCCCTCCGCCGCGCCCTACTTGGAGCCCCCCAGGTTTATCTGTCCACATGCTTCCGGGGATCCTGCAATCTGTGGGTTGGCCTGCGCTTATGCCGGCTCAAACCTCCCTGGCGCGTATAACCCCTGATGGCCCCGCCCTTGCCTTCCGGACTAGCCATCCGCAAGCTTGGTTGGGCCGGCTCCATCACTTGGTCCGCGTTCCCTGGGCGGGTTGCGGCCCGGCGCCCCCCAGAGTAGGCCCAACCTGCACCTGGTGCCAAGCCCCGCAATCCCTGCGGCTGAGCCCTCATCTTCTGCTGCTGATCCCGCAGCAGGCACTGCTGAGACCGCATGCACCCCAAATGCTGAGCCCAACCTACCCAACTGCTGAGGGCGCAGCCTGACATGCGGCTCCCAATCCAAGTTTATAAATACAAAACCACAGCGCGCAGCCGCATACCCTCTGCAACCGCACAAAGAAGCTACAGCACGCGCTGGCCAGCCGCATACCCTCTGCAACCACGCAAAGAAGCTACGGCAAACTCTGGCCCCACAAGCAGTCTAGCGGCTACCTTGCGCAAGCATGGAGTAGTTGCTAGTCAGCAACTGCCGTGCGTGGGCTCCTAGCAACCGGCTGGACCATTGCTCAAGGCAACCAGCCAGTTCACTAGGGAGTCCCCCTCTCCCAAAACAGAAACGGGCTGTTGGGTACCACCTATACAACCTACAGCCCTTTTCCACACCACATGGGGCCCAAAGAGAGCCACCATGTGGTGAGGAACAGTATGAAAACAGATAAACCAACAAAAAATCCAGAAAAATGGGCCCTGCACGCTTTTTAAAACTATATCAAAGTTTGTCAGGGCCCCTGTAAAAGGGCCTGTACAGTAGATTTGGACCCAAAACAATACATGTTAGTTACTTTAACAGCCTGAGAGTTTTTTCTAAGGATAAAAAGAGGCCTAGCTTTGTTCTAGATAGCTCACAAGGTACCAAACACCCATACAACGCCCCCCTTGTGTCCCTAGTAACTAAAACTGTACGTAACTAATCATTACTAGGAGTATTTTTTCCAATTAAGTGACTGTAAAACATCCCAACATGGAAAAAAGAGCCTCAGACTCAAAATAGTCTTGCAGAATGGGGTCCCCAGAGCATGTTTTCGAATCCCTGGCTTCAGGAAGCAATGAATTATATTTAAAAATATTAGTTGAAATACTACTTCTTTGGTAGATACAATGAGGTCATTAAGGGTACAGAAACATGTATCAAGCCTCATGCATGATGACATAGGGCTTACTGTACCTCTGTAGTGACCATAGCAGGTCTACAAAAACACGCTGATGGCTCCCTGGCCTCAGAACTAGCCTGGGTCACCCTCCTTTGGCTGGTAAAAAGACTGTACCATGAGGGGACCCAAACAATGTAAATGAAGGCTCTTCCCCCAGCCATTTCCAACTCATTAATCCAGTCATATAGTCATTATTGCTTCAGATATTTTGGTCCTCAAGCCATCAAACACTTATAAGAAATAAGTGTGTGATCTTGGACCGATTTCTGATAAAATTATAGACAAAACTCTTGAATCCTTACCTTTTGGCAAAAATCAATATCCAAACATTCAGCCTGCCTCAGCACTGGCTTCCAGCACCCTGAATACCTGAATATTGGTCCATTCATCAAGCTTAAGTCCAGATCTAGACCTAGTAAGTGATCCTGCTGACTTATAATCCTTTTTTAGGTTCTGCATAACCCAAACCCCAAGGAAATTACACACACCCTTCTTGAGAGGAGTCCTTGTAAACCCCACAGGCGGCACAATTGCACCTATATTGTCCTTAACAGACATATAGCTGTATTCCGGAGGGTTAAAAAACCTCATTAAGGTCCTGGCCCCTCCTTTTAAGTTTATTTTTTTAAATATATAAATAAATTTAACCCTTTTAGCCAAAATATATCTCTGGAATTTTTTAACATTTTTACTCTAAACTTTTCATCACCTCTAGTAGCTAGAAGGAGCTAGGTCCTTGGCATCTAGTAGGATGACAGTAGTTTTGTTGGCCATCTCCTGGTGAATTGTTTTGCTTCTAACCAATTGGCCTTGAGTGTTTACCAATGAGCCTTCATTGTTGGATGTCTCAGGGATTCCCAGTGATTGACTTGTTCCTGGGCTTGAGGTGGTCAACAGGTTGATGGAGTTGGTACTTGCAAACCCCATGGCTTGCTTCCCATCCAGGATCAAAGCCATTGTATTTTATAGGGGAAATGGAGTAAACCTCCATTTAAAAAGGCTCTTGTTGCTCTCAAACTATCAAAAAAAAAAAAATTCAAAAAAAAAAATAAACAAAAAATTGAAGTATTTTTTTTTTTAAAAAAAAAAAAAAAATAAAAAAATTTCTTTGTTCCAGATGGGCCCATTGATCAACTGGAAGCTCAATCTATTGATTGAGTTGATCCAACCTGGCCCCACTGAGGCCACATAGCTTCTTGAACTTTCCGTACTGGGCCTTGACGATGTTGAAGCGTATTTTGGCACACTGATCCATTCTTGGTCTTTGTAACTAGCTCCTTGGTCCCTTCAAGGTCCCTTGCAATTTCCCTCCAAACAGAATCTTTGCAACCATTCAGGCTGCTTGGATGGAGGCTTTGGTGCTTCAAGTAAGTTTGCATGAGGTTGTGGTTGTTTGAGGCAGTCCATTTTGATTTGGAGACCGGTGGCGCTGGTGTTGGTGGTGGTTGGCTTTGGGGGGTTGGTTGTGTTGAAGGGGGAGTCTTCATCCTAGCCCAAAGAAAAAAAGTCAAAACCTACAGAAATTGACCAAACAAAAAAAAATAACAAGAGACCAAAAAAATTTGAGAAAAAAAGACACTTAAAAAAATAGGGTTGGTGGGGATTGGGTCATGTTGAAGGTGGAGGATCCATCCTATGAATCTGGGGATTGATCAAAGGATGAGTAGTGAGGGAAAAAAAACAGAAAACAAGACAAAAAAAAAGACATAAAAAAACTTGCAACAATATTGGGTGGTGGGGGGATGGTGTTGGGCCCACAAGGGGGAGAGATGGATCCATCCTATGAAAGAAGGGATTGATCAAAAATAAAATTAATTTAAAAAAGGGTGATGTTAAATTCACGGCTCCAGCCGTGTGGGAGCCTTTTAAACGGCTGTAGGCGTGTGGTAGTCGTGTAGGGCCCCTCAACGCGTGGGGGCCCATATACTACTCCATATAATTTATAATTGATAATTTATAATTTATAATTTATAATTTATAATTTATAATTTATGATTTATAATTTATGATTTATGATTTATAATTTATTATTTATTATTTATTATTTATTATTTATTATTTATTATTTATTATTTATTATTTATTATTTATTATTTATTATTTATTATTTATTATTTATTATTTATTATTTATTATTTATTATTTATTATTTATTATTTATTATTTATTATTTATTATTTATTATTTATTATTTATTATTTATTATTTATTATTTATTATTTATTATTTATTATTTATTATTTATTATTTATTATTTATTATTTATTATTTATTATTTATTATTTATTATTTATTATTTATTATTTATTATTTATTATTTATTATTTATTATTTATTATTTATTATTTATTATTTATTATTTATTATTTATTATTTATTATTTATTATTTATTATTTATTATTTATTATTTATTATTTATTATTTATTATTTATTATTTATTATTTATTATTTATTATTTATTATTTATTATTTATTATTTATTATTTATTATTTATTATTTATTATTTATTATTTATTATTTATTATTTATTATTTATTATTTATTATTTATTATTTATTATTTATTATTTATTATTTATTATTTATTATTTATTATTTATTATTTATTATTTATTATTTATTATTTATTATTTATTATTTATTATTTATTATTTATTATTTATTATTTATTATTTATTATTTATTATTTATTATTTATTATTTATTATTTATTATTTATTATTTATTATTTATTATTTATTATTTATTATTTATTATTTATTATTTATTATTTATTATTTATTATTTATTATTTATTATTTATTATTTATTATTTATTATTTATTATTTATTATTTATTATTTATTATTTATTATTTATTATTTATTATTTATTATTTATTATTTATTATTTATTATTTATTATTTATTATTTATTATTTATTATTTATTATTTATTATTTATTATTTATTATTTATTATTTATTATTTATTATTTATTATTTATTATTTATTATTTATTATTTATTATTTATTATTTATTATTTATTATTTATTATTTATTATTTATTATTTATTATTTATTATTTATTATTTATTATTTATTATTTATTATTTATTATTTATTATTTATTATTTATTATTTATTATTTATTATTTATTATTTATTATTTATTATTTATTATTTATTATTTATTATTTATTATTTATTATTTATTATTTATTATTTATTATTTATTATTTATTATTTATTATTTATTATTTATTATTTATTATTTATTATTTATTATTTATTATTTATTATTTATTATTTATTATTTATTATTTATTATTTATTATTTATTATTTATTATTTATTATTTATTATTTATTATTTATTATTTATTATTTATTATTTATTATTTATTATTTATTATTTATTATTTATTATTTATTATTTATTATTTATTATTTATTATTTATTATTTATTATTTATTATTTATTATTTATTATTTATTATTTATTATTTATTATTTATTATTTATTATTTATTATTTATTATTTATTATTTATTATTTATTATTTATTATTTATTATTTATTATTTATTATTTATTATTTATTATTTATTATTTATTATTTATTATTTATTATTTATTATTTATTATTTATTATTTATTATTTATTATTTATTATTTATTATTTATTATTTATTATTTATTATTTATTATTTATTATTTATTATTTATTATTTATTATTTATTATTTATTATTTATTATTTATTATTTATTATTTATTATTTATTATTTATTATTTATTATTTATTATTTATTATTTATTATTTATTATTTATTATTTATTATTTATTATTTATTATTTATTATTTATTATTTATTATTTATTATTTATTATTTATTATTTATTATTTATTATTTATTATTTATTATTTATTATTTATTATTTATTATTTATTATTTATTATTTATTATTTATTATTTATTTATTATTTTTTATTATATATTATTAATTATTAATTATTAATTATTAATTATTAATTATTAATTATTTATTATTTATTATTTATTATTTATTATTTATTATTTATTATATATAATTTATAATTTGAAATTTATAATTTATAATTTATTATTTATTATTGATTATTTATGATTTAGTGGAGGCTACACAACTTGATTTTAGTTGTTTAGCGTGCCATACAACTCAAATGGGACGTGTAGAATGCCACACGGCCCATTTGAGATGTGTAGCATGCCACATGGCCCATTTGAGCTGTGCAGCATGCCACACGGCTCATTTGAGTCGTGTAGAATGCCACACGGCCCTTTGAGCCGTGTACACGGCTCTGTAGCCGTGAATTTAACATTAACCTTAAAAAAAAGAAAAGAGAAAGACTTACAAAAAGAGGAAAAAAAGTTGAGAAAAAAAAACTATTGTTGATCTTGGGGGGCGGAAAAAAACACTTTGTAGATTGTGAGTGGTGGTGAGGGGGGGTGGAGGGACAGTGAAGGGCGCCCAAGGGGGGAAGATAAAGGTTTGAACCTGTATTTCCAGCCCCACCAGAAATGGGGCCCACAAGATACAGTGTACATGGTGATGTACACATACACATACACATTGCCAAACCACCCTGTATGCCACATCTGAAACATACAGGGTGTATATATTTTTTGGTTTGGGGGCGTTAGATACACCCCGGTTGCCAAAAGGAGCCTAATATCTCACACATATTGTCATGTATAGGTTTCATGCCTAAGATTCAGTCAAAAATGAGGTGTTGTGTATATTTTAGGAGTTACACGCCAAAATGTGCTGTGTCACAATTCCTACGCGCAGTCCCGTGTACCTACACAACCCCTGCACATCTGTAGCATCATATTCCTGAATAAAGAATTCCCGCCCACAACCAATTTTGCCACGCACACAGAAGATCCTACCCCGCGCACATGTGAATGAACTGATACCCATGTCAGGACCAGTTGTGGCTAATCTGAGAACAGGTACCGCTCACAAGAGCTACAACCTAAAAGTATTCACCTGGTATATGTAATAAAATTACATAAGCATTAAAAATCCTCCAAAAACCTTAAAAATTTAAAAAAATTGGCTAATAAATAATTTTAAAGTATTTCAAATTAGAAATCAAATATTAAGATTCACCACAACAAAGACAGATCCTAATCTTTGAAGGCCTCAAAACACAACAAGGAATGACTGTAAAAATTATCAAAAAATAAAATGAGTGATCAGCAGATGATGGGAAACAACTAAAGGTCCACATCTGGCCACTTTAGCTCAATATCAATTTTACAAATCAAGGAGAAGGGCAGAAAAATCAAAATAAAATAATTGACATAATAACAGATCCTGTAGCTAAAATAGTAAAGAAATCCAGCAGATCTGATATCAGCTGATTGACATCACCAAGTGGACATGGAAAAATTTCCATGGCTGGCTTGATAGCCTCAGCCCATGAGCAGAAACCTCTCTAAGTGCCCTGAGGAGCTCTTTGTCACCCCAAAAAGGTATTTACACAGACCTCTTTGGACCTATTGTTCCCCATCAGTTTTAACAGGAATTTATTATTATCAATCAGAAACCGTGTAATTGTTAATCAAGTGCTTATAAATAGATAATCAAGTGATTTATGACTTAGTCTGCAGTATTATTAATATTTGAAAAACCAATCAACCTGATTCATTAAAGTATAGTTAAGCAATCAACCCCAACAGCTCTGAACCCCTTTTTCTGAATATTTGCATGCTTTCTGTGGAATTATTGCTCAGAGTGAGTTGCTTCCTTCCTGCCTTAGACTTTGTGCTTTTTTCCCAGCCATATTAGTGGATAAGTCCTTAGAAGGCAAATATCATAATTCAAAGGTTCTTAAACTGCCAAAGGAGGCCCTTTGAAGATAGGTTGTCTTTCAGTAAATATCTCCAGTAGTATAATACTGTGGCACTCTTTTTATAAAATATTGAAAATTTTTTTAACCAAAAAAAGTAAAACTTGCACCAGCTCTTAAAATATTTAATATTTGAGCTTTTTAAGTGATTATCTTTGGAATATTATTATTCCAGTATTTTTATCAATCTCTGTAGCTAAAGGACTGCAAGTTTCCTGTTATGAGAGGGCTGACACCCCCTAACTTGTGTATTTCAAAATGGTGTGTTTCTAGCATCAAACCCACCATTTATGCAAATAATCCATAAATGCAGAAACACCCCTCCACATCATCAAATATACAGAATAATCCTCAATCCCCCCTTGAAAGGCCTCTCAACCCATCCAGTCTTCATTTACCACCACAGGCCATCCTTTATCCTCATCTACCACTATGAAACCTGCAACTAGCCTGACCACCACCAGTACATGGTGAAGATGGGTTATCCTTGCATGAACCAGATTGTCATTGGGGTCCTGATGATCCTCCACATTGGATCAAGAGATGGAGGCCTCTCTACCTCCCCCTCTCTTTATTTATTCATCACAAGAATCTGAAAAATTGGCCAAGGAAAATAAAGATGAATTTTTATTGGTCAGCCTTGCAATCAAACCAATTTCAAAATACTCAATGATCAGGCCTGCTTGATAGTCTCTTCTTGTGTAATCACTTCAATCCTCCCAATATTGATTGAACTTTCACATCCATCTAATGATAGCCATCTACCTGAAAATCCTTGCATAATTCCTTTCCTATCATTTCAACTAATCAGTTTGGCTTTGCAAACTGATGTACACTATTACAAACTTCTGAAGCCAAATATTTCTCCTTTCAAAAATAACACCAATCTACAGTTGTATAGCAGGCTTCCAATCTCAATTTTTGATATGTTTATGTTGGAATGTGTGGGATAACAATTTCTCTCTGGGCACCCTGATTTCTAGCTGTTTTTCCTTGAAATCATCTTACCAAAGATGTTATTTTTCAAAAGAAATCCCAAGGCAGTTGATTGAGCAATGGGATTTGTGTTTTGGCTCAAAAGTTTATGTGAATGATTTATGGTTGAGAAAATTGGAGAATCTGTTGGTACTGCAATGAATAATGTGAATGGTAAATTTAATATTTCAAAAAGGACAGCGCAAAACTATATTCCCAACTATGACTGCAAAATGCAATGAGATATGGAAGGCAAAACAATCAGAGCCCTTGTTGGGGATTGATTAGAATGAAGTTCCAAAAAATGACCAAAGCAAAAAATGGATGAGATGACTGCAACAATAAGACTCAGAGATAAAAATACATATATCAAGTGTTGATCCTTTTGGATCTGTTAGAGTGCACAATCAAAATAGTTTAAGTGCATGCAGCTTCCTTATCTGTTCTGGTGAGCCTTTCCTAAACTCTTGGGCTTGACTCTTTGAGTCTGATCATTTGTATCTCTTTCTAGTGTGGTTCTGCAAGAGCTGGTCTGGTCTAATAATTTTTCTTACATCAGTGTGATTTTCAATCTTGCACCTGGTTCCTTTTTTTAATGGATGTCTCACCTGGGTGTTACTTTCACTGTCTTAGCTCTCTTACTTGATGCATTCTGACAATGATTCTATCTCAGTTAATATGCATGTGATTCCCCAATTAAAAGCTGTTTAGCTACAAGCGCTTTGTAAAAAGATGATGAACAGAACTTTTTACCAAAAAGGGAGAGAAGAAAGTAAATTGGTGGGTGGGCCATCTCCTGGTCATGATGACCAATACACTTGAGGTGGAGGCTAACATAATTTCTGAGGCTACCAGAAGGAGATTGGAAAGTCCTGGTGATACAATAGCAGGAAGGGGAAATGAGATGGGTGGGATTATTTCAAAATTTAAGGGTTTGTGTGAAACAGTTGAAGATGGAGGGCCATGTGCTTTGCCCTATTTTACTCCCAATTGATAACCAATTGGATTTGTACAACTTGCTAGATTTGTATTTGGAATTGGCAATGATTTTGGCATCCCATACAATGCACATTGTCATTTGACCAACCATTGTGATGGCATTATATAGCCTTGGGATTGGGAAATGTATTGCAGGATGCACCCTCAGCTTCAGGTGTGAGGCGGGCTAAGCATTGGCTGCGGAATATTTGCAATCTGCTCTGGGGAAACAGACCAAGAAAGCAAGCATATCCAGTTGAGTTTGGGGAAAGCAGGAGTGGAATGTGTTGAAATTATGGCAAAGAAGCCAAGGTCTGATGGAGCTGGTAATACGCTTTCCCAGGCTTAAATTCTGTTGCAGAGTATTCTCCTGGTGGTGATTGAGTGCCAGCAGGAGGATCAAGGGTCTGAGAATCAATGATTGTCATTCAGTGGCATCTAGCCAAGTCTATATAGAATAGGTAAAACTTGTTCAAATTGTGGGTCCAAGAGTTGGGAGTGATGAATGGAAATTGAATAAGGGAGTTGGTGACATTCAGGAGAAATAAAAGCAAAGACAAAATAGGAGCAAGGTGAAACTAAATATGTTGCACTCTAGCTTGAGGCAACACTTGGTTTGGACTAGAATTTCAACAGGATGGTTGCGCAAGGCTTTGTGGAAGATGATGAATTCCTTCCTTTTCCTTTCCTTTCTGTGCCGCTATTCCAAGATCCTCCCTCAATCTCTCCAAGCTGGGGTTGAGAGCGCGGACTTTATGCCCTCACTTTCAACCATAACCTAAGTACAAGCGCAAAAACATTCCAAAAACAAAGAGAGAAGAAACCCTGAAAGCAGAACCCTAACCCTTTCCCATACCACAACAATCCTCAAGCCTGCCTAACGTTACACACACTTGGTTTGTCCTTCTCATGACGCAACCCTTTGCCATGCCCTACTTGGATCCCCCTGCTTTGTCCATATCTGCCCTGAAAACCACGTGGTTCCCTGCCCCACGCTTGCATGCGCCTGCCCCGCTCTACCCTCCCAGACTAACTGCCCCGCAAACCTGATTGGGCCGGATTCATCCTTGGGTCTGTAGTGTCAAAGAGGGCCGCAACCCAGCACACCCAGTTAAGCCCAACACATGCCTGGTATGCTGAGCCCCATGGTGCCTACTGCTGAGCCCGCAGAGGCCACTGCTGAGACTGCGCGCATCTCAAATGCTGAGACTGACCTACCTAATGCTGAGCGCTCCAACCGCCGCACAGTTCCCAATCCAAGGCTATTTTACAACACCACAGCACGGAAAAGGGGGAACCATGAGAAGGAAAAACCTGGATGGATTTAATGGCAGGAGGATGACTAGGTTTGGAGAGGGTAGAAGCTTGGAGTTATCAGTTTTTTGTGTAACAAGGTTGGGGTTGAGAGGGAGGTCCTAATACCTTGCTCTCAACTCTGAGGTTTTGAAAGATAATAGCATATTGGGGACTAGCTCCTGGACGCTTTGAAGGAAGAAAGACATTCTTTCTCTCTATTATCATTCTCTTCTCTCAGGCTTATGGCTGAAGGGTGCGCCCAGCTCCTTAAAGATGCAAGGGACCAATCACTTCCAAATCTGAGGACAATTTTAGGGGGTATTCACCTCTTGTTTCCACATCTGGGGGACTGGCCAGGAAGTAATCTTTTGTTAATTTTCTCTCAAGGGTAAATGGGTTCCATTTCTAATTTTTACCTCCCAACAACCTCTATGGGGTCCAAAATCCCAACTCCTCTTCCTCCTCCTCCACCAGTTGCTTGCGGCGCTTAGATGTCCACTTTTCCCCCTCCCCTGTCCAAAGGCAACAATCCTCCTTGACTTGTGTAGAGACTCCAAGGGATGATGGGATTCTTTAGAAAATAGCTTGATGACAGTCACTAGAAGGGGAATTTATTTTAATATTATTCTAAAATAGATAGAGGTAAGCTAAGATTGTTTTAAATTGCCTGCCCTTCTGAACTATAATAAGACTGAAAAATAATTTCTTTAATTAATGGCTGTTTTTCTTTGAGGCTTAAAATAGGTCTCTAATCAGACCTAGATCAATTATTAATAGAGATGCTTAGGAATTGGAAGACTATTCAAAGTCGGATTTGATTATTTGCAAGCTTCCACCAATTAATCATCAAGAATTTTTGACTTTTTCTGACTATTTTTCCAAATTCCAATTAAAGGATTTAATGGTTGACTAAAAGGTGTTTAACCAGTAGGAGGTTTCAGCCTCCTGGATTCCAAGACCCTTGCTATCCTTTAGCTACCAGAGGTGATAGAATAAATAATGAATATATTATTCAATAAATGCAGCAAAAATCCATAAAATATTTGAATAAAGCTATTGCAAGGTTAATTGGTTTGGTTATAGTTTAATATTATTAATCAATATTAATAAATTGATTATTAAATAAATGAATAGAGGGGCCAAAATAATATTAGGGAGCTTTAACACCTCTCTTCAGTCAATTCACTTTGAAAACACATATACCTGGTTACTTTGGAACCTTTAATTTATATTATTAAAGGAGATATTTCCCAAAGATAATATATTTATAAAATATATGGTGGAGTGGAAGGGCCTTTTAACCAAACTTCCACAACAGAAAAATTATAATAAGACTCACTGGTATATTATTGAATAATTTAGGTACCTGTTTGGGATGTGCACTGATGGGTTAAACCTATTACTGGGGTTAAAAAGGTTGTTCAACAGTTTAAATTGATGAAAAGGGTTTTGGGATGGATATTATTTATCAGACTAAAGCCATAAATCACATAATTATCTCTTATGAGTATTTTATTACCTTAGAATGGTGTCTGAAAGTAAATATAACTGGGTATCTGGGTATCAACAACCTCAAAAAGGGGCGTTTATTTATATCTTTTTGGGTCCCATTTCTGTCCCTCTGAGGGATAAAGGCGTCCAAGGGGACGGGTCCTGAGGCTAGCAGGGCAACCAATTCTGGCCCTGAAATTTCTCTAGGTGCTTTAGCCTGGGTGGGAGCTGGATCAGTTGGGATCTGGAGCTATTCCCATTGATAATTTAATAATTTGTTGGGAAAAAGGGCCTATTTGTTCATATGATCTTCCTTTAGTCATGCATTTAATGAGAATTTAATGAACTTGATTGAATATTCTGATTTTTGGATTTTCTGCAAACATTTTGATCTCATATAGTTCCTGGTTATGTCACTCTACATGTAAGTTCTGGTCCTTTGAAGTTGTTAACATCAATTTTCAAAATTGGTGTTGGTTTATTTAGATAATTTACTAAAAATAATTAATTGGAATTTATATGTAATATATTTGTTTTTTTAGATTGAAAAAAAACCTAAGGACATTAACATGTATTTAAACTTTGATAAAGGTCATGGTAAGTAGTTTATTAGACTCTTCCAATCTATTGATGGTTATTTTCAAATTTCAATGATTTTTAGTAAAATAATTCATTAAAAGTAGTTCCTTTGGGACCTTTAGTAATAATTTTACATATCTGTGTTTATGAGACCTTCACAGAAAATTTGGTGACCTGAAGTGTTCATTTATGTCAAGATAAGATAGGTACGCAGGCCTCCAAAGTTGTTAATAGTATTTTTTGACATTTTATGTATTTATTTATATAATTTAGTTAAATATGTAAACTCATCTTTGTATGTATTTTTAATTGATTTATCTACCTATTTATTTACTTTCTACGCGTTGAGATATTTATTACATACCCTGGATCTATCAGCATGGTTAGTAGCCTGTCTAATTGGTACCTTGACAGCGGTTCTGTCAGCTTGCTAGTTGAAAAGAGCAACCTGTCAAAGCAGATCAAAAACAGAAAATAAATAATAAAAGTAGAAGGAGTCAAAAATCCATCTATAGTATTGCAGAAATGGATTGCCCACCCAAAAATAGGTAGGGTCACTCACTGACCCCACCCTTGAACTCCAACACCTTATATTTTTAAATATTTTGAGAAGAAAAGACCATTAAACCACGGCACCACTATGGCACTTTTTGGCTATTCTAATATTTCACACACAATGCCAGGGATAGTTCCAAACCTAAAATTCAGTCAGAATTGAGGTGTTGTGTATATTTTAGGAGTTACAGGCGGATTTGTGTTATGTCACAATTCCTGCGTGCAGCCCCACATTCATATAGCAAGGGTGCACATGCCTGACACTCAGTATGTAGGTGCATTTGAAGAATCCCGCATGCAGAATGACTGATGATGGATTCCTGCATGCAGCTGTCAAGCGTGCGCGCGTCAACATCAGCTGTACTAATTTCAGCATCCAGGTACCGCAGGAAAAGGCTACAACTTGCATGCATACATCATGCATATGTAACAAGTTGACTGACAGATAGGGAGATGTTTGAAACCTAATAAAATTGAATAAAAATATGAAAATCAAAACATTAAAGCAAATAAATTGTGAGAAACAATAATGAAGTTTGTTACGTAAATAAGATTGCCAAATACTTATGAACCACCAAACACATCACAAAGTCTACCAAAAAATTATTATAAATTACCAACATGTGCAGAAGATGGCGTAGAATTTACAAATACCCACTTCCACCCATTCCAATCTGAAGAAATTAATACAAAATGAGGAAATATGTCTGAACCATAAAAATAACAAATTAATATTTAAATACCTTCTGACAATTATTTCACATGAAAATATGACACAGAAAAGGCTAACCAGCTGACGTCACCAAGACTACGTGCTAAACGGCCCCTGGCTAGCCTGCCAGCCTCAGCACGCAAGCAAAACCCTCTCTACATGTCTGGAGAAGGTCTTATTACCCTAGAAAGGTATATAAACAGCTCCTTTCAGATGGTTTAAACCCCAGTAATTTTTAATTAATCAATCCAGACCCCTTCCCATCCGTGATCAAGTGTTTATTCAAGATAAAAAAGTGATTTATGGCCCCAGTTTGATAGTATAATTATTAATTCTAAACCCATTTCTAATTCTATTGAAGAGTATCAGCAATATCCCCAACAATTGTCCTGAGACCCTTTCAACCATGAATTTTTGCAAGTTTCTTGGAGTGTCTGCTTATATTAGTAACTTATCTCCTCCTTGCCTCCAGGCATAAGTGCTGTGAGTCAGCCAGTCCACCCAATCCCCTTGAGCAAACCCCTTTTGAGTAATCACTTAGGACCTCACTGTCCCAAGATCTTTACACGGTTCAAAAAAGCCCCTTGAAGAGAGGTTGTTATCCAATGAAGATCCCCTGTTTGCATAAAATGTGGCCCCTCTTTAAAAATATATTCAAATCAATTTAATTCAACCAAACCACTCAAACTTTGCACTTGCTTCTAAATCAACCATTTGAGCATTTTACATAATTTTCTTGGAATTAGTATTATTCCAACACCAATATCACTTGCTGTAGCTAAAGGATGGAAAATTTCCTGGTATCAGTAAGCTGAAAACTGGGGGTCTGGCTAGGAAATATCCCTGAATAATTTATTTAATTAATTCATTTCTTTGGACCAGATAATCTACGTAAATATAAGTAAAAATACTTATTATTTTTTTATTGTTATTCTTCCAGTGGATCTTAAGACCAACAGGGGATTAATCATTTATTATTATAATCTTCTCAAAAGGAGAAAAGAACAGAGAATCTGTAATTTTGTGCCTGTTATAATAAATCCTGAACAACAACAAGCAAGATTAAACCATTATAAACAACAAGCTTTAAAAGATAAAGAATTGGAACTTGAAAGATTTATTAACTTTAATTCTTTACTCAGGCAACACACAGCCTGGAAGAAGTATCAGAGAAAACTATATTCTTTAACAAAAGTAAAGAAAGTAAGCCCCATATATTTTTTTTTTTTTGAAAAAAAATTCAAAAAAAATCCAAAATTAATAAAAAAATTAATAAGATTATAATAAACCAAAAATTTATTAAATTTATTTTTTCAACTTATTTGCAGTGGAATGAAACTTTTCTGTTGCAGATTTTATTGATCAAGACCTGTTAGAAAATAGTTCTCACCACGGATCTTTGGATTTAAGCCAAGACCTCATTGGTACCCACAAAGAACCCCCTGGATTACCCACCAAGGACTCCTTCAAACCTAAAAAAGCTTTGGTACTGTTGAATTTAAGTCTGCGTAAGCTTAAATTAATTTAAAAATAAATTTTTTTTTCATTTTTTTATCATTTTTACTAAGTTTTGGAAAAAACTTATACACTATGTTGCAAAACAGGCCCAACACCAGCGCAACCGGATGAGGCCTGTCCTATGGACCTCTGCCCAGAGGAAAGCGCACCCATAAAAGTACCTTTATCAAGAAAAATGAGGGGGCTCAAACCCGCAACTTGAGTGCCGCAAAATCTGCCAGCACCCGTGCCTGCCAACTCAACCAACAAACCGTTGGAAATGAGCCCTTTGCCCAGAAAGTTGTCCCACCATGCTACTCCTCCTCCTATGCTTCCCAGTCCAGACTTTGCAAAAGAGACCAAGATAAAGGATCTGGTGAAGGAGCATGTGAGTCATTGGGAGGCATACAAGCTAGCCCAAGAGCAGAAGGACTCAGAAGACATGAGAAAGGCTATTTCATGGCCCAATTCCTCTCAAATAGCCCTGCAGAACTTAATTCCCAGAGCAGAAGTAGAGAAATATGTAGAAAAATGGAACCCTTGGGATCAACTAGCCAAGTTAAAGGGAAAGGAACCCAAAAAGTTGAGGTCCTCAAATCATCAAAGGCTGAGGAACCCAAAAGATTGGGACAACATAATATATCTAGCTCAGAAATGGAAGAAAGTTTATCACAATTAGATTCTGATGATATAACACCATTGTTTAAGTACAAGTTTTCTGACAATTTTTTCCATAACTTTAACATCTTGAGTAGCAATTTAGACAATATTCACAAACAACTTGACAAAGAAATCCAAATAATCCAAAACCAAGCTGACCATCTGAGAGCCAATGAGTCTGAAATTAAATTTTTAAGGAATACCATTTATTTAAATAAATCATCTACAATTAATCATATTAGTACCACCTGTTCTCCTGGAAAGGAAGAGATACTACTTCTCCTTGAGCCAATCAAAGGAGAAATAAGAAACAAAACTGATACCCCTTCTTTTCATCTTTTTAATAAAATTGATTTACTAAGAAACAAAATGGATTTGGAACTAGGTATGATTAAGAATGATTTAATAGACCTTAAAATTAAATCAACTGCCCCTCCTCTAGTCAACAAGAAGAATCAAAACCCATCAGAACCAGTATCACTCCTAACATCTCTCTCAACTCTGGAATGAACAGGAATGAGTCTTACCGGCCTAGTCCTACCCCTGAAGTAGAAAAAGCTTTGAAACTCTTTCCCCCTGTAACTGAATGGCCTAAATTCTCAGGTGAAGGAGAATATAATCACATCAGCTTCATTAAATTTATTGATTACACCCTTGCCTCATATGAACTACCAGATACTATAGCTGTAGTGAGACTACCCAGGCTGTTTGAAGGATTAGCACTGGATTGGTTTATCAACAAAAGAGGAGAAGTAGGATCTCAAACTTGGAACTCTTTGAAATGTCTTATCAAAGAAAATTTTGGTACTAGAATCTGGAAAAGAAAAATGATGAAAACCTTCAAGAACTCACCTTTTCACCCTTTAAAGGACAAACCGCATAAATGGTGTTTGGAACAAAAGAAGATATTAGATTGTTTCTATCCTGAAGCTGAAAAAGAAGAAATCAATGAAATTCTTCTCAATCTATTTCCCGGACATCTTAATCATAATTTGAGGTGTAGAATGTCCATGGATGCTGATATCTCCACTCTCATTGGTATTCTAGAAGAAACTATTGATATGAATAGTCTTGAAAAAAAAATCAATAGACCTAAGGAATCCACCCCCAATATTCAAGAAGAATATAACTCCAAAACAAAAGACTCTACCACTCCTCAATTAGAGGTTAGGAAAACTTCTGAGACTAAGGAAAAGGTATGCTGGAATTGCAACCAAACTGGAAATGTGAGACCTGACTTCCCCCAGCCCAGGAGAAAAGTCAATCTCATTGAGGGAGAAGAGAATAACAACAACCATAACCCTCAAATTGATGACAATGATGGATCTTTATCTGAGCATGAATTAATGATCACTAACCCTATCAATTTCATTGAAGGAAATATAGCATCTTCCTTGGAAATTAAATCTGTTAATGAAGATTCCAACTTACCTCAACAATGGAATATAAATATGAAAATTCACCATGTTTCTGAAGCCAAAACTTTGAATCTCAAAACTTCTGCCAGTCAAAGTTACAATTCTGGTAAAACCTGCTATGCTACTGGTTTGATTCAAGATTCTCCTGTTAATTTAATCTTAGACAGTGGAGCCTTTTGCTCTTGTGTTAGGTCAACTTATTTGGAACAACAAGATCCAAATTGGAAAGTGAACTTATTACCAGTACCAAAGGCTAAGTTCAGCGGTTGTAACTCTTCCCTCAATGGAATTGGAGTTTGGCCCTCTGATATCATTCTTCCCCACTCAAAAAGGTCACTCAAACTGAAAATTGAATTTGTAGTACTCCAGAATGGAGTGTGTGATTACTCTATTCTAGGGAATTATCCTCTTTTTTTATATGGTATTGATGTATTCCAAAGTAAGGGCAGGTACTTCACAGTAGGAGTAGACTGGAACAAGAAGTTCCAAATATGCCATATCAATTCTCAAACCTCTGATTCAACTTATGAAAAACACCTGGAAAAGTTCAACCAGGAGTACTTCTCCCAAGCAGCCCTGAAACCCCTGATGAGTGAAGACCAAAAAAGGGACATCCTACAAGGCTGCTTTGAAAATCAGAATGCCTTCTGCACCAAGGATCATCCAATTGGTAACATCAAAGGAAATGGCATGATTCTAAATTTAACCATCAAACCTCCTTACCCTCCCAACCTCAGGAGACCTGCTTACCCTTCTAGTACAAAATCTAGGACAGCTCTGGAAACTCATATCTAAGAATTGATTGACTTACAAGTCTTAAGGAAAGTGGGACACAATGAACAGGTGGACATTAATACTCCAGTAATTATAGCTTGGCACAATGATAATTCTAGGATGGTTGGAGACTTTAGAATGCTGAACAACTATACCCAAGCCAATTATTAACCTATTCCATGGATTTACCATGCTCTACATAACCTCTCTAAGTCTATGTTCATCACTAATATGGATATGCTGAAAGGTTTTCACCAGATACCTATCAGTCCTGATAGTTGGAAATTTATGAGGATCATATGCCATTTGGGAATTTATGAGTACCTTAGGACGCCTTTTGGTATCAAGAACACTCCTTCTCACTTTCAAAGGATGATGGATACAGTTTTAGGATCATTCATCAGGAAAGGATGGATGATTGTATACATTGATGATGTTATCATTTATTCTGATGATTGGAATACCCACATGGGCAAAGTAAAGCTAGTCCTTAAAATCATCTCTGCTATGGGATTAAAAGTATCAATGAAGAAATGTAACTTTGGTTATGGAGAACTGGAAACTTTAGGGCACATTTTTTCAGGACTATTATTAACTGCTGACCAGAGAAAAATAGAATTTGTGATGAATAGGCCCATGCCTCAGAATAAAACTGAACTCCTATCCTTTATTAGCTTTTGCAGCTACTACAGGAAGTATCTACCTAAGTTTTCCATTCTCACCAAATGTTTGTATGAAATCTGCAACAACAACACCGTGTTTGAAATGAATCATGAAAGGGTTAAGAACTATGAAGAACTCAAGATGGCTATGACCTCAACTCCATTATTTATTCAACCTTACTATTCTCAAACATTCAAGCTCTATATAGATGCTAGCATGGAAGGGCTAGGATCTGCTTTACACCAATAAGTCATAGAAAATGATAAAACCGTAGAGAAGCCCATACTCTTCTTATCCAGACAAGTAAAGGATACTGAGAAAAGATATGGTGCCAGCCAAATTGAATGCCTTGCCTTATTTTGGGCTCTGGATAAACTCTATTACTACTTAGAAGGTACCAAGTTCACTTTAATTACTGATTGAAATGCTGTAAGGACTTTAATGAACATGAAAACCCCTAGTAGGCATATGTTAAGGTGGCAGATAGCCATTCAACAGTAAAGAGGTCAGATGACCATAGTTCATCAAGCTGGTGCTAAACAACAGAATGCTGATGGTTTGAGTAGGAATGCTCTACCCAATGATCCAAGTAAGCCTGCTTATGACCCAGAAGATAATGATATATTTCCTATACTGAATATTAACATGCTGAATATTGAAGCTCCCATTCTAGGAATCCATATCTGTGAACTGGATGAATCCTTGTTCAACTACATCAAAGAGGCTTTTAGCCCAGGTATGAAGACTCTAATCACCATTATGGAAAGCACCTCTCCACCATCTGAATTGGTCGACAGTCTACCTGAAACTCTCCCGAAACCCTAAAAAGCTGGAAGGTTCACGGTATGGTTGTTGAGTTACTGGGAAAAGTTTGGATGAATTAAGAATCAAGAGGGCTGAGATTAAAACATTATCAGTAAAGAGAAAAGAAAAAAAGAAAAGAAAGAATACTGAAGCAAAGAAGGAGTCAAGGAGATGAACAAACATCAAGCAATGGACAAGGGTCGAGAGATTGTCAAGATCTTCTGTAGGTGGGTTTGAGTTCTGATAAGAGATGAAATGGCGGTGATGAAAAGACTTTGAGATAGATTCAAAAGAGGAGTTAGACTTGATTAATAAGAAAGAGAATTGGCAAGCTGAAGTCTTACCAGTCAGAAATTGACAGGAAGAGTACTTGAGAGTTGTGTTTGAGGAGATTCAAACAGTTGAGTAGAGTTTGAAGAGAAGAAGAAAATAAATGAAGAAGAAAGTAGTCGCAAGAAGAAGAACAGGAGAAGAGAATTCAAAGGAAGGAGATGTTGAGGCAATATAGAAGGATAGTTTAGACAGTGAGGATACATGTATAAGATAGCTCATGACAGAGATGAGAGTCGCGCGGATGAGACTGTAAGATGACATGTATAAGATAGCTTGTGACAGAGATGAGAGTCGCGCGGAAGAGACTGTGAGAATGAAAGGAAGGAATAAAGAAAGAGACCAAAAGAGGAAAGAAAAGAACAGTAGAAAAAGCATGAAAGGGTACATGAAAGAGCAATTTATTTGACACCCCCCATGACTTGTAAGACAGAAGCCGGAGTGGAGTAGGAAGGGTTGATCAATTGAATAAGAGATTTAAGAGAAAAAAGAGGAAGAGCTTTTTTAAGGCCATTGGCCATCATCTTGGTAGAAAAAATTAATTCAATAATAAGATTTCCTTGTTTGAGTTCTTCTCAAAGAGCTTTTGTTTTTATGTCAATGTGTCTTGTTTTAGAGTTACAACCAAATTTCTTGAGCTTGTTGTCAAGACCTTTGTTGTCTATGAAGTGTTGACTTAGAGAAATTTTAGTTTTCCAGAGTTTGGCCACCAGTCCTCTAATCCAGATTGCCTCCAGAAAAGAATTGACCAGAGGATTGAGTTTGGCTTCAGTTGTAGAGTGGGTGACATTCTGTTGCCAATAGCTACTCCAGGATATGAGAGAATTGAAAAGAAGAGACAGATGGCCTGATTGAGATCTCCTCATCTTGAGGTCATTGCTCCAGGTTGCGTCGCTGCAGCATTGAATTTGAGAGTTGGAGTGGTTGACTCATAAGGTGAGTTTGAGGTCTTTTGTGGATTTCAGGTATTTCCAGCATCTTTTGACTTCCCTCAAGTGATGGATGCCTGTTTTTTTGCAGAATCTTGCGAGGCTAGAGACGGAGAAGCTGAGGTCGGGACAAGTTAGACAAGCTATGTAATTGATAAGAAAAACCACAGAGCGGTAATTGACATTCAAGGCTTTGAATTCTTTGTGCTCTTTGTGACTCGCAGGCGTTAAGTTGATGTTAGCTGTGAGAGGAATGGAGGCTGGCTTGCAATTGCTAATTTTTAGTTCTTCCAGTCCATGTTTGATATTTTTAGGTTGAGATAAAAGAATCTTGTTTTCAATATGCTTGTATTTCATTCCCAAGATTGTATTTGGTTTGTGGTGGCTTGAATTGGGAAATTGCTTAAGAAATTTGTCTTTGAAATTGTCCCCAGTGCCGACAAGGATAAGATCATCAAGGTGGAAGAAAAGAACTGAATTGGAAGAGGAATGAATGTATAAACAGGGATTGGAAATAGATTCATGGAATCTTTGCTCTCAAATCCAAGACTTGAGAGTATGAAACCAATTAGCGGGTGCTTGCTTCAGGCCGTAGAGTTATTTTCAAAGGATGAGATATTTGGATTTTCTGTTGTAACCTTTGGGTTTTTTGATAATCACTTTGTTGGCTAGTGGAGCATGAGGAAATGCGCTTTTCACGTCAAACTGAGAGATAGGCAGAGAATGAAATAGACCAAAAAGAAGAGCAATACGGAGAGAAGCGGCCTTTCCCGTGGGAGAAAAGGTGTCTTGGAAGTCAAGGCCGTAGATTTGATTGAAACCTTGGACACATAATCTACTTTTGTAGACTAGCGGATCCCCATGGAAGTTGTCCTTAAGACAATAAACCCACGTTGTATTGAGAGGATTGATGGGTTCAGGACCCTTGTAATCTTCCCATACGCCAAGAGATTCAATGCCATTGAGTTTGACGTCCATAGAGTTTTCCCATTACAAGCTGTTGTGACATCTTTTTGCTTTTTTGTAGGTTCTGGGAATGTAATAATGATGATAGCTGTATTGATGAGGTGGATTTAGCTTGGATTGATTGCAAAGAGAGTAATTACGTACTAGCTGTTCAGCTAGTTCTTCCCAGGGATCAGACTCGGAATTGCAAAGGGGGTTTTCTGGAGAGTTAAAAGAAGGGATGGAAGAGGAATGATTGTTGTTGTTGGGATTTGCAGGGAGAATTGAAGAAGAAGGAGAGTTTAGAGGCACGTCTAGGAAGTTGTTGTCCATTTTGATTTGCAGATCATCATTGATGGGTTCTATGTCTGAGGGTATCTGAGACAGACCAACAATATTGAGGAATTGAACATGTTTGGAGGATATAATGGAGTGGTCAGGTGTTAGAATTTGATATGATAAGAAGTTTGTATTTTAACCCACAAGAGTGCCGGGAAGTCCAGGATCATTGAATTTTTTGCCGCGGTTAATTTTGTTGTTGAGATAGACTACCTTGGAC
Organism: Puccinia polysora; assembly: GCA_025617555.3. NCBI lineage: Eukaryota > Fungi > Basidiomycota > Pucciniomycetes > Pucciniales > Pucciniaceae > Puccinia > Puccinia polysora. The sequence goes on along the minus strand of CM062621.1, from coordinate 39,675,063 downwards.
CCAATAGGGTGGAAGTATTTGGTGGGAAGAGATTTTTCAGTGAATAATTGATAAGGAGAAGGAGAATTGGGAGTCTTAGGAATTTAATTCAAGGAGAGAGTAGCCGTTTTGGCAACTTCTTCCCATAGATTGAGAGGAAGTTTGGAGCTTCCAAGAATAGCTCTCATTGATTTGGTTAGTGTTTGATTAGCTCTTTCCACCTTGCCGTTGTGTTTTTGATAGTATGGTTTGGAGACTAAGTGCTGAATGGAGTTGGAATTGAAGAATTCCTTGAGTTTGGAAGAGAAGAATTCTCCGCCGCCGTTGGAGCAAATAGTGGCAGGAAATAAATCTCCTTTTTTCTTCTCGTGAGTTAAGATGATTTTCAGCTGCGGCCAGGCATTGGATTTGTATTGAAGGGGAATTGCTGCGATGTAGCCTGAAAAATTTTCAATGATGGTCATGATGTAGTTCATGTTGTTTTGAGAAGAGGGAGTGATAGGACCAATTAGATCTACGTGAAGTTGTTTGAAAGGTTTAGAGGATAATGTTGATGTGTTTTTGAAAGAGGTCTTGGATATTTTAGAGAAAACACAATCTTCACATTGAAATTCTGCAATGGATTTTGAGGATAAGGAAGGAAAGAGGTTCTTGAGACAAAGCGGGTTGGCATGGCCAAAAGATTGGTGCAGGGATTTGATATGATTGTGGTCCGTATCCTTAAGCACAAGATGGAAAATTTTTAAATTGTTGCCTATTCAAGAAGGGGAATTGAGAATGAATAGATTTTCTTGGATGAATCCAGAGAAGGCTAGCTTAGATTTGGTGAAGAGGTAGAATTGATTCTTTGACAAAAAGAGAGTGCAGTTCTTGGTAGAGATAAGTTTGCCTGGACTGATTAGATTAATCACAAGATTAGGGACATAAAGGCAGTTGCTGAGGGTGACGTTAGAACCTTTCCAAGACAGCATAACAGTGCCTTTGCCCATGATGGGCAGTCTTGCTCCTTTTTTCCCAGTGTGGATGAACTCGTCAGTAATTTTCTCTTTGAGATGATAGAAGAAGATTCAAGAGTTGAACATGTGACAAGAAGCACCAGAGTCCAAGACAATGCGGTTAAGCGGGTTGATTTCCTTGATCCACGTGGTGAGGAGGGTCACATAATGGGCAACTTCTTTTGGCTTGGATTGAGAGTTGAGTTGAGCTCTCCAGAAAGCTTGAGCTTCTTTCCACCAATTGGGAGCAAGGTGTTCATGAAGGTGCCAACAGTTATTTTTGGGAGGATTGGGAGATTGAGGATTATGATAACCTCTTTTGCATCTGAGTTCCGCTGGGAAAGGCTTCTTAGTTGGCCAAGAGACAACAAGAGAAGTTTTTCCAAGCTTGTCTTCCTTGGATTTTACCTTGGTTTTGTTGTCCAACTGGGTGAGGTGATTGAGGACTAGATCCATGGTGACAATCTTATTGGAATGCATTATTTGTTGGCATAGAGAGTGGAGTGATGGGGGAAATTGAAAAAGGATGAGATATGCTAGGATATTGTTGGGTAGATCAATTCCTACGTCAACCATCTTTTTGAGAGAGATCTTAGTTTCTGTAATAAAAGGATTGATTGCCTCAGGTTTGAATTGTTGATAGAGAAACTTGTTAAAAACTTGGGCTTGATTAGCGGTTTGTGAGGAAGCAAAATGTTCCTTGATTGTTTTCCAGAGAAGTCGAGCTGAAGAGATGTTTGCAGGATTCACCACATTGTTGTGGGTAATGGAATCAATGCGTGACAGAAGGATAACTTGAGTTTCCATATTGTTGGTTAAGGTAAGAGTTTTTGAATTGTCCTCCAGGGCTTCCTTGATGCCTTTGAGCTCAAGAAGAATGGACATTTTGTCCTTCCAGATTGAGTATTTTTTGTCGGAGAGTATAGGGACTGCTTCAAGAGCTGCTTTGAGCATGATTTGGAGAAAGCCGTCATTGATGGATCCCTCCATGGCTTTGGTTGGGCCTGTTGGGAGGTATTTGGCTTTTAACCTTGTTGACTTACTGGGAAAAGTTTGGATGAATTAAGAATCAAGAGGGCTGAGATTAAAAAATTATCAGTAAAGAGAAAAGAAAACAAGAAAAGAAAAGAAAGAATACTGAAGCAAAGAAGGAGTCAAGGAGATGAACAAACATCAAGCAATGGACAAGGGTCAAGAGATTGTCAAGATCTTTTGTAGGTGGGTTTGAGTTCTGATAAGAGATGAAATGGCGGTGATGAAAAGACTTTGAGATAGATTCAAAAGAGGAGTTAGACTTGATTAATAAGAAAGAGAATTGGCAAGCTGAAGTCTTACCAGTCAGAAATTGACAGGACAAGTACTTGAGAGTTGTGTTTGAGGAGATTCAAACAGTCAAGTAGAGTTTGAAGAGAAGAAGAAAAGAAATGAAGAATAAAGGAGTCTCAAGAAGAAGAACAGGAGAAGAGAATTCAAAGGAAGGAGATGTTGAGGCAATAGAGAAGTATAGTTGAGACAGTGAGGAGACATGTATAAGATAGGTTGTCACAGAGATGAGAGTTGCGCGGATGAGACTGTAAGATGACATGTATAAGATAGCTTGTGACAGAGATGAGAGTCGCGCGGAAGAGACTGTGAGAATGAAAGGAAGGAATAAAGAAAGAGACCAAAGGAGGAAAGAAAAGAACAGTAGAAAAAGCATGAAAGGGTACATGAAAGAGCAATTTATTTGACAATGGGATGGTCTAGTATACTATAGGAACCACCATTTCAGTGTCATAGTCCTAACCAAGGAAGACCATATCAAACATATCCTAGCTGAGTGCCACAATAAATGTTCATATGGTCATTTATCTACTGATAGAACCCTAGATAAGGTTAAAAAAACTTCCTGGTGGATCAATGGGAGAGATTCCACAGTCCAGTATGTCACCAGTTGTGAAACTTGTCAGAAGTCCAATAGGACCACTGGAAAAAGGTTTGGTCTACTACAGAAAATTACTGAACCTAAGAAAAGATGGGAAATCATCAACATGGACTTTGTAGCTAGATTATCCCCAGGAGGAGCCTATTCCTACAACTCAGTCCTAGTAATAGTGGACAGGTTTTCCAAGAAAGCAAAATTCCTGCCCAACCATAAGGAGGACACTGCCATGGAAGTAGCATTACTGTTTTGGAATAGACTCATAGCTGGCATGGGAGTCCCCAAGATCATAATCAGTGATAGGGATCCCAAGTTCACTTCTGAATTTTGGAGGAATCTCCACAAAATTTTAGGCACTACTTTAGCCTTCTCTACAGCCTATCACCCCCAGACAGATGGATTAGCTGAAAGAATGATTCAGACCTTAGAAGACATGCTCAGGAGGTTCTTTTGCTTTGGTCTAGAATAAAAGAATACTGATGGGTATTTCCATGATTGGGTTAGCCTTTTACCTTCCCTGGAAATGTTCTACAACAGCAGAAAGCATTCTACCACCAAAGTAGCACTCTATGTACTAGAAAGACAATGCATCCCTAAACTACCCAAGGATAACCTGAACCAGAAGCTAACCCATATTCACCCCACATTGCTTGAATTTAAGAAAATGAATTCACCCCACATCACTTGACTTTAAGAACATGATAGATATAGCCAACAAACACGCTGCTAAGTGTGTTCAACAAGCTGTTGAACATAACCAGAAAAGATGGGATAAAGGCCAAAAAGAACCTGATTTCAAGATTGGTGACCAAGGCTTAGTATATACTACCAACTTTACCAACTTAGCTGGGAACAGGAAAATCAGACCTGCATCTGTTGGACCATTCACTGTCAAGAAACTCCATGGGAGGAATGCAGTAGAAGTAATTCTTAGTGATGAGCTTTCCAGAAAGAACCCAGTTTTTCCAGGAAGTCTTATCAAACACTACAATCCCAGGGAAGGAGAACAAACTCTATCACCATCAGTACCTGTTTCAGAAGAAACTGAGAAAGACAAAGGAAAAATAGGCAAAATTCTTAAAGAAAAGAAAAAAAGGATAAATGTAAAAGATGTCAGACTCTACCTAGTCAGATACAAAGAAGAATCCACTCACAAAGATGAATGGTTACCTGAAAAAAACATCCCTGATGGACCTATCCACTTAAGGAATTACAGGGCTAACAAAACACACCAAACCCCAAAAATTTTTTTTCAGATATAGACATATCTTGGAGTGGGGGAATGTCAGCTTGCTAGTTGACAAGAGCAACCTTTCAAAGCAGATCAAAAACAGAAAATAAATGATAAAATTAGAAGTAGTGGGAAATCCATATATATTATTGCAGAAATGGATTCCACACCCACAAATAGGTAGGGTCACTCACTGACCCCACCATTGAATTCCAACGCCTTATATTTTTAAATAATTTAAGAAGAAAAGACCAATAAATCACAGCACAACTATGGCACTTTTTGGCCATTCTAAAATTTCACACACAATTCCAGGTATAGGTTTCACACCTAAAATTCAGTCAGAATTGAGGTGTTGTGTATATTTACGGAGTTACAGGTGGATTTGTGTTATGTCACCATTCCTGCGCGCAGCCCCGCATTCATATAGCAAGGGTGCACACGCCTGAAACTCAGTATGTAGGGGCATTTCAAGAATCCCGCATGCAGAATGACTGATGATGGATTCCTGCACGCAGCTGTCAAGCGTGCGCGCATCAACATCAGCTGTACTAATCTCAGCAGCCAGGTACCGCAGGAAAAGGCTAAAACTTGCATGCATACATCATGCATATGTAACAAGTTGACTGGCAGATAGAAAGATGTTTGAAACCTAATAAAATTGAATAAAAATATGAAAATCAAAAAATTAAAGCAAATAAATTGTGGGAAACAATAATGAAGGTTTTTATGTAAATAAGATTGCCAAATCTTTATGAACCACCAAACACATCACAAATTCTACCAAAAAATTATTATAAATTACCAACATGTGCAGAAGATGGCGTAGAATCTACAAATACCCACTTCCACCCATTCCAATCTGAAGAAAGTAATACAAAATGAGGAAATATGTCTGAACCATAAAAATAACAAATTAATATTTAAATACCTTCTGACAATTATTTCACATGGAAATATGACACAGACAAGGCTAACCAGCTGACGTCACCAAGACTACGTGCTAAAAGGCCCCTGGCTAGCCTACCAGCCTCAGCACGCAAGCACAACCCTCTCTACATGCCTGGAGAAGGTCTTATTACCCTAGAAAGGTATATAAACAGCTCCTTTCAGATGGTTTAAAACCCAGTAATTTTTAATTAATCAATCCAGACCCCTTGCCATCCGTGATCAAGTGTTTATTCAAGATAAAAAAGTGATTTATGGCCCCAGTTTGATAGTATAATTATTAATTCTAAACCAATCTCTAATTCTATTGAAGAATATCAGCAATATCCCCAACAATTGTTCTGAGACCCTTTCAACCATGAATTTTTGCAAGTTTCTTGGAGTGTCTGCTTATATTAGTAACTTATCTCCTCCTTGCCTCCAGGCATAAGTGCTGTGAGTCAGCCAGTCCACCCAATCCCCTTGAGTAAACCCCTTTTGAGTAATCACTTAGGACCTCACTGTCCCAAGATCTTTAAACGGTTCAAAAAAGCCCCTTGAAGAGAGGTTGTTATCCAATAAAGATCCCCTGTTTGCATAAAATGTGGCCCCTCTTGAAAATATCTTTAAATCAATTTAATCCAACCAAAACACCCAAACTTTGCACTTGATTCTAAATCAACCATTTGAGAATTTTACGTAATTTTCTTGGAATTTGTCAGCCTCCTGGATGCCAAGACCCTTTCTATCATTTAGCTACCAGAGGTGATAGAATAAATAATAAATATATTATTTAATAAATGCAGCAAAAATCCCTAAAATATTTGGATTAAGCTTGTTGCAAGGTTAAGTGGTTTGGTTATGGCTTATAGCTTTAATTCAATATGAATCAATTGATTATTAAATATTTTTATAGAGGGGCCACAATTATATTGGGGATCTTTAACAACTCTCTTCAGGGATTTCAGTAGGAAAACAAGTAGTCCTGGTTACTCTGGGCTCTTTAGTTTAAAGGATATTTTACCCAAAGATAATATGTATATAAAATACACGGTGGCGTGGCAGGCCTTGTAGCCAAGCTTCCACGAAAGAGAAAAGGATAATAAAACTAACTGGTATATTATTAAATGCTTTGGGTATCTGTTTGAGACATGCACTGATGGGTTAAACCTGTATACTGGGTTATAAGGTTGTTCAGCAGTTTTAATTGATAAAAAAGAGGTTGAGGACGGATATTATTGATCAGACTTAGCCTTAAATCACTTACTTATCTCTTATAAGTACTTGATTACCTTGGCACGGTGTCTGGATATAAATATAACTGGGTCTCTGCCCATCAATATCCTCAAAAGAGCTCTTTATTTATAGCTTTTTGAGTCCCAACATTGTCCTTCTGAGGGGTGCAGGGGCTCAAAGGGACGGAAACTAAGGCTAGCAGGGTAACCAGGGGTAGCCTGTCAGGTGTTCTTGGTGCTATAGCATGGGTAGCATCCAGTTCATCAGGGTATGGGAATTATTGTACTTCATAGTAGATATTAGGACGTGTGAATAACACTAATCAGTCCAATTTATGTATTATTTAATTAATTATCCTTAGTAAATGTTCCCAGTAATTTAATAATTATATAAATAGACATTTCTACGGAAATCCTGATGTCAGGTGAGTTCTCATTATGTGTTAAATAACTGGAGTAAATTCATGATATTGATTTTACTCCTTATTTTCGAGTGCCAGTTGATTTACTAAAATAATTACTTAAAAATATAAGTCATGGGAATTCATGTAATATTGTTACATCATTAGTTCTCTTAGTATGTCACAAAGATATGGATGTCTAGTAATTCTCATAAAATTATATTAAAGTATTTTAATATATTTTTAGAAGTTGTCATTGTCTTATTTTTGACATTCTTGGTACTTTGAATTATATATAATAAAAAATATGTGTAAGGGTTATTTAAGTATTTTTATATAAGATTGTGTACTTTTAGACTATCTACTATCCATGGGAACATTTATTACATATGTAGAATGTTCCTGTGGGGGTTGTAGCATGTTTACGCGGTACCTAAGCCTCTCAGGCCGCCTGTCACTCTGTCAACCCATAGTCCCGCGGCTGCGTACTTGTCAGAGGCCCGGGGCTGCGTACAAAACCTTGATGGAGTGACAGGGCTGTATCTCAGCCGCGCGCGGGTGCGTTGGCTGCCGCAGCTGCATGCGGGAATTGTGACAAAACACATTTCCGTCCGTAACTCCTAAAATATACACAACACCTCAATTCTGACTGCATTTTAGGTGTGAAACCTATACATGAAAATACGTGTGAAATATTTAATTGACCAAAAGCTCAATAGTGGAGCCATGGTATTTTGGTCTTTCTTTCCTTAATTATTTAAAAATATAAGGAGTTGGATTTCAAGGGTGGGGTCAGTCAGTGACCCTACCTAATTTTGGGTGGAGAATCCATTTCTGTATTGATATTTATGTTTTTCCTACTCCTTCTTAGTTTAATTATATTATTATTATTTTTATGTAATTTTTGTTACTTTTGCAGCTTGCTTTGCAATAGTAGCAAGCTGAAAGAATTATTATTATTCCAACACCAATATCACTTGCTGTAGCTAAAGGAGGGCAAATTTCCTGGTATCAGTAAGCTGACAGGTTCCTCATCATGTGTTGATGGCTGTTGTGCCTGTTTCTTTGCATCTTCCCCCGGTTGGGCATTGGTCACCTGCCTGGGGCTGGGAGCCCAATTTTCAGCTTTTGTTCTCACGCAGGCTTTTGCTCTGGCATCTATTGCACAAGTGTGAAGCTTTTGCAGCTGCGCGCGGGAGTGTTGAAAAAATGCTTTTTTGTTGATAACTCCCAAAATATACAGAATTCTCTAATTATGACTGATTTTTACCTATGAAACCTAACCCTGAGTTTTCATGTGGAATTATTAAGGTGGTGAAATGTGGACTGGTGGCGCCGTGGGCTACAATTTCACCATTATGTGTTTAAGATGGGTAAGGAGTAGAAATTGGAAGGTAGGGTTGCTGGGTGACCCTACCTAAAATTGGGTGAGGAATCCAAATCCTCAATAATATTTTGGATATTCATACTTTTTAATTATTTTTTATTAATTTTAATTAATTTTCTTGTTTTTGGTGCTTTGTCAGCTAGCTCTGACATAGTAGCAAGCTGACAGGAGGACCCAAAGATGGGTTTTCCCCCAGGGAGCTGGATGGAAAAAAAGCTTTTTTGGTTGTTCTGTTTTTATCTTCCTTTTTATAAATTTACTAATCAAAAATAAGGGGTTTTTAAAAAAGATTTGAGAACTTATATTGATTTCAGAGCTGAGAGACGTAGACAATCAGAAGAAAAGGATGAGATCGTGAAGAGAAAAAGCAGAAATCATAGTTGAGATGAAGAACAAACAGGAGCTTAAGACTGCTGGAGTCATTATCAGAGACAAGAACGGGCTAGATGAGGATTGAGCCAATGAATGATTCTTGAGTTCAAGGTGAGATTTGAGATGAGAACACTAGGACAGTGTCGTCAGTAAGTTTTGAGATGATCAGATGACAAATGAGAAAAGATGAAGAAGTTAGATGTGATGAATCTCACTGGGCATGATTTCAGGCAGTGAATGAGGTCGAGTGAGGGAGTTGAGGACAAATGAGAATTTTGTAGAGAAACGAAAGAAGCAAAAGAAGTAACAGGACACAAGAGGTAGATTGATTGAAGATTGGGTGATCTATGATGATTTTGAGTCTTCCAGGTGTTGTTGTTCAAGAGGAGTGATGTTGTTCCCGAGTGATGCTGGTCCTGCTGTTGTCGGAATTTCCAATCTTCTTCATTCTGATTTGAGACGTGTGTCGAGTACCCAGGAGTGTGACAGTTTGGCAGTTATGGGGTGAGTGACATGAATATAGCTCCCCGGGTCAGGTGAAACTTTGACTTTGTGGATGTGAGATGAAAAGGTGTGATATCTCAGCAGTGATTCACTGCCTTGAAATCTCAACACGCCCCATGCTTGGTGAGGTGAGGCATGAGCAGGCTCCCTGAGAGTAGATATAGAAACAAAAGCACAGAAAATTAAACAGAAAACAGAACACAACAGGAAAATGAAACGACAAAAAAAAATTATGAAGGCTTGGAAGATGAAAAGGAAAGTTGGAGGCGTCTAAGGCTAGCTAGATCTGCACTTTTGGTGAGAGCGTCTGCTGGCATTTCTTCAGACTTGACTAGTGAGATTGTGATGTTTCCAGACTTCAACTCCTCCCGCATTCCTTTTTTTTTCAGATCTAGGTGACGAGTCTTCGAGTTAGAGCCGAATCTTTCAAGTTTATCCATCAATCCGCTGTTGTCTGTGTGAATGGAGATGGGAGAAATTTGAGTTGAGAAGATCTTGCAAGTTAGAGCTTGAATCCAGGTCGATTCTTGAAAGGCGTTGACAAAGGCGTTAAGTTCAGCATTGGTGGAGCTGTAAGTAATGTTTTTCTGCTTGCAGCTATTCCACGATACCACACATCCGTAGACAGAACATAAATACCCTGTCTGTGATTGTCTAGTGTCAGGGTCATCAGCCCATGACGCATCTGAGAAGGCAGAGATCAAAGAGTTGGGTTCTCCGACCCTCAATCAAAGTTTGATGTCGGAAGTTCCTTTTAGGTACTTCCACGTCTTCTTTAGTTCGTTCCAGTGGGACATTCCAGGTTTGACATTGAACCTAGACAGACTGGACACGGCATAACTTACGTCAGGCCTTGAGTAGCAAGCAATGTGGTTAAGTAGACCAATTGCCGACCAATAATTGACATTCAAAGTTTTGAATTGTTTGAATTCATTGTCCAAAGCCAGAGTGAGTTGGACATTTGGAGTGAGTGGAGACTTGCTGACTTTGGCTTCTTCAAGCCCGAGTTCTTTAAGACCCCTCTCAATGTGTTTTGGTTGACTAAGAAGGATCTCATCACCATTTACCTCAATTCGCATTCCAAGAATGGTATCTGAATCTTTCGCAGTAGAGCCTGCAAAGCGACTGAGAAATTTATTTTTGAATTTGTCTCCATTGCCCACTAGAACGAGGTCATCTACATGAAAGAATATCCAAGATTTCCCATCCTTCAACAGGTAAATACAAGGATCACAGGACAATTCCTCAAAGCCGACCTCTCTGAACCATGCGGTAAGAGTTTTGTACCAGTTTTTTGGCGCCTGTTTGAGGCCATAAAGAGACTTTCGGAGCTTGAGGAATGTGCATTTCCTTTTTGATCCTTTGGGAGTTTGAATGATAATCTCTTCATCAATTGGCGAATGGAGGAAGGCACTCTTGACGTTTAATTGCCGAATCTTCTGTTTTGATTTAAGTGCGTAAAGGAGGAGAAGCCTCAACGTCAAGGGTTTTCCAGTTGGAGCAAACGTTTCAAAATAGTCAAGGCCCTCAATTTGATTAAAGCCCTGGACGCATAGTCTAGCCTTGTATCTAACAGGATCTCCGTGGCAGTCGAGTTTGATTTTGAAAATCCAAGTTGTCTTGAGTGCGTTCTTTGGATCAGGACCATCGTATTCCTCCCACACGTTGAGATCCTCAATGGAGGTGAGTTCAATATCCACCGCATTGATCCATTCCAGTCTTTCGGCACAGCGCAAGTGATCTTCATAGGTTGTTGGTTCATAGAAATGGAAGACACCATATTGTTGGGGTGGTCTGATTTGTGATTGATCTCGTAGTATACGCCCCGTGGGTGCGGCAGGTTGTTGTGGTTGTTGATTGATTTGATGGCTCCCTCGACTGACGTTTTGAGATGTTATCAAATTTTCCTTGCCAATTGATGGAGATGGGTCTGGCAACAGATCAGATTCATCTGATGATCCTTCAACTGAGTCAGCCTCCTCAGCCAAGCTGAGAGAGTCCAATGAGTTATCCCAATAACCTGTCCATGGGACTCGGCGATTGGCACGATCCTTGGTTGAAAGATCTGACGTAAGAGTGGGATGGTTTTCACTTGATTCAGATTCAATGTCAAAGTTGACATTCATTTTGTGCGGTGGCATGTGAAGAAATCTGACATGCTTAGACAAAATAATAGAACCACTTTTAGTTAAAATTTGGTAAGAGTGAAGAAGCTGATTGAAGCCTACTAGGGTCCCTTCTTCACCTTTGACGTCGAATTTGGAGCCTTTCCTTCTTTCGTTGATTAAAAAGATACAAGGGTTTCCAATGGGCTTGAGAAAAGAACTGGGAAGAGATCGGCCGTGAATCTTTTCCCCTTTTAGAGGGATGTGGTTGAGCATGAGGCAGCAACCCTTAATGACCTCATGCCATACGGAGGACGGAAGACGACCATCCTTGAGAGTGGCTCGAGCTGATTTGATGATGGTTTGATTTGCTTGTTTGGAACTTCCGTTGTGTTCAGGATGGTAAGGTTCAGAAATGATGTGAGTTATATGATTACTTTCTAGAAAAGACAAAAGCTTCTGATTAAAAAACTCAGTCCCTCCGTTGGAGCAGACCTCTGAAGGGTAGACTCCGTGGCGCAGACGTTCTTTTTTGAGCAGGTTGATAATTATGTTGGGAGTTTCATCTTTCGAGGTAAGAGGGAAGGCGGCAAGATAGCCACTAGTGTTGTTGACCAACGATAGAATGAATCAATGGCCAGACTTGGAGATTGGTCAAATAGGACCCATTAAATCTAAATGAATTTGGTCAAAGATTTTCGTTGATCTAGCCTATGTGAGTTTGAAGGGTGCTTTAGTAATTTTACTCTTGACGCAGTCGACGCACTGGAACATTTGTACAACTTTGCTAGGAATGTTTTCAATAAGGGAAGTGAGTCTTGACATTGAAGCGTGCCCGTACTTTCTATGAATTTCAAGCAGAGCTTCTTCTGGTGAGGAAGAGATGGAAGAAAAAACGGATTTTGAGGAGGAGAGAGTGTTTCAAGACGGAGTCGGAAGAGTATAAAGATTATTCTTGATGTGTCCAGTAAGCACTTCACTCCCTGAATGCGTAACTGAAAATTTTGTCCCACTCAAAGTAATCGTGCACCCCTTTCCATTCAAGGCCCCAGCACTGATTAGGTTGATGGTAACATTGGGTATGTAGAATGCTTCACCAAGTTTGAGAGTGAGATTGTTCCAATGAAGAATGGCAGTTCCCTTTGCTTTTATTGGCAAGTTCTCTCCTTCCTTTCCGGTCTTGATAGGATCACCGGAGTAGGGTTTCATATCGGTGAAGTAGCAACTGTCATTCAGCATGTGAACTGAAGCTCCAATGTCAAGTAGGAAATGTTGATTCGGATCTCCGTGCTCAACCCACAGATCGAGCAGGGCAAGGTAGTGCGCGGAGTGAGATTTGGGTTTAGTTTTTGATCCGGTCTTCTTTGCTTTCCACTTGGCCTGATTTTCCTTCCACCATTTGGGGGCCACCTCAGGATGGAGGTGCCAACAATCTCCTGCTGAGTGATTCTTGTCTTGACTGGGATGATGGTAACCTTCAACGCATCGTTTCGGTTTGGACCCCTTGAACGCGGGAGAGTGAGATGGAACTTTTCCGCCGAAGAGCGCTACATCACCTTTTGAGCAAGAGTTTGAAATGGAAGATTGTGCCACAGATTTGTTGTTCAATTGAGTTAAGTGATTGAGGACAAATTCAACTGAGAGTTCCTTATCTGAATGCATTATCTGTCTTTTAAAGTCATCCATAGAAGACGGGAACTTGAAGAGAATGAGGTACGCCACAATGTCGTCTGGCAATTTGATTCCGACTTCGTCCATCTTCTTGAGGCAAACCTTCACCTTGGTTATGAAGTTGAAAATGTTGTTGGAGTTGAATGAGAGATAGAGAAAGCTATTGAACACTCGGGCATGGTTGGAAGCTTGCAAGGACGCGTATTTGTGAATGATAGCCTTCCATAGAAGTTTGGCAGAATTCCTGTTTTTGGTGGTGACAATTTTCTTGTGTGCAGTTGAATCAAGTTTTGAGATAATCAGAAGTTTGAGTTCGTCATTGATAGAAGCATCTAGTGGGGAATTCTTGTTGTTCATAGCCATAGTACATCCTCGAACATCAAGTATTGCATCCATTTTGTCTCGCCATATTCCATAGTTGTCGTCTCCAAGTAAAGGGATAGTTTCGAGCGCAGTCTTGAGCATTGTTTGTTGAAAGATATCCATGACGCCCGGTTGTGATCCTCTCTGAGAATAATCTTCAGTCGTCAAGCGGATTTGTGAAAGTTTTGGCTTTTAACCGTAAAAAAGATTTGAGAACTTATATTGATTTCAGAGCTGAGAGACGTAGACAATCAGAAGAAAAGGATGAGATTGTGAAGAGCAACAGCAGCAATCATAGTTGAGATGAAGAACAAACAGGAGCTTAAGACTGCTGGAGTCATTATCAGAGACAGGAACGGGCTAGATGAGGATTGAGCCAATGAATGATTCTTGAGTTTGAGGTGAGATTCAAGATGAGCACACTAGGACAGTGTCGTCGGTAAGTTTTGAGATGATCAGATGACAAATGAGAAAAGATGAAGAAGTTAGATGTGATGAATCTCACCGGGCATGATTTCAGGCAGTGAATGAGGTCGAGTGAGGGAGTTGAGGACAAATGAGAATTTTGTAGAGAAACAAAAGAAGCAAAAGAAGTAACAGGACACAAGAGGTAGATTGATTGAAGATTGGGTGATCTATGACGATTTCAAGTCTTCCAGGTGTTGTTGTCCAAGAGGAGTGATGTTGTTCCCAAGTGATGCTGGTCCTGCTGTTGTTGGAGTTTCCAATCTTCTTCATTCTGATTTGAGACGTGTGTCAAGTACCCGGGAGTGTGACAGTTTGGCAGTTCTGGGGTGAGTGACATGAATATAGCTCCCCGGGTCAGGTGAAACTTTGACTTCGTGGATGTGAGATGAAAAGGTGTGATATCTCAGCAGTGATTCACTGCCTCAAAATCTCAACAGTTTTTCCTCTCAATAATAGGTGCTGAATAACATGCCTTTTCTCAAGAACCCTTCTTCAAGAACACCTGCAGTTGGTTCAAATGGTCAATTATAATCTTGGGTATGATACTTTATTTCCTTTTAACATGATTCTGGTTCACTGAAAAGCTGGTCCTGATCATGCAGAGGCCATATAGCTTAGGGGCCATATATCATAGGGGCAGATGCCTTGCTAAAGGGGCAGATGCCATGCTAGATAACATGGATAGGGAAAAAGAGCCCCGCCTCAAATAGAGAAAGAATTACTCAGGGGATGCTGAGAGATCCCTTGAGTGCGGTTCTGATCCTCTCTCTGCACTTTTAGGCACAGGAGGATAAATTTAAATGAGACTGATAATTCTGGTGAGAAAACGTGTAAATCAGACTGAGAGATAGCTGTATTTTTTAGTATAATTTTTGATAGTCAGGCTAAGATATGAGATATTGGATAAGAAGGATGAGATATGGAAGCTTCTGAGTGCTTATATTGTATAAAAATGATTCAGAAGTTACCTGCAGCTTGAGTTAATTTTGCTGGTTGGTAAAATCATGAAACATTCTTGGTGGCTGCAAGCCCTCTTTGGTAACTGACATTGTATAACTTGTATGGTTGAAGTGGTGGAACACTGCTTTATTGGTTGTTTCTGAGAACAATTTTGAGCCCTTATCATGTATAAAATTTTGAAGGAACTTTCTGCATGCTTTTTCAAAGGAATTAGTTGTAGAGATGTGAGGTATGCTTTTTTACGGCATGCTCCCTTGGGCAACTTGATAGTTTGGCTTGCAGTTGTTGTGTGGTTGATATGGTGGTAAAATGAGTATCAGAGTGCTTCAGAGGAAGGTTCAGAGGCCTTATCTGGTGGTGAAAGTTCTAGAAAAGCCATGTGTACTGAGTTTTTATTGCTGTTTGGTGAGAATTGAGACATACTTGGCTGTATGAGACCCTACTTCTGTTGGTATATATATATGTGTGTTTTATGGTTAGAATGGTGGAAAAATTAGTATCTGAGTGCTTCAGAGGAAAATTCAGAGTCCCATAATTTTACGTAATGCTCCAGGAAGGTAGTGTAACTTGAATTCATTGTATTGGTTGTAGTGCAACATTGGTACTGGTATGGTTGAAGTCCTGCAGGTATGGTTATGTTTTTTTGTTGTGTGGTTATTTTAAGCAAAATATTTGGCCATTAGATGTTCAATTAAGCTTTTCTTTATTAATTTCTATGACATAATTCATTCTGTGCCAGGTGTTGGGTTTTTTGTGACAGTTGGTTGGTATGGTTGAAGGGGGTTATCTGGTGATGGGTTTGGGATTTGTGGTTGGTTTGAGTTTAGAGCATAGTTTGTGAGGGGTTTGTAATTGATTATTGATTTTAATTTGATAAAAAAATAATAATTAATAAAAAAAATGAGTCTGATGGCTATATCACAGGTTTGGTTTACCACACTGGTTTGCATAAGGCTGCAAGACTATCCCCGCATCTGGTTCAACACCGCCGATGTGGAATGGTTCATTTTGCAGTATGAAGGTACTAAATAAGCCAAGGGCATGTCTGACTTGGACAAGGCTCTCCTTGTTGTCCTTTTCATCACAGAAAAGTAGAGGCTCCGGGATGTGGAAGAGATGGAGGTATACAAGAGCCTTGATGGGCTGAATCTAAGGATGAGATATTGATGCAGTAGGGAAGGTGCAAACCCCCGTTCTGGGAAAGAAAAAGGGGCAAGCATGCGTGGTAGATTCTGGAATTAAACAGAGTTGATAGATTATGTGACCGCTTTTGATCAAATCTACCAGTATCTGTCAAATAAAAAGGTGGTTGTGGGTCAAAAAGGTGTGATGAAGAAGGTGTTTTTGGGTGGACTGGCAGCTCAGCTCCGGGTGGGGGTGCAATGGCATCTGTATGACCATGAATTGGTGAAGAAGTCATTGGATGGGAGAATTGCACTCCTCCCCAATTTGGAAACCACCTGCTGGGCTGTGGAGAAAAAGTTTGATTTGTATGAGATTATCAAGGACATGGAAAAATTGTTTCTGGTGGACGCAAAGAAGTTGGGATCCCACCCTCCTCTGGCCCTGGTGCAAGCTGCAGGTTGGTCTGTGCCTGAACGTCTTCTGGCAACACAACCAGAAATGGCCCCCCCAGTGAGCAAGGTCACAGAAATCTTGAATGACCTGAAGATCTGTTTGAGTTGGATGAAAAAATTTTTGCCCAACTTGCAGCCCCACATGGTGGAAGGGTTTCAGTTTCCTAAAACACCTTCCAATTTTTTCAAAGGTTGGGTATGTAATTACTGTGGAAAAAACAGGAAATGGAGGTTGGGGTGTAACAGGTTCACAAAAGACATGTGGGAAGGACTGTTTCAACCAAAAGGGATGGGGTTCATGTTCTTTACAGGTGAGTTGATCAGCCCATTCCCATGCAGCATGTGTGGGAAAGGAGACTGCACAAGTATTGCTTGGAATTTTCACAGCGCCTGGGTCATGGCACACTCCATGGTTGGAAGCCATAGTAAGGACATTGGCAATAGAAAAAAGGGTTGCAACAGATAAGATGGACGTGGAAGCAAAGGAAAAACCATTTCCTTCTGCTCCAAAACTAGCTGCGCGTCACCCGTTGTGGTGGTTATTTATAGACATGGAGGCAAGTAGGCTCACCACTGGAAATTGGACTTGGAGCGGCTCAGCTGTGGGTGGAAGTGCGCAGTAAAATAGGCTCAGAGAAGCGCATTGGCTGGCTGTCTATTCTGGAGTACATTAGCTGGGGGCTTGGCATTGGTGCAGCGCATGCTTTTTGCGTGCACAATGATAAGAATGGGCCGGGGTTTTTGCATTTTGTGGAAATTGCGTGGTTGAACATAACTCTCCCTCTGTGGCAGCGGGTTTACAAATGAGGAAGTAAGTGATAAAATCTAATTAGTATGGATTAGGCCAATTATGGGATATGCACTGTGATTGCGGAGCGCTGTGGGGCAATGAACTCTAAAGTTGAGGAGGAGGCATGCAGGTTGTTGGGGATGCGTAGTTATTGCGCATGCCGGATTGGGAGTGATCTGCTAGGGAAGATTGACAAGGATCTGTTGTTAGTTATGCATTGGCGCGACTCAACTGTTAGGGAGAATTGGCAACAGGATCATTGAATCTGCTTCAGATCATTGGATCAGGTAAGGATCAGGCTATTAGTAAAGAGGATCAGTGCAGATTGCACAGAGGTGGTGGGAAAAGGAGTCTTTCATTAGAAGTTTATGTTACTTTGTTATTTGTTGTTTATATAAGGAAGATTTTCCATTTTATGATAAAAAGGGGGGAACATCATTATCATTTTATAATAAAAAGGTGGAAATTATTGGAGACCACATCATCATTATTGGAGATTATCACAGCAAATTATAGCTTGATTCTTTTCTTCTGTTACTTTGGAGTGTAATTAACAGCAAGGGTTCTTGGAGTTCATATTTAGGGAAACAGTTCAATTGCAGAGCTTGTTGGGGAGTCTGACTTGTTTATTTACTATTATTTCATTGAAAGTTAGCTTTAGTGGTTTCCAGCTTGGGTGCAGAAGCGGAGTTCAATTAGGAATTGCGGAGGTACAGGAGTGTGACTCAAGGGCTAGTGACCTTTCTGGAACTTGGGGAAAGATTTTTGCGGAGAATTTTATATTGTTGTGGAGAAGTTACCCAACACAAAATCTCTTTCCGCAAATTGGGGGTCCGGCTGGGAAAGTCCTTTCTCTGTTATAATAACTGGTACTGTCTGCGGAGATATGCTTTTTTTTTTTTTGTTCTTTTCTTTTACGTCCAAGATGATGGGAGACTTTGAGGCCAGTTTGGCCAACTCACTTCCAACTCACCAACAGGCAACTGGTAGCACGCCACCATATTAAAGCGCTCCCCATCAGACCACCAGTCCAGCGGGGCCGCTGCCAAGAGTGACCATGGGGGGGCAATCAACATATGTGGCACCGGAGATGCCGGAGGAGGGGCAAGGGAGCAGAGCAAAAATTAGGCCAAGGGACTACCCTGCAGTAAGGTTTTTTGGGAGGATGTTCACCAATTTCTGGAACGGTTTGAGACTGCAGCCAACAGCAAAGGCGCAAATGATGTCAACCGGGTACGGCAAATAGTCAACTTCCTTCCAGATGTGGAGGATCTGCGGGACATGGAGGATATGGAGTTTTACAGAGAACAGAATTGGGAAATAGTGGAAAAATGGGGGTCAGGGGAGCAGAGGTTCTGAAAAGTGGATCTTGAGCATCTTGCAACCAAAACAGCAAAGGAAGGACGTGTTTCCTCGAGGATGTCATTTGGTGTGTATTGTTCCTCATTTGATTGCATTTTGAAGTACCTTTTCCGCAAAGAAATTTTGGAAGAGCATACTGGCTCTGTCAAGAGGACTTTTATGCAGGGGCTTAGCTCTGAGTTGCGCAGAAGGGTCCACAGAAAGCTTTACAACGGAGGATTAATTTGTAGGTTGCAGGTCAGAGGGGTAACCCTACTTCTGGACATGAAGGACATTGGCTCAGCGGTTGTAGGCAAGTTGTAGTTAGCAGAACTTATTGAGGAAGACCCAAAGGGTTTGGAGAAGAAGGATGTGCAGATGAAAAGGGTAAAAGGGCCAGTAAAACCAAAGGAAACTTCTGAAATGATGGATATCTTTAACAAAATGTGTCTTTTATGGAAGAAAGCTATAGCAAAGCCAGCCACAACAGTCCTGGAACCACCAAAAACAATGCCTAATGCACAGACTCAGGGGCCATCAAGGGCACCGCCAAGGAAAAAAAGGAAAGCCTTTTGTCTTCCAATTCTTTTACTTATGGGAAGACAGCCATCTTAAAATGTTGTGTAAAGATCTGAGTGCCAACATACGGAGAAATATAGTTAAGATGGATGGAAGGGATTGTTTTTACCCTTCAGGATAAACTATACCCAATATTCCAGATCATTCTTTTCCACAAGATCTTGCTCAAGCGCCGGCGGAGAATAAGGAAGATACAGCTCCAGCGGGGTACGCTTTTCCTTTAACTTGGGAACCCCCAGAAGTGGGGGAGGTTAGAGCCCTTTTCTCCAATGAAAGGAGAATGGACCTTGATGGTCCAACTCCTGCAAAAGAACCGGAAAAGGCAGTTTTAGTCAAAGCGGGGGGATCCCGCAGGAGGGCCTGAGAAGTAGCAAGGAAAATTTGTGGAACAGACCACCCGGTTTCCCTAACTTTGAAGGAAATAGTGGCAATCTCACCAGTAATGGCGGAGGAAATTGTTGTGGTCTTCAAGCAGTTTGCAGGGAATAAGGAGGAAAACCCAAAACCAAGAGAAGAGGAAAAGGTTGGTTATCTGAAAATGGACACCAACATTTTAGGAATTAGAAGTGCTATGATGTGCCCTTTGGGATATGTAGAAATGCCAATTGGAGGAAAACAATGTTGGGAAATGGTAAATAGAGGTTCAATGGTAAATTTCCTTCCATTGAAGTTGGAAACCAACGGGGTATTGGTGTGACAAAAGGCAAACATTGGGTTGCAGACTTTGGGAGTTTTTGAATGCATGGTCAAAGGGGTGGTAGAGAAGGAAATGACAGAAGTGGCAAAGGTATTGGCTCTGCTGTTGTATTTGGTAGTAAGCGGGTTGGAGGTCATACTTGGTAGGCTGTTCCTTTTTGCCTTCCTGGAATATCTTGGCTTCTGTCAGGATACTAGGGAGGAACTCCTTACTGTTGCGGAAGCCTTGGGTAAATTCTACAAGACAACCATCTGTTTGCCTGAGATTGGCAGATGGGAAAATTGGAAAGGCTGCTCTCTTGAAAAAGGAAGCCACAAAAATTTGGCGGAGTATTTTTAGATTTTGGCCATGTGGCCTGTGGGGGGAAGGCTCCTTCCTTGCGCAGGCGGTTGACAGATAAGGAGAAGGGAGGAGGAACCCCTGTAGCGCGTTCCAACGTGCTTTGGGAAGTATTGAGAAGAGAGGGGATTGGCGCAACAATGATGGGAGTGGGGATAGGATCAATATTGAGTCCTTCCTCATATGCGCCTCCAATGGGTGTCAGCACAAACAGCTACCCTGGTGCCACAATTGTGAGCAACCCAGATTTTGTTTCAGGTTTAAGATTAAAAATAGAGGAGACAACCAAGGGATCAAAGTTGGTTGAGGTGCAGTTCTTTGGTAGCAAATACAAACTGGTTTCTAAGAAGGTCCAAACGCAGAACAAGCCAATGCTGCAGGACCTCAATAAACCAATGAGGCCTATCTGTTGGTCACGGGACCCTTATGAGTTGTCTTTTACACCCACAATCCTGGAGAAGGATCCAATGGGCTTGACGGAGGAGCAGATGGCAGAACTCAAATTTGGTACAGAGAGGTGGTTGCAAGAGGAGGATGTACAATTACTCAAGGCGGTTATTGTCATGCGGAGGAGGGCACTGTCCTTTAGTCTGGAAGAGCAGGGGTTCCTCAGGAATGAGATTGCGGACCCCTACTGGATACCTACGGTGCCCCACAACCCTTAGCAGATCAAACCCATTCCTATTCCAGTAGCCATTAGGGATCAGTTTACGGAGTTGGTGCAGGAGCGTTTGAGGATGGGTCTGTACAAGCCCTCTTGTTCTAATTATTCTAGTTTCATTTTTCTGGTACTAAAGCAGGACAGGAAGAGTCTGCGGATTGTCCACAACCTGCAGAGGTTAAACTCAGTCACAATCAGAGACATGGGGTTGCCTCCGCAGGTGGAGGATGTGGAAAATATGACCGGAAGAGTCTGCTATGTGTTAGTAGATGTCATGGGGGGGGGTAAAATCAGCAGGAGCTACATCCGGAGTCCTGTCCAATGACAGCATTTGAAACACAGTTTGGGAGAATTCATTTAACGCGGCTTCGGCACAGGGAAACTAATTTGGTAGCGGTTTACAAGGCGCAGATGACGTAAATTTTGCAAGATGATGTTCTGGAAGCAGTGCAGATAATCATCAATGACGGGGGGATCACGGGGCCATGGTGTAAGACTCCAAACGGTGCTAAGCTGCAGGCAGTTCTGTGGAGGGTAAAGGTGCTGTTGAGGCAGCCCTCCTAAGAGTTACAATATATTTAAATGTCACCAGGATCAAGATCCAGGAACTTGTAAATAAGGAATCAATTTAAGGGATAAGTTTGAGAGTAGTTGTTAGCAAATGTAAACAACACTATCTGAGGCAAGATGGTGCAGGAAAACGCTTGGAAAAATTAAGTCAGAGTTTTGTTCAGAGTTTAATGGAACATGGCAGTTGTAAGTAACAAAGCCCACAAGCTAATAACTCTGGTCTTTGGCAGAAGATTAGGAAAGATCAACTCAATCCCAACCAAAATCCAGATTCTCAATGAACCTGCCCAACTCTCTGTAATAAAGCGCTTGAGGGTACTAGATAACTGTGGGTGGCTGAACAAAACAAAAGCAATTTTTTTATGAAACTCTAGAAGCAAAGCAATAAAAGATTCAAACAAGAATAACCCAACACTTTTCAAGGAACTCAAGAGCAGCGTGGCGGAATTAAACTTTAAGGAATAATGGGAGGTTTAACACTCCAGGTTTCAAGCTGAAAGAAACCTCTCAGTCAAATGTGACTGGATCCGGAAAGATGATCAAGGGAGGATCAGACCAGTATGGTCAGAAAAAAGGAACAAGAGTGGTGTAACACACTCAAGAATTCCAGCAGAAAGAATTCTCTTCAACCAGCAAGGCTATGGTTGGTGATAAGGATCAAGGTCACAGATGGACGGATCAAAGATTGGAGTATGGAGGCTCAAAGGATCAAGGGTTAATCAAAAGATATACCCAGAATAAGGATGAGGATTAATTACTGATGATAACCGGGGGGATACGCACACACTCCAATGGATGTTTGGAAAAAGGTAGGGGATAGCCCCTCCTTTTATGGGCCATGGTGCCCTGTAGACTATTTAAAAGAGATGACACAGATAGAGTGGAAAAAAACAAAAATTAAAAAAAATTTTTTTTTATTCAATGATGAAAGGATCAGGAGGCCCATGGAAGTCCAGTCTACCCTGATTGAAAACCTCCTGCGTCTGGGGTGAGAAAAATGCTCACCCTGTCATTCTTTGCGGCCATCCGTGGATGGGCGCGTGCAACAACCAATAGATCAACCCCACCCAAAGATGGAAGGGGGTGCAAATAAAGAATCCAAGGCTGTCCGCGGACGGACGTGCGTAGACAACCTACAACACTTTTCCAACCCATCCAAAGACAGAAGGGGGTGCAATTGGACTGAAGGAGGGTGGTTCAAACAAACTTGCGGTAGTTTCAAGACAACTGCGCGAGACGGTTGGTTGATAAGCCAAAAATGGGGGGATGGTTGCAAACTGGCAGGGACAATGTAATGGTAGCTTGATGTTGATTGATTGACCTTGTGCAGGTGATCAATGGAGGAGGGGATCAAAAAAAAGTGGGGGTTGCAATGTTGACGGCATTGCGGACAGTGATTGGAGCAAATGATGGGTGGTACACAATTTGTCCTTGTTTCTGTGATCAAGATTGGTTGGGAAGAAGGCCGCAAGCGGAAGTCACTCAAGCAATCCTTGGAGGGTGATTGTTATGCAGCTTGGTCAGATGACCAAGGTTTGAGTTGTGATGAGGTTGCAATGGATTGTTGGATGCGGTGGGAGATTATCTGAAGGCAAGGGAGATTGTTTGGCTTGATCTTGGCCAATGATTGGCAATGGCGCTTTCAAAAGCAATGGGGATGGTGAGGGATTGAGGTCAATGAGGAAGCAATGATGGGATTGGGGTGGATGGATGGATGATTGCGGGATGATGATCAATATTCAGAATTGGCAATACGGATGGTAAATGCCAATGCCAGCAAGGGTTTGAGCCAAGCCAAGCGGGTCTTGCCCGCACGCTTGGCAATAAGGAACTGGAGGATGAGGAGTGGAGCAAGAGGGACTTGAACACTAGGCACAGGGGTCTAGACAACTGAGAGATCCTCCTAGATAACTAGGAGAAGGGAAGGCTGGGAGCTGGAAACTAAAATAGGGAATCATTCTGGAAAAGATTTTTTTTGAGGTGATGAATGATAGCCATAAAAAATGAAAATAAAAAACTTTAAATTTTCTGCAGTGGTCCTGAGGTGTCCAGATTTGGTCACCACAATGGAGCAATTATGGTGGAGAAAAAATTGCGCGAAATTTGCAAATCAGGCGGTTTGTCTGGGAGTACGCGCGGACTTTGGAGAGAATCCTGTTCTGGATTTAGGAAGCGGGCTTGACTGTTTCCGGTAAAAAGTTTGCAGTGTGTGTTACGGCGTTAGAAGTCCTTGGCCACAAGTTTTCCACAAAAGGGAGGAAAATCACTAAGGCAAAAGTTAAAAATTTTTTGGAATGGCCTACTTTGTGGAATGCTACTCATGTTTCCCAGTTTTTAGTTTTATGCAGATGGGTACAGGTCTTCATTGAGAGTTTTGCAGAGATAGCTAGCCCATTGCAGAAACTGATTAGGAAAGGGGCAGAGTGGGTGTGTATGGAGGAATGTGATTGCGCGTTCCAGGAGCTGAAGAAGATTTTTGGGAAACAAATACTGTTGAAGGACCTTGACTAAAAAAAAGAAGGGATCTGGCTAGCCGTGGAATTGAGCAAGTTTGGTGTGGGTGGTGTGCTGACCCAAGAAGATGAAGAGAAAGACAGGCCAGTACTCTATGAGTTGGTAACCTTTTTTGGAGGTAGAATCTTGGTACTCACAGCCCAAGTTGGAGTTGTGTGGGGTGACAAGGATTGTGCGGAGATTACAGCATGTGCTTTGGGGGGTGTCTTTTGAACTCCTGGTGGATGCGGAAGTGCTGGCCAGGATGATTAATTCCCCAACCTTTCCTAATGCTCCTATGACACAGTTGATTTCATACTTACAGTTGTTCAATTTCATGGTCAGGCACATTCCAGGGAAGGCGTTTACAATGCCAGATGCCTTGTCTTGGTATCCAAAGGTCTGGCGCACGGCAGAGGGGGATTTGGATGTGGAGACAAAGCTTCTGATGGTGGCAGCAATGGCTGCAGCAGTTGGGAAACTTCCCCTGAAACAGTGCGGAAGGTTTCAGGAACTGGGAGAGTATCTTTGGATGCTTCCTTTTCCTGAAGTTTTGTTGGAAACGGAGGTTAGATGGGTTTGGAGGAAGGCTTTTCTCTTCTTTTTCCAGGACAGGCATTTGTGGAAGCGGGCACTTCCAATACCCTTGGTTGTGGTCACAAGGCAGCAGGATCAGGAGGATTTGATGCGCGGTCTTCACAATGACTTAGGCCATTGGGGAGAGGTGGAGACGCAGAGGAGAGTAAAGACCAGGTTCTGGTGGCCCTGTCTGTGGCAAACAGTGAAAGATTGGGGCCAGAGTTGCAAATCCTGTCAGCGGCGGAGTACCAGATTACCTAGGGAGGTGGGTATTGCAACGGGTGAGGGTGCCCTTTTTGGGAGGGTCTCTCTGGATGTGATCCATATCAAGGCAGGAAAGTTCCTGTATCTGCTTGTGGCTTGGGACAACTTGTTGGGGTGGGTGGAGGCGCGTCTGTTGGTTAAGCTGTTGGAAGAGAAGGTGGGGCGGTTTTTGGAGGAGGATTGGTTTGCTTGTTTTGGGTGTTTGCGGCTCATCACAGTGGATGACAGGGCAGAGTTTTGGGGTGATCTTTGGAGGCTGGTCAAATCTTGCGGTGCAAAGTTTGGGAAAGTTATGGAATATTATCCAGAGGGATTGGGGAAATAGAAAGGGGGCATCAGCCAATCAAGGATGCAATGGTAAAGATCTGGGGAAGTAACGGGAAGAAGTGGCAGGAAACCTTGCCAGTTGTGCTGTTTGTGGATTGGATATTGGTCAAGTGGGGGACGGGTTATTTTCCTTAAAAGCTCTTGTGTGGGTGGCAGCCAGTGCTAACGGTAGATATCAAAACCTTGAATTACCTTGCTATTGACTGGAAGAAGGTTAAGACCACAGAGGATCTAGTTGTTGCAAAGGTGGATAAACTTTTGTGGCAAAAGGAGATGGTGGCAAGGGCGGCAAAGAGGCTTTGGGACAGTTGGGCTAAGTTGTTTTGGTACTGGGACAAGAATTGTGCCAATTGCTTGGGGGACCCTTTACCAAGAGGCAACCTGGTTCTGCTTTATAATTGGAACTTGGAGATGCAGTGGGGTAAGCTTTTTGCAGATTGCTGGAACGGTCCTTATCAACTTGTTAGTCAGCTTCCGGGTGGGACTTATCAGTTGGAGGAATTGGATGGCACTCTGCTCAAGTGGAAGGCGGCGGGGGCTCACGTGAAGAATTTACACGTGTGGGGAACTATGGACTTTGATGTAACCGCGGGTTCAGGGGATGACAATCAAGAGATGGCCAACGTAAGCAAGCCGGCTGTGGAGGAGAAGGATTCTTCAGAGGAGGAGTCCTTGGAGGAATGAAAATTGGGGTCAAAGTTCAAGTTGTGGGGTGAAGGGGAAGCTCAGATCACCGGAGCAGCGTGTAAGCTCTAGTCTTAGAGGCCTTTGTCTGGGGTGGCCAAGGTCCCTTAGGTGATATGTACTTGCGGAGTTTGGAGTCTTTTCTTTAGTTATTCTTTGTCTCAGGTGTCTCAGTTTTATTTGTCTCATTCTCAGAATTGGAGGATTTCTCACTAGGGGTTGCGGAGTTTCTTTTTGTTTCTCATTTTCTAGGATGGTGCTGGGAATCAAGAAGATTCTTTTCTGGGGCAGGCAAGGCATCATATTTATTTCAGGAGCTATATACAAGATTTAGGGGGTGCGGCAATAATTTAAGAGGGGGGAGAAATCTAAGGAAGGAAGATGGCGTGGCAGAGCTCACCACCTGCACAATGATGCTTGCGGAGGAGCTTGCAACGCTCTGCAACTGGGATCACAACCAAACTTTGGAGGATGGCCAGTATTTGTTCATCCAACTTGCGGAGGTACCGGTTGACTTTGGCTTCCTTAATTACTTGGCCGCCTTCTTTGTTGTTGCTTTGGATGGCCGCATGGTACGGAGAGACCAGGTGGAATTGGGTCAACCTAGGAGGGCAGGAGTTGGAGGACTGAAAGGAGATTCAAGGTGACGGGGTCCAGATTGGAGATGAGCAACACCAAGATCTCTGGACCGGGGATGGAGGCAATAGTGACTCAATGAGAGGCGCAGGAGCTGTGTAAAGACATGGAGGGGTCAGAAAAAAAAACTCACCAGGTATGGGTGGCAAATTGGAGCTTGTCAGCTCTCTGATACCAGGAACCTTGCAGTCCTTTAGCTACAGAGAGTGATAAAAAATGCTGGAATGATAATAATAATTATTATTCCAATAATAAACACTTAGAATCTCAAATAAATGATTTAATAAGAGCAGTTGCAAGGTTTAATTGGTTTGGTAGTAAATGTTTTGCAATATAATATAAAACAGGGGCCACAGTATTATACTACTGGGGATCTTTACAGAATAGCAACCTCTCTTCAAGGGGGCTCCTTAGGCAGTTTAAGAACCTTGGAATAAATATGGGTTCCTTAGAAAGGACTTATTTCACTAATTGTTGGGCTTAGAAGCACAACTGGCCTAGACAGGAAGGGTAACACTCACTATGAGCACTTCACCACGAAAATCCTGGAATAATTGGAAGGGTTTCAGAGCAGATGGGGTAGATTGCTTGACTAAACTTCAATGGTTGATTGGTTAATATAGGTAAATAATACTACTACAGACTAAGTAATGAATAACTTGCTTATCTTCATATAAGCAGTTGATTAACAATGACACGGTGTCTGATTGATAATAAATAATTCCTGGTAAACTGATGATGGAATAATGGATCCAAAGAGGTCTGTAGAAATACCTTTTTGGGGTGATTTTGGTCTTCTCAGGGCACGTAGAGAGGGTTCTGCTGATGGGATGAGGCTGGAAAGCCAGTCAAGGCAAAATTAGCACGTCCACTTGGTGCTGTCAATCAGCTGTCCTTAGATCTGCTGGATTTCTGTACTATTTTAGCCACAGGATCTGTTAATCTGTTACGGCCTAAATTTGATCATTCTAAACTCATCCTTCATTTAAACTATTGATATTTCTTTAAAGCATGCAGATGTGAATGTTTACTGATTTTCCATCATCTTCTGATCATGTAGATAATTTTTAATAATTTTTATGAACACTCCTTGTAGTGTTTCATGGTCTTCAAATATCAGGATCAGTGATTTATGTGATAATCCTTGATCTTTGATTTATTATTAAAAAATGTTTGAAACTTAATCTTCATTAATTTTATTCAAGTTTTGATCTTTTTAGATCATTAGTAATGCATATGTCCGTTTGTTACATGTGCTAGGCAACCCTAACTAGGTTGTAGCTCTTCTGAGCAGTACCTGGTTGTCAGATTAGTCACAACTGATCCAGACGCGGGGATCAGTCAGTACAGATGCGCGCGGGGTAGGATCCGCTGCGTGCATGGCAGAATCAGCTGCGCGCGGGTCTGTAGTACGCGGGAACCTGTTGCTAATAGTACGTAGGGATATGTAATGATGCGGGGCTGCGCGTGGGAATTGTGACATAACACATTTCTGCGTGTAAATCCTCAAATATACACAACACCTCAATTCTTAGTGAATTTTAGGTTTAAACCCTATACGTGACAATATGTTTGAAATATTAGAATGGCCAAAAAGTGCCATACTGGTGTTGTGATTTTTAGTACTTTTCTTTTTGATTATTTTAAAAATATAAGGACTTGGAATTCAAGGGTGGGGTCAGTGAGTGACCCTACTAATTTTGGGTGAGGAATCCATTCCTGTAATAATATTGATGGATTTCTCACTCCTTATTTTGTTAATTGAGATATTCTTATTTTTCATAGATTTGTGTTAATATTTGACAGTTTTGCTCTGTACATAGTAGCAAGCTGACATTCCCCCTCTCCAAGATATGTCTATATCTGAAAACATTTTTTGGGTTAATGCCTCCTGTTTGCTCTGTAGTTCCTCAGGTGTATAGGTCCGTCAGGTATATTATGTTCAGGCAACCATTCATCTTTATCAGCTGATTCTCCCTTCTATCTAACCAGGTAGAGTCTGACGTCTTTTCCATTGATCCTATCTTTTTTATCCTTAAGGATCTTGCTAATTTTTCATTTTTCCTTTTCAGGTTCTTCTGTAACAGGTATTGCAGGTGAAGGAGTATTATCTCCATTCCTTGGGTGGTAGTGTTTGATGAGGCTTACTGGGAAGACTGGATTTTTCCTAGAAAGCTCATCACTGAGGATTACTTTCACAGCATTTTTACCATGAAGTCTATTAATGGGGTAATGTCCAACAAAAGCTGGTCTAAGCTTTCTATTTCCACCCAAGTTGGTAAAGTTAGTGGTAGAGATCAAGACTTGATCACCATTTTTGAAATCAGGTTCCTTATGGGTTTTATCCCACCTTTGCTGGTTATACTCTATAGCATCCTGGAAATACTTAACAGCATTTTTGTTGGCCACATCTATCATGTTTTTGAAATCAAGTGATGTAGGGTGAATATTGGTCAGCTGGTGGTTAAGGTTATCCTTGGGTAATCTAGGAATCCATCCTCTTTCCAGTATTTAAGGTGCTTCCTTAGTGGTAGAGTGCTTGCTACTGTTGTAGGCCATCTCCAGTGCAGGTAAAAGGCTAACCCAATCGTGGAAATAACCGTCAGAATTCTTGTATTCTAGTCCAAAGCCACAGAATCTCTTGAGCATGTCTTCCAGTGTCTGGATCATCCTTTCAGCTAATCCATCCATCTGAGGGTGATAGGATGTAGAGAAAGCTAAGGTGGTTCCAAGCATATCATGTAGATTCCTCCAGAACTCAGAGGTGAATTTAGGATCTCTGTCACTGATAATAATCTTGGGAACTCCAACATCAGCAATGAGTCTGTTCCAAAATAATAGGGCAACTTCCATAGCAGTTTCTTCCTTGTGATTAGGTAGGAACTTTTCTTTCTTGGAGAACCTATCCACAATGACCAAGACTGAGTTGTAGGAATAGGCTCCTCCTGGTGGTAGTCCAGTTACAAAGTACATATTGATGATCTCCCATCTTTTCTTGGGTTCAGCAATCTTTTGCAGTAGTCCAAACCGTTTCCCAGTAGTCCTGTTGGACTTCTGACAAGTTTCACAACTGGTAACGTACTGTATAGTGGACTCTATCCAATCAACCCACCAAGCAGTCTGTTTAACTCTATCCAAGGTTCTATCAGCAGAAAAATGACCAGATGAGCAGTTATCATGGCACTCTGCCAGAACATGTTTGATATGGTCATCTTTAGTTAAGACTATGACACTTGAATGTTGATGCCTATAGTATACCAGGCCATCCCATATGGTGAACCTTCCGGCTTTGTATGGTTTCAAAAGAGGTTCAGGTAGGCTATTGATCAATTCAGGGGGTGGAGAAGTACTTTCCATAATAGTGATCAGAGTCTTTATGCCGGAACTGTAAGCTTCTTTGATAGAGTTGAACAATGATTCATTCAGTTCACAAACGTGGATTCCCATTATAGGAGCTCCAATGTTTAACCTGTTAATATTAAGGATAGGGAAGATATCATTATCCTCTGGATCATAGGAAGGGTTACTTGGTTCATTGGGTAACACATTCCTGCTTAAACTATCAGCATTCTGGTGTTTAGTCCCAGCCTGATGAACTATGGTCATCTGTCCTCTGTACTGTTTTATAGCTATCTGCCATCTCAACATGTGCCTACTAAGGGTCTTCATGTTAATCAATGTCCTGACAGCATTGCAGTCAGTAATAACAGTGAAGTTGGTGCCTTCTAAGTAATAATGAAGTTTCTCTAGAGCCCATACTAAGGCCAGACATTCCATTTGGCTTGCACCGTACCTTTTCTCAGTGTCTTTAATTTTTCTGGATATGAAGAGTATAGGTTTTTACACTGGTTTATCATCTTCTATGACTTCCTGGTGTAAAGCAGCTCCTAGCCCTTCCATGCTGGCATCTATGTAGAGCTTGAAAGGTTTACAGTAATCTGGCTGGATCAGTACTGGAGCTGAAGTCATTGCCATTTTGAGTTCCTCATAGTTCTTGACTCTGTCATGAGTCATTTCAAACACAGTGGTGTTGTTGCAGATCTCATACAGACATTTGGTTAGAAGAGCAAACTTTGGTAAATACTTCCTATAGTGGCTGCAGAAGCTGATCAAGGATAGGATTTCAGTTTTATCCTGAGGCATAGGCCTATTCATTACTGCTGCTATCTTCTTTTGGTCAGCAGCTAAGGTTAGCCAGAGACAATGTGTCCTAAGGCTTTGAGTTCTCCATAGCCAAAGTTGCACTTTTTCATTGATACTTTCAACCCTACGGCAGAGATGTTTTTGAGGACTAGCCTTAATTTCTCCATGTGAGTATCCCAATGATCAGAGTAAATGATAACATCATCAATGTATACCATCATCCATCCCTGTCTGATGAATAATCCTAGGACTATGTCCATCATCCTTTGAAAATGAGAAGGAGCATTTTTAATACCAAAAGGCATCCTAAGATACTCATAAATTCCCAAATGACAGATAATTCTCATGAATTTCTGGCTATCAGGACTGATAGGTATTTGGTGAAAACCTTTCAGCATGTCCATGGTAGTGATTTACTTAGCCTTAGACAGGTTATGCAGAGCATGGTCAATTCTTGGAATTGGATAATAATGAGCTTGGGTGTAGTTGTTAAGCATTCTAAAATCTCCAACTATTCTTGACTTATCATTGTGCCAAGCTATAATTACTGGGGTAGTAATATGCACTTGTTCATTGTGGCCTACTTTCCTTAAGACTTGTAAGTCAACAAACTCTTGAATATGGGTTTCCAGAGCAGCTCTGGATTTTGGACCAGAAGGTTAAGCAGGTCTCCTGAGGTTAGGTGGGTAAGGAGGCTTAATAGTTAGAGTTAGGATCATATCATGTCTTTTGATGTTACCAATGGGGTGATCTTTGGTACAGAAATCATTCTGATTTTCAAAGCATACTTGTAGGATATCCCGTTTCTTTTCTTCATTGAGAGGGGAATTCAAAGAAGCTTGAGAGAATTATTCCTGATTGAACTTCTCTAAGTGGTTTTCATACGTTGAATCAGAAGTTTGAGAATTGACATGGCATATTTGGAACTTCTTATTCCAGTCTCCACCTATATTGAAGTATCTACCTTTGCTTTGGAATACATCTATACCATATAGGCAAAGAGAATCATTCCCAAGGATAAAATAATCACATACTCCGTTTTGGAGCACTACAAATTCAATGTTCAGTTTAAGTGATCCTTTAGAGTGAGGGAGTATGATATCAGAAGACCATACTCCAACAGCATTGAGAGCAGAATTACAACTGCTGAACTTATCCTGAGGTACTGGTAGTAAGTTCAGTTTCCAGTTTGGGTCTTGTTTCTCCAGAAAAATTGAACCAACACAAGAGCAAAAGGCTCCACTGTCTAGAAGTAACTTAACAGGGGAACCTTGGATTAAACCAGTAGCATAGCATGTTTTGCCTGAAGTGTAACTTTTACCGGCAGAAGGTTTCAGAGTCAAGGCCTTAGCCTCAGAGATGTGGTGAATCTTCATGTTGGGATTCCATTTTTGAGGTAAGTTAGAATCCTCATTGATGGAATTTATGTCCAGAGAAGACTCAATACTACCTTCAATAAAATTGATAGGGTTAGTGATTATCAGATCACAATCAGAGAGTGATCCATCAGTATCATCAAGGTGAGGGTCAGGATTGTCATACTCTTCTCCTTAAATAAGATTAATCCTTTTCCTAGGTAGAGGACAATCAGGTTTTACATGTCCTGTTTGGTTACAGTTCCAACATACTTTCTCTTTTGATTCTGGAGTCTTCTCAACTTCCAAGGTAGATGGATTAGTAGCAGGGGATTCATTAGTTTTGGCAGTATATTCTTCCCTGTTCCTAGTATTTTGTTCCCTGGGAGGTCTATTGACCCTTTTATCAAGACCATTCATATCAATAGTCTCTTCCAAAACTCCTATTAAGGTGGAAAAATCTGAATCCATAGGCATTCTGCACCTTACACTGTGGTTGATTTGTCTGGGACATAAGTTGAGGAGTCTTTCATTGACTTGTTCTTTATCAGCATCGGGGTAAAAACATTCTAACCACTTTTTCTGGTCTAAGCACCACTTATGAGGTTTGTCCTTGGATGGATCAAACTGGGAAGTTTCAAAAGTTTTCATCATGTTTCTTTTCCAAATCCTGGTACCAAACTTTACTTTGATCAATTCATTCCAAGAATTCCAGGATAAATATCCAACTTCTTCTCTTTTATTGATAAACAAATCAAGAGCTACTCCTTCAAATAATCTGGGCAATCTTACCACAGCTATTGCATCAGGGAGCTCACAAGAAGAAAGAGTATAGTCAATAAATTTAATGAAACTGACATGGTTGTATTCTCCTTCTCCAGAGAATTTAGGCCATTCAGTGATGGGAGGAAGAAGCTTCAAAGCCTGCTCCATTTCAGGAGTAGGACTGGGTCTGAAAGACTCATTCCTAGTTATCATGGTTCTGGGAGGAACAATAGGAGTACTGTTGATCCTGGCAGGTCTAGTTTCTTCTAGGTAAATGACCCAAGAGTTAGTAGAGTTGATCTTAAGATCTCTGAGATCATTATTAATCATACCTAACTCTAAATCAAGTTTTTTGCTTAATAAGTCAATTTTGTTAGTCAGATGAGCTGAAGGAGTAGGACTAGTTTTCTTAACTTCTTCCTTAAGCTGGTCTATGGTTGCAAGAATATCTTCCTGAAGAATTGATTGTTTGTCATCAATATATTTCATCAGGTCTAACTTACTAGCTCTTATACTATCCTTGATTTTTTGTATTTCCAACTCATCAATTCTCATAATCTGAGACTGAGTGTCAATCACTCTGAAAATACTTGAACTTAATTTGTCCAATTGTTGATAAACTTTGTCAAAGCATTGGCTAATAATAGTAAAACTGTGAGACACATTCACAGAAAGGCTATTAAGAGCTTCTACATCTAATTGTGGTACACCTTTTTCCACTTCTGGGCTAAGGATATTATGCTGTCCCAATCCTTGGGGTTCCTTAACTTCTGATGGGCTGAGGACCTCTTCTTTTAGGGGTCCTTTCCCTTTAAGGAAGGTAACTGATCCCAAGGATTCCAGTTCTGCATGTAGCCTTCTACTTCTTTCTTTGGGATCAACCTTTTCAGAGAAATCTGAGATTTCTTTGCCTGAGGAATGGCTTTTCTCATACCTGGTTGATCCTCCTGGGTCTGAGCCAACCTGAATTGTTCCCAATAGCTCACGTGCTCTTTCACTGATACTTTGACTCTTTCCTTGTTGGTTGAGTCCTGCTGGGGTGGCGTAGGAGGACCTGTACCCTCCTTGGATAACATGGTGGGTGACAGATGGCTCTCCAACGGTCTGTTGGTCAGGTTGGCAGCAGCGGTTGTTGCCATTGTCATCCCGGGTGACGCTATGGTCATGGGTTCCAGTCCCCTCATTGCGCTTGCAACTGGAGTCCTTGCGTGCAAGGGTCCCTCCGGGCAGAGATCCATATGACGGGGCTCTACCGCTTGCATGGGTGTTCCGCCTATTTTGATACATAGCACCAAAAAAAATGTGTAAGTCTTTTGTCGAAACTTTTGAAAAAAGACTTTAAAATTATAAAAAAAATATTTTTTGTGTGTTTTATATTTTTAATAATTTCTTATAAATATTTTAACTTACTTGGAGTTAAATTCAAGGGTACCAACACTTGATTGGGGTCACAACTATCCTTGGAGGGTATTCCAACGGGGTCTGAGTGAGTTCCAATCAGATCCTGGCATAAATCCAAGGGTAAGTCCAATGGTGCACTGTCTGGAACGTCCTCTAGGAGGTCCTGGTCAATGAGATCACCAAAAACAAAATCCACTGAGAGGGATAAAAATAAAAAAATATAAGTTTAATATTTATTTGTATTTTTACGTGTTAAAATGATTTTTAGGAAAAAATAATCACTTTTGTTATTTTTGGATTTTTCTTTATCTTCAGGGTTATTTAGTTTATAATTATAAAGCTTCCTTTGATAAATTTTCCACTCCTTATGTTGCCTTAATAAAGAATTGAAATTGATAATTCTTTCAAGCTCAAGTTCTTTGTCTTTTATAACCTGCTTTTTATAATAAAGCAATTTCTCCTGTTGTTGCTCAGGAGTTATAATAACAGGGACAAAGTTACGGAGTTTTTCTTCTTTTTTTTTTTGTTTAAGAAGGTTCAAATAATAATTGATCAATTCTCCGTTGGTCTTAAGATTCTCTAGAGAAACAAATGATCAAAAATATATGTTATAAATATGTTCACTTATTTTGGAAATAAATAGACTGGTCCAAGGAATAAATAATTGAAAATTAATTATTTAAGGATATTTCCCGGAAAGACCCCCAGTTTTCAGCTCTCTGATACCAGGAACCTTGCAGTCCTTTAGCTACAGAGAGTGATAAGAAATGCTGGAATGATAATAATAATTATTATTCCAATAATAAACACTTGGAAGCTCAAACAAATGATTTAATAAGAGAAGTTGAAAGGTTTAATTGGTTTGGTAGTAAATGGTTTTCAATATAATATAAAAGAGGGGCCACAATATTATACTACTGGGGATCTTTACAGACTAGCAACCTCTCTTCAAGGGGCCTCCTTAGGCAGTTTAGGAACCTTGGAATAAATATGGGTGCCTTAGAAAGGATTTATTCCACTAATGGCCGGGCTTAACAGCACAAATGGCCTAGACAGGAAGGGTAACACTCACTCTGAGCACTTCACCAAAAAAATCCTGGAATAATTGGAAGGTTTCAGAGCAGATGGGGTAGATTTCTTGACTAAACTTCAATGGTTGATTGGTTAATATGGGTAAATAATACTACTAAAGACTAAGTCATAAATCACTTGCTTATCTTCATTTAAGCACTTGATAAAAAATGACACGGTGTCTGATTGATAATAAATAATTCCTGGTAAACTGATGATGGAATAATGGATCCAAAGAGGTCTGTATAAATACCTTTTTGGGGTTATTTTGGTCTTCTCAGGGCACGTAGAGAGGGTTCTGCTCGTGGGCTGAGGCTGGAAAGCCAGTCAGGGCACAATTAGCACGTCCACTTGGTGCTGTCAATCAGCTGTCCTAAGATCTGCTGGATTTCTGTACTATTTTAGCCACAGGATCTGTTAATCTGTTATGGCGTAAATTTGATCATTCTGTACTCATCCTTCATTTGTACTACTGATGTTGTTTTAAAGCATAGAGATGTGGATTTTTACTGATTTTCCATCATCTTCTGATCATGTAGATAATTTTTAATAATTTTTATGAACACTCCTTGTAGTGTTTTTTGGTCTTCAAAGATCAGGATCAGTGATTTACATGATAATCCTTGATCTTTGATTTATTATTAAAAAATGTTTTAAACTTAATCTTCATTAATTTTATTTAAGTTTTAATCTTTTTAGATCATTAGTAATGCATATTTCTGTTTGTTACATATGCTAGGCAACCCTAACTAGGTTGTAGCTCTTCTGAGCGGTACCTGGTTGTCAGATTAGTCACGACTGATCCAGGCGCGGGGATCAGTCAGTACAGATGCGCGCGGGGTAGGATCCGCTGCGTTCGTGGCAGAATAAGCTGCGCGCGGGTCTCTAGTACGCGGGAACCTGCTGCTACTAGTACGTAGGGATATGTCATGATGCGGGGCTGCGTGCAGGAATTGTGACATAACACATTTCCGTGTGTAACTCCTAAAATATACACAACAGCTCAATTATGAGTGAATTTTAGGTGTAAATCCTATACGTGACAATACGTGTGAAATATTAAAATGGCCAAAAAGTGCCATACTGGTGTTGTGAGTTTTAGTACTTTTCTTTTTGATTATTTTAAAAATATAAGGACTTGGAATTCAAGGGTGGGGTCAGTGAGTGACCCTACCTAATTTTGGGTGAGGAATACATTTCTGTAATAATATTGATGTATTTCTCACTCCTTATTTTGTTAATTGAGATATTCTTATTTTTCATAGTTTTGTGTTACTATTTTAAAGTTTTGCTCTGTACATAGTAGCAAGCTGACAGAGCTAATTGCCATGACCAAGCGGGGGGATTCAACCTCCGCAGGAGGTGTTGTGGTTGGAGGAGAAATAGTTGGAGTGGTGGATACCGGAGGAGTGGGTGACAGGGGATGGAATAGGGGGACATTGGGTGCTTCCAGAGGGGGTATTGGAGGTGTAGCTACTTGGACAAAGACAGGAGCCATGTCCGTCCCGCGTGTGCCTGGCTGAGTCCAACATTCAGGTTGTGGCGTCGGCCCCAGGCTCAGGTGGCATCTCCCCAGGTGGCAGTGGGGTAGTCCACGCGTTGGGGAGGGGGGGAAAGGTGGTCTGTGGCCTCTGCAACAGGCAACAAGGAGGCAGTGCAGTTTGGCTCCAGAGTCCAGTCTTTGGTCTCAATGGATTTGTCATTGTCCACCACAAAGGCGGTCATTGGTCTGCAGCTGCAACGTTTGCGGCGGGGACCGGAGGTAGAGCAAGGATGGGGAAGAGGACCATTTTGCAAGGATCCAGGGGTTGGAGCAACAAAAAAACACCTGCGGTGGCCTAGATAGCAGGCTTCGCAGGCTGGGAAACTGGCGGTTTGGGTGCACGTTGTAGAGACTCCAAGGAATAATGGGATTATTTAGCAAATAGCTTGCTGGAAGTCACTAGAAGGGGAATTTAGTTTACTACTAGTCTTGAATAGATAGAGGTAAGCTAAGGTGGTTTTAAATTGCCTGCCCTTCTGAACTATAATAAGTCTGCACAATAATTTTTTTAATTAGTGGCTGGTTTCTTTGAGACTTAAAATAGGTCTCTTATCAGACCTAGATTAATTATTAATAGAGATTTTCAGGAATTGAAAGACTATTCCAGGTTGGATTGGATTAATGGCAAGCTTTCAGCAATTAATAATCAAGAATTTTCGACTTTTTCTGACTATTTTTCCAATTCCAATTAAAGGATTTAATGGTTGACTAAAAGGTGTTTAACCAGTAGGAGGACCCTAAGATGGGCTTGCCCACAGGGAGCTGGGCGGAAAAAAAGCTTGGTGGGTTCTTCTGTTGTGCTCTTCCTCTTTTATGAATTTACTAATCAAAAATAAGGGGTTTTCCCTCTTAAAAATAGGTGCTGAAGAACAGGCCTTTTCTCAAGAACCCTTCTTCAAAAACACCAGGATTTGGGTCAAATGGTCAATGATAATTTCGTGTTTGATAATTTATTTCCTTTTCACTTGATTCTGGTTCACTTATAACTGGGTACTAGGTAAGTAACTGGTCAGGCAGATGCCATAATTCTCACACTGGGCAGAAGCCATGCTATGGGGCTGATGCCATGCTATGCCATGCTACACAACTTTGATAGGGCAAAAGAGCCCTCCTTAAATGGACAAATACTTCCTCAGGGTATGCTCAGGGCTCCCCTGAGTGCGGTTCTGAGCCTCTCTCTGCAATTTTGAAGCACAGGAGGGTACAGTTCCATGAGACAAAAGCATTCTGGTGATAAAACGTGTATATCTGGCTGAGAGATAACTGTATTTTTTAGTTCAATCTTTGAGATTCAGGCTAAAATATGATATAAGAGATAAAAATGGTGTGATCTGGAAGCTTCTGAGTGCTTATCTTTTATAAAAAATGATGCAGAAGTTTCCTGCAGCTTCAGTTAATTTTGCTGGTTGGGAAAAGCATAAAACATGCTTGGCAGCTGCAAGCCCTCTTTGGTAGCTTGAATGATGTGACCTGCATGGGTTTGGTGGTGGAAAGTCATGTGCTGGGTGTTTCTTGGGACGCTTCTGAGCCCTTATCATGTATCAAGTGTTGCAGGGACTACCTGCATGCTGTTTCAATATAATTAGTAGTGGATATATGAGGCATGC
The DNA here is from genome assembly GCA_025617555.3 of Puccinia polysora. Classification (NCBI taxonomy): domain Eukaryota; kingdom Fungi; phylum Basidiomycota; class Pucciniomycetes; order Pucciniales; family Pucciniaceae; genus Puccinia; species Puccinia polysora. The sequence continues at coordinate 39,637,122 of CM062621.1, read as the reverse complement.
TGTTTTACTGCATGTCCCCTTGGGTAGCTTGAGAGTGTGGCTTGCAGGTGTTTTATGGTTGATATGGTGGCAAACTGAGTATCATAGTGCTTGAGAGAACGCTTCAGAGGGCTTATCTGGTGTTGAAAGTTCCAGAAAAGTCATTTGTACTGAGTTGTTATTGCTGGTTGGTGAGAATTGAGATGCACTTGGCCGCATGAGCCCCTACTTCTGTTGGTGCATGTGTGTGTGTTGTATGGTTGGAATGGTGGCAAACTGAGCATCATAGTGCTTGAGAGGATGTATCAGAGGCCTTATCTGGTGGTGAAAGTTCCAGAAAAGTCATGTGTACTGAGTTTTTATTGCTGGTTGGTGAGAATTGAGATGCACTTGGCCGCATGAGCCCCTACTTCTGTTGGTGCATGTGTGTGTGTTTTATGGTTGGAATGGTGGCAAACTGAGTATCAGGGTGCTTGAGAGGACGCTTCAGAGGCCTTATCTGGTGGTTAAAGTTCCAGAAAAGTCATGTGTAACTTTTTTTCATAGTACTGGTTGCAGTGTAACATTGGTACTGATATGGCTTAAGTCCTGCTGGTATGGGGTACATTGTTTTGTTGTGTGGTTATTTTAAGCATAATCCTTTTGATTAAATATTCAATTAAGATTTTTCATTAGTCCATGTGACATAAGCCAGTCTGTTCCAGGTGTTGGTTTGTTTTTGTGACAGGTGTTGACATGGTTGAAGGGGGTTTATCTGGTGATTGATTTGGGTTGTCAGGTTTTTTTGAGTTTAGAGTATAGTTTATGAGGGGTTTGGAATTTATTTAGTATTTTATTGACTTTAATTTGATTTAAGAATAATATTTAATAAGATAAAATGAGTCTGATGGCTATAGAACAGGTTTGGTTTACCACAACATCCTCCGCATTTTTGTGCAGTACTTGCACGTTTCCATGGCAGGGGATTTCTTTCTTTCTTTTGGAGTTTGGAGGGTGTTTAGGAGTCGGGGGTTGAGGGTTTTTGCGGATTTTATGGCATTGTGGAGCGCAGGAATCCTGGGGACATAATTCAAGTTTTGCGGGGATGTGGTGGTTATTTATAGACACAGAGGCAAGTAGGCTCACCACTGGAAATTTGACTTGGAGTGACTCAGCTGTGGGTGGAATTCTGCAGTACAATAGGTTCAGAGAAGCGCATTGGTGGAATGTCTATTCCAGAGTACATCAGCTGAGGGCTTTGCATTGGTTCAGGCACAATGACAAGAATGGGCCGCAGGTTTTGCCTTTTGCATACATGGCATGGTCAAACATAACTTTCCCTCTGTGGCGGTGGGTTTCCTAATGCAGAATCAAGTGATCAAAGCTAAGTAGAACAGATTGGGCCAATTATGGAATATGCACTGAGATTGCAGAGCTCTGTGGGGAAATGAAAGCTAAAGTTTAGGAGGTGGCATGCAGGTTGTTGGGGATCCTTAGTTATGCTGCATGCAGGATTGGGAGTGATCCACTAGGGAAGATTGACAAGGACCTGTTTTTATTTTTGCATTGGCTTGACTCAACTGTTAGGGGTAATTGGCAGCAGGATCATCAAATCTACTGCAGATCATTGGATCTGGTAAGGATCAGGCTATTAGTAAGGAGGATAAGTGCAGATTGCACAGAGTTGGTGTGAAAAGTAGTCTTTCATTGGCATTTTACGTTCCTTTGTTATTTGTTGTATATATAAGGAAGCTTTTCCATTTTATAAAAAAAAAGGGGGGAACATCATTATTGTTTTATAATAAAAAGGGTAAAATTATTGGAGACCACATTATCATTATCAGAGATTATCAAAGAAAATTATAGCTTGATTCTTTTCTTCTGTTACTTTGGAGTGTAATTACCAGCAAGAGTTCTTGGAGGTCATATTTAGGGAAATAGTTCAAGTGCAGAGCTTGTTGGGGAGTCCAACTTGTTTATTTACTATTATTTCATTGAAAGTTAGCTTTAGTAGTTTCCAGCTTGGGTGCAGAAGCATATTTTGATTACAAATTGCAGAGGTACAGGAGTGTACTCAAGGGATAGTGGGCTTTCTGGAACTTGGAGAAAGATTGTTGCAGAGAATTTTATATTTTTGCAGAGAAGTTACCAAAAACACAATCTCTTTCCACAATGTTTGCAGAGGGACAGAAAATGAATCCTGCGGGGAAGAAGAAGGATGCAGATATTGTTAAAATGTTGATGGGAAATTAATCCCAAGTCCCCCTGACCCTGCAGGATTTGGCAGTGATTTCCCCGTTTCTTGTTGAAAAAATGGTCCAGGCTCTGCGGGATTGCATCCAGGGGTGTATCCCCACAAAATTACAACAGTTGAACTTGGCAAAGGAGAAAGTGGATTTCAAGTTGTGCCTGTTTAAGTCAGCTTGAATCCCACTGGCTTATGTTTCAATGAAGGTAGTGGGAAGGAAGGTTTGGACAATGGTGGATAGCAGGTCCATGGCAAACTTGCTGCCATCAAAACTGGTGGACAAATTTGTTTTGGTTTGGCAGAAGTGTGCAATGGGACTCCAGGTGTTGAATGGCGGGAATGTTTTTTTGGACAGATTTGTTGAGGAGGAGGAGGTCAAGGTTGCAAGGTTTTGGAGACCCTTATCTTTTGTTTTGGTGGAACACGGAGATTTCATCTTGGGGCAGCCATCTATATTTGGGTTCTGGGCAAATATTGTTTTTGATTCCAAGGCATTTACAGCAGAAGACTTGTCCGGGGGCAGTTTGAAACCAAAATTTTTGATCATTCATGGGGGAAATGGGTGCAAGAGTTTGCAACTGGAAACAGCTGCAACCCCAATGGAGGAGCCAGTTGCAAAGAGCTTCCCCCAGAGGGTTTTGGATGACAATTAGGAGGTTTCAGACTGCTGGGGACAGCTGCCAAGCCATGGGGGGATGAAGGGCTATGCTTCATTCTTTGAGGGGGTTTTCTAGCTGGTCTAAATAGCCAGAACAACTAGACACCCCAGAATTTTTGTTTCCTTATTTATTTTTCCTTGATCTGGTTCCTGGGATTATGTCTGGCTTTGGGTTGTGGATTGTTTTATAAAACACAGGTGTGGCCCAAGGCCCTTTCTGTAAATTAAATTACAAGCCCCCCAAGGAGGAGGAGTAACAAAGATCAAGTGGCCGGCAAGGCAATGGGAAAGCAATGAAAAAAAAACTGTTTTTATATAAGATTGGATTGATGTGGGATGGCTGGTAGTGTTTGGATGGTGATAAATTCTAAATTTTTGAGGGGGTGTTCTAGCCTGTATAAACAGAAAGAATGATCAAACACCCCAGAGTGCCTGTCTCCCTATTTATTTCCTCTTTCTTGTTTGTTTAGCACGCGTGCTGGCAGTCTGGCTAATGATTATGTTTGCAGCAGGGTTACAGGAAACTGTGTGGCAGTTCTTCTGGGGGGGTCAAGTTACCTCTCCAGGAACTAAAGACAAAGAAGGGTGGACGTGCAAGGATGTGGACCAATATCCAGAGTTCTCTCACTCAAATCTATCTCTTTCTCTCAATTGGGCTCTCTCTATCTCTCACTCAGGCTGGAGGCAGCTCTTACAATGGACTCATTTGGTTTGGGTGGCATGGAATCAAAAGTCTTTTTTCTTTTGGGCACAGATAGGCATGTAAAATTTGTGAAAAGAAGAGAGGAAGATGGCAAGAAGCCTAAGTGGTCTCCAAAACCTCCACCATTTCTGCCCGGGCTGCTTTGGAAAATTCCTGAAACACCACTGTAAGTTTTTGCTGAGATGAGGTGGAGTGGGCATGCTGGAGTAAAAGGAAGCTCCACAGGAGCTTGGTCAATCAATCAAAAAAGCCATTGAATTGTGCAGCCAGGAGGGCCAAACAAGTCAGGATCTCTGGTATTTCAGGCAAGGCATTTGGAGGATTGGGCTTGGCCTGAGGCAAAAACAAGATGGCAAGCCTGGATTATTGGCCAGCAGAATACAAGCGGAACCCTTTGGCGCTGGAAAGGATGGGAGTTGGGATGAGGTTGCTTGCAGGGTATACCCTTTCAAATCAAGAATTTTCAATGGCTGGCAAGGCAGTTGCTTTACATGCAACAGCCAGAATGAAGGGAGAATAACTGCCTGTGGTGGGCACAAAAACCACACAGAGGGATCATGTCAACAGGGGGCATGGATGGAGGGGTGGGGGAAGAGGTGGAAGTGTGGGGAAAAACTGGTGAGGTAACAATGGGAAGACCCCTGGGTACAGAACTCAATCTGGGAGGGATGTGGTGGCATTATATATAAAATATCAGGTCAAGTTTGGGGAAAGCAGGAGCAGGATGGTTGCGCAGGGATATGTGGGGAGGAAAACCCAAGACAGAAACGTTTGGAAGATGCATAAAGGTGCAGGAAAGGCTGCGCTATGAGAAGGACAAACCCAGGTGGAAGTAACAGCAGGCAGATGGCTAGAGTTGGAGAGGGTGGAAGCTTGTGGTTTTTCTCAGTTGTTTGTGTACCAAGGTTGGGGTTTAGAGGGAGGTCCTAATACCTTGCCCTCAACTCCAAGTTTTTGATAGATCATAGCATATTGGGGACCAGCTCCTGGACGCTTGGAAGGAAGGAAGACACTTTTTCTCTCTTAAAGCCTGCACTATGAGAAGGACAAACATGGATGGACATAATGGTAGGCAGATGGCTAGGGTTTTACAGGCTGGAAGCTTGGGGTTTTTCTTGGTTGTTTGTGTACCAAGGTTGGGGTTTAGAGGGAGGTCCTAATACCTTTCTCTCAACTCCAAGTTTTTCATAGATCATATCATATTGGGGACCAGCTCCTGGATGCTTGGAAGGAAGTAAGAAAATTTTTCTCTCTATTATCATTCTATTTCTCTCAGGTTGCTGGCTGAACATTTTTCCCAGCTCCTTACAGCTGCAAGGGACCAATCACTTCCAAATCTGAGGAAAACTTTAGGGGTATTCACCTCTTGTTTCCACACCATACACTAAGTGGTTGAATGTTGAAGGCAACCAAAGGTAGTGATGGAATTGGTGAGGAAAACTAGACTGGTAAAGGTAATCAAATGAGAAGGCATGAAGTGAAGACTGTGCAACAGAAAAGCATGATGATGGCCAAGAGCACAAAAGATTATTTTCTGGAGCCAAATATGCTATTGAGGAGCATGACAGAACCCTTGGCAGTCTATAAATTGATCAATCCAATTTTCAAAACCAGAGCACAGATATAGAGGGATGGGTGAGTGCACAGGAGATGAGGATCATGGATAAGGGTGAAGATGCTTGAATTGGATTTAATTTTTCTTTTTTAAAAAAATTTATCATCATTTATGAAGCAAGAGATGCAGGATTGGGTGATCAAGATAAGAAAGGCTTACAGCACTTTTATCAAATCCCATCAATTATAGAATACTACCAGAATTTAAACTTGAAATTGAAATTTAAAACAGTTGGAAGCTCCATTGAATTGGCTACTTGAGTTTGGTTGACTCTTCAAGTGGGGTGGTCAGATGACCCATCTTGAGCAGGGCAGTGATTTTTATGACCAGTTGGGTTAGTGAGTTTGAGACCAAGGAGTGATTTAGGAGACAGGTTGGTTGTAATCTCTGTTCACAGATTTTATATACCATATTGGAATAAAACCACTTATTTTCAGGTAACTCTGACACGTCTGATGTCAAATAAGTGGGCTTTGTAGATTCTTAATGGCATTTATGAAATTGGGGTATTTTTCTGAGACCCACCATTTTTTTCATGGCAAGTCTCAGATAAATACTTCAATTTCAAGCACACAATTTAAAATTTGAAAAAAAACACTTATTTCACATCAGACATTTTAGAGTTACTACAAAATAAATGGGGTTTCTCCAATAAAATATATTAAGGTTCATGCAAAATCTAAAACAGGTTGTGCCACACCATCCACCCCTTTCTTCCCACTTCATTCCATATTTTTCACACAACATCCAACACACATCCAAACACAACATCCACCCCTTTCTCCATTCCATATTTTTCACACAACATACAACACACATCCAAACACACCATCCACCCCTTGCTTCACACTTCCTTCCATCTCCAATCTCATTGGATATAACATCCCTCTGTTCTTCATCTTGCAATTTCTACTTCCTACTTCCAAACTAATCAATATATAAATCTTTCTTCATCTTTCAATTGAAAATTCCCACATCCAATCTCCTTAGAATCATTAATTTATTGCACACACACTCATCACTTGATCTCTCTTCCACTTTCCAAATGACCCCTCAGAGAGCATTCCCTTGCAAATATCCCAAGAAATCCTCCAAAGGAACTAAGCCACTAACAGTTCAACAACACTCAAACCTCCTCCCCCATCTAATTTCAAATGTTCTAGTAAACAAAAGAAAGCCAACCATCTTATCCTTGTAAACTAGCTGAAGATTCCTGCCAACTATGATGTCTGTTTGGGGACTGAGAACAAAACTTGTTTTGGACCACCTCCATCTAACAAGTTCAATGTTTATCTCCTGATTTCCAATGAGCTGAAGAAGAAAAGCAAAGGTAGGCTTGATCTATCACCAAAGAAAACATGGGGGATCAGTTCAAGAACTATTTTTCCAAGTATAAAAAAAGCCCTCTCAATTTCAATATCAACTGGATTCAGTCACACTGATGCTTATAAAGCCAAAGGGATCAACTTGGTGGCTGATAAACTGGACTCAATCAGTCATGTTTCTGTTCAAATCAACAAAAGCTTTTTAAAGAAGGCCAGCATCACCCCTCTAGATGATTTTGATTATCAAAGATCTGACTCCATTGATGCTGAGGAGATGGTAGAAAATCTTCATCCAAGTGACAGGAATAAAAATTACACCTTGATTGAGGAATCAAGCCCTGTTGAAGAGCTCTTGGATTGACCAGAATCTTGCACTGAGGAATATATTCCACCAAGAAAAGTTCTGTTAGGGTCCAAATCTGCATCACTGATGCTTTCCAATTCATCCTTGGATCCAACACTTGCCTCTTTCAATTGGTCACTTCCAAGCTTGGGCAAAGTCATTTCCAATCCCCAGGCTGACCTTTAATTTTCAACTCCTCCCCAAACAGGTAAACCTACATCATTATCAGAAGTGATTATATGTTATATTGAACCTTCTAGTAAATAATTTCTGCTTTTCTATAAATAGCCACACCCCTTTTTTATCCAATCAAAAGTTTAAGCCAATGGGGCCTCCAACTTTACCATCCAACAGAAGTGAAGATTTTCAGATGCAGTCATCCTCATTAAAGGCCAAGAGAAAGGCATTTAAATAAAGCAAAATAAACCCCAAAATACATCAAAGTCAGAGGGAAAATTCTATCTTTGGCCATTCTATCTGTGGATTTTTTGAAGAGATCCTTGAGAAGCAAGATTTTGGCAAGAAACTTGAACCACTATCAACACATCAATATGGACTAAATCACTGGTATGCCTTTCAAACAAATTATGTCCCAGATCAAAAGTGATAGGCTAGATGCTCAGTTGAATTTGAGACAAACTGACCTGAGGTTTGAACAAGAGCAGAAGGAGAATGATTTAATGGTAGCTGAAAAAAAAGACAATTTTTCCTCAGCTGTTGCATGTTTTTGGAGAAGTATAACTGCAAACAAAATAGAGAGAATCACTCAAATAATTGGATTGTAAATGAATTTCTTTGCAAAATTGAAACAATTTTTTTAAAAAAATTGTTTCTGTTTACAACAATTTTTGATAGCATTGTAAAAACCTCCAATAAAAAAATATTTTTTATTTTTATCAAAATAAATTTTCCTTGAGTAGATCTCCCCACTTTCTAAGTACCTGATTTTCAATCCTGTCACTTCAAATGTACCCTTAACTCCTAGGCTTGTAGTATACCTATTCCTGTTCCCTTGAAGCTCCCTTGCTACCTCCTTTTCAGACCTTTTTTGTATAAACTTGTCTCCAGATTCCAAAGTGTTTTATTAATTTGTTATGGTGCAGGGTAAATTTTTTTGTTTTAATTTGGGGGGGGTTTTCAAATATAAAAAAATTTAGAGGGGCCACAGTTTATAAAGACTTGGATTCTTTAACACCTCTACTTCAGGAAATTAACTTGGTAATTTGGATCCCTGGGAAATTGTAACCTTATGACTCCAAAATAAGGAATTATTATTCATTGATGGTGAGGTATGGCTGATCTATGGTAGAACACCAGCCAAAGAAGAGAGTAAATAAATGAATTTTGAAGAAATAAATTTCTGGTTCCCTGAAGTAACTCACACTGGAATGGTGTTAAATCTAAGAGGGGTGACCAAAGACTTATAGCAGTGTAAATGGGTAAAGGTGTTGAATTTTCTGGAAATATCTTATCAGACTATTGCCATAAATCACTTAATTATCTCTTATAAGTACTTTAATAACTTTTTGCTTGTTGTATGGGCAATATCTGACAAATTCTTTCTGGAAATAGGACCAAAAGGGTGCTGTATATATACCTTTTGAGGGTTAAGAGAAACTCCTCAGGGCACATACAGAGGTAAAGGGCTGGTTTTTTAGGATAGAAAGTAAGCTAGAGTTATTTCAACAGTATTCTTGGTTCTTTAGAAAATTTGATCCCAGATCTGGATAATCAGTTCATGAGTTTTGGGCTTAGATCTGTCTTTTTGATTATTTTTTAAATTGAAGTATCTGGGCCTAATCTTCTATTGGGTTAAATAATTTAGTTATAGATTATCTGTGGTTAGTTTTTAATTATTTTCTAGAATCTTCTGTTTATTTGAGTATTTTTCTAGTTCTTACATAGTTGAATCTTTGATATGTTGTGTGGTCATCAAAGATTGGGATCTGTTATTTTTTGTGGTAAATTTTATTATTTCATCTTTTTTAGTAGCTTTCTACTTGGATTTCCTGCATTTAATTTTATTTCATGTTTTTTTTTTGCTCATCTAATATTCATTTATTATTTTATTACATATGCAATTGAGATTCAATTAGGTTTTAGAAGCTAGCAGTGGTACCAGTTATCAGTTTCTTTGCATAGAAGACCTTGAATTTGTGGTTCTGTCCTTCTGTGTGTGGTACTGATGTTCCTGTATTATTTGAATGTGTTAATTTGCTAATTTACACATTTGGGGCAGATCAGAGGCACACAGGTTTCTTTCAGACCTGCGTAGCCTTGCAGCTGTGTGTAGGAATTTTGACAAAAACTCTTTTTTCCCATAACTCCTAGACTATACACCACATTTTGTTTGTAAATAAAATTTACTCGTGTAACATTTACATGAAGTTTCATGAAAAATATTTAAATGGCTAAACAAAGCCATCTTGGTGTTGTGGTGACTTTGGAAATTTAATTTAAGGGTTAAGGAGATGGATTTATAAGGTGGGTCCAGTGATTAACCCTATCTAAAATGGGGTAGGGAATCCAAATCATCATTGTCTTACTAAACCTTGATTCCAGCCAGAACCTGCAAGCCAGAACCTAAAGCTCTTGAATTTTTATCATAAACAATTAAAAATGGCTTGCCTGCTATTTATTTATTACTGAATATTCTCTAACTTTCATTTTCTTTATTTATTAGGCTCTATCATCTCCAATAATTTTTTTCCATTCCACAATTCTTCAAACCACTCCAGAGAAATATTTCTTCAACCAATTGGTCCAAATTTCCTTTGTGTTCTTCCCCCAATTCCTAGCTTCCCATTTTTTCTATATTTTATTTCCTTTAAACTAAGATCCATCTCCTTTATCTTCCTCCTTGAATCCTCAAGATCAAGAGATTCATCAAACCTGGTTGGTCTTCAACCACAAGTAAGTCTTTTCCATTTCCTTGTTTTTTATATTTTCTTCCTATCTCCTCCTCATCCTCTCCACTCTGGGCCACCTTGCTGTTGTATTCTTCTTGAAAATTTCTTAATTCAATCTCCAAAATAGCTTCAGTGTCTAGATCCTCTATGAAATCACTAATTTTGATGCTTTTAAAACCACCTTTGAAACTTTTACAAGCTCCTTTCAATCTTTGAAGGTTCCCTTGATGCTTGTAGATACCCCTTCAACACTTTGATTTCTCCTTCAACACTTTGATGACCTGATTCCATGCTCTGATAATTACACAATCATATTTTATGCTTTGAAAGCCAGACCCAAAATTTCAACCATCTTCTATTCCTCTTCAATGGGTTTGATGGATTGAAAAATATTTTTGCTTCAAGGCATTTTTTCAAGAATCTATCTGCATTCTTGGACCCCCTCCTTTTCCACATCTCTCAGAGGAGTAACCCAACTTATTAAATCAACAAATATATCTTCCTCATGCAATTTGGAACTCCAATATAAGGCTAAACTTCCATTTTGACAGTAATTATCCTGTTTGAATCTATTCTGCTCCAGAAATTCCTGCATTGATTTGAATGAAGAAATTCAAAATTAAGAAACAATCAAGACTAAAAAAAATTCTACTCACCTGAATCTTCTGCCATCCCAGAAGAATAAACCAGAAGCACAAACTCACAATCAGGGGCTTCCTTAACCTGAAAGGGCCGACTCTTTTCCTGCACCCAAAGAGTTTAATACAAGGCTTTCCTGTTCAACTTATCCATTTCACAATCTCTTCCATATTGATGAAAAATTTCACATTTGGCAGAGTTATTCTTGATGCTGGTGGTGCATATTACTTCAATCTTTTTACATCTTTCACATCTGGTTAAGTATTTTTTAACAGGTGAATAGTTTTTTTTCTTCTACATGGATTAGTTTGGTGTAGGGGATCTGTTACTAGAAGATAGGGAAGGAAGAGGGGTTGATGGTGGTGAATGCTGTGGATATTGTGAAGGAAACTTTAGATCAGAAATGACTTGTGGGAGGAAGGAATCTAAATCTTATCAACCTTCCTCTTTTATGTTCATCAGGAGATGACCTTCTTTTCCCAATTGTGTACTTTCACACTTGAAACTCAGCCCTTCAATTCAAAGGAACTACAACTCAAAAGGAACTTCAACTCAAAGGAACTCATCTAATTACATAAACCTAGTACCTGCATGCACTCAGTATCTAAATACAGTCATCTGCCAATGGTATACACCAAAGTACCCATAGGCTTGCAAATGCTTACTCTACCAGGGTTGCACATCCTTAATCTTCCAAGCTTGCTCATACTTCTGACCTTACCTACTCTTTCTTTCCTATTTTCCATCATTTTTTCTTATTTGTAATACTTATTTACATCCTCCTGCATATTTTATAAAATACTCTATCACCATTACATAGTTTCATGACTCCCATAAACACCGCACATACTTCAACTGTAAATTTACAAATTAGGCATCCCAGTCCTGAGAGCTTGCCCCAATTTTGTAGCTAGCATTTTCAGCTCTCTGATACCAGGAACCTTGCAGTCCTTTAGCTACAGAGAGTGATAAAAATACTGGAATAATAATAATTATATTTCCAAAAATAAACACTTAGATGCTCAAATAAATAATATAATAAGAGCAGTTGCAAGGTTTAATTGTTTTGGTAATAAAAGGTTTTCAATATGTATATAAAAGAGGGGCCACAATATTATACTACTGGGGGTCTTTACAGACAAAGAAACCTCTCCTCAAGGGGCCTCCTTAGACAGTTTAATAACCTTGGAATGAAGATGGGTGCCTTAGAAAGGGCTAATTCCACTAATGGATGGGCATAACAGCACAATGGCCTAGACAGGAAGGGAAGCACTCACTCTGAGCACTTTATCACAAAAATCCTGCAATAATAAGAAGGGTTTCAGAGCAGATGGGGTGGATTGCCTGACTAAACTTCAAGGGTTGATTGGTTTTGAGAAATAAATAATAATACTACAGACTTGGTCATAAATCACTTGCTTAGACTCTTCATAAGCACTTGACTAACAATGACAAGGTTTCTGATTGATAATAATAATTCCTGGTAAACTGATTATGGAATAATGGATCCAAAGAAGTCTGTATAAATACCTTTTTGGGTTGATTTTGAGCTTCTCAGGGCGCGTAGAGAGGGTTCTGCTCACGGGCTGAGGCTGTAAATCCAGTCAGAGAAAGATTAGCACGTCCACTTGGTGCTTTTAATCATCTGACCTTAGATCTGCTGTATTTCTGTACTATTTTAGCCACAGGATCTGTTAATCTATTATGGCGTAAATTTGATCATTCTGCACTCATCCTTCATTTTTACTATTAGTATTGCTTTAAGATTATTGAATGTGATCTTTTACTAATTTTCCATCATCTGCTGGTCACGTAGATAATTTTTAATAATTTTTATGAACACTCCTTGTAGTGTTTTGTGGTCTTCAAAGATCAGAGTCAATGACTTACATGGTAATCCTTGATCTTTAATTTATTATTGAAAAATGTTCTAAACTTAATTTTTATTAATTTTAATTAATTTTTGATCTTTTTAGATTATTACTAATTCATATGTCAACTTGTTACATATGCCAGGCAACCCTAATTAGGTTGTAGCTCTTCTGAGAAGTACCTGGTTGTCAGATTAGTCACAATGGATCCAGATGCGGGGATCAGTCAGTTCAGATGCGCGCAGGGTAGGACCCGCTGCATGCGTGGCAGAATTTAGCTGCGCGCGGATCTCTAGTATGCAGGAAACTGCTACTACAAGTACGTAGGGGTGTGTGCGTGGCTGCGCGCGTGAATTGTGACATAACACATTTCTGCATGTAACTCCCTAAATTTACACAACACCTCAATTCTGAGTGAATTTTAGGTGTAAACCCTATACGTGACAACAAGTGTGAAATGTTAGAATTTCCAAAAGTTTCCATACTGGTGTTGTAATTTTTAGTACTTTTCTTTTTAATTATTTTAAAAATTTAAGGACTTGGATTTCAAGGGTGGGGTCAGTGAGTGACCCTACCTAATTTTGGGTGAGGCATCCATTTCTTCAATAATTTGTATGGATTTCTCCCTCCTTCTTTTTTTAATTTAGATATTCTTATTTTTTATAGTTTTGTGTTGCTATGACAGTTTGCTCTGTACATAGTAGCAAGGTGACATTCCCCCACTCCAAGATATGTCTATATCTGAAAATCAAATTCTGGGTCAATGCCTTCTGCTGGCTCTGTAGTTCCTTAGGTGTATGGGTCCATCAGGGATATTGTGTTCAGGTAACCATTCATCCTTATCAGCTGATTCTCCTTTGTATCTAACTAGGTAGAGTCTGACATCTTTTCCATTGATTCTTTCTTTTTTATCTTTAAGGAACTTGCTAATTTTTCCTCTGTCTTTTTCAGGTTCTTCTGTAACAGGTATTTCAGGTGAAGGAGTATATTCTCCATTCCCTGGGTGGTAGTGTTTGATGAGACTTACTTGGAATACTGGATGTTTTCTAGAAAGCTCATCACTAAGGATTACTTCCACAGCATTCTTACCATGAGGTTTATTAATGGTGAAAGGTCCAGAAAAAGCTGGTCTAAGCTTTCTACTTCCAGCTAAGTTGGTGAAGTTGGTGGTATAGATCAAGAATTGATCACCAATCTTGAAATCAGGCTCCTTATGGGTTTTATCCCACCTTTGTTGGTTATACTCCACAGCATCCTGTACACACTTAACAGCATGTTTATTTGCTACATCTATCATGTTTTTGAAATCAAGTGATGTAGGGTGAATATTTGTTAGCTGGTGATTAATGTTATCCTTGGGTAATTTAGGAATCCATCCTCTTTCCAGTATGTAGGGTGCTTCCTTAGTGGTAGAGTGCTTGCTACTGTTGTAGGCCATCTCTAGTGCAGGTAAAAGGCTAACCCAATCGTGGCAATAACCATCAGAATTCTTGTATTCTAGAACAAAGCCCCAGAATCTCCTGAGCATGTCTTCCAGGGTCTGAATCATTCTTTCAGCTTAGCCATCTGTCTGAGGGTGATAAGATGTAGATAAAGCTAAGGTGGTTCCCAGCATGTCATGAAAATTTCTCCAGAACTCAGAGGTGAATTTAGGATCTCTGTCACTGATAATTATCCTGGGAACTCCAACATCAGCAATGAGTCTGTTCCAAAATAATAGGGCAACTTCCATAGCAGTGTCTTCCTTGTGATTAGGTAGAAGCTTTGCTTTCTTGGAGAACCTATCCACAATGAATAGGACTGAGTTTTAGGAATAGGCTCCTCCTGTTGGTAGTCCATTTACAAAGTCTATGTTGATGATCTCCCATCTTTTCTTGGGTTCAGCAATCTTTTGCAGTAGACCAAACCTTTTCCCAGTGGTCCTGTTGGACTTCTGACAAGTTTCACAACTAGTAACATACTGGATAGTGGAGTCTCTCCAATTGATCCACCAAGCAGTTTTTTTAACCTTATCTAAGGTTCTATCAGCAGATAAATGACCAGATGAGCAGTCATCATAGCATTCAGCCAGGACGTGTTTGATATGGTCATCCTTAGTTAAGACTATAACACTTGAATGTTGATGCCTGTAGTATACTAGACTATCCCATATGGTGAACCTTCCGGCTTTGTATGGTTTCAAGAGGGGTTCAGGTAGGCTATTGATCAATTCAGATAGTGGAGAAGTAATTTCCATAATGGTGATCAGAGTTTTAATGCCAATATTGTAAGATTCTTTGATTGAGTTGAACAAGGATTCATCCAACCCACAAATGTGGATTCCCATTATAGGAGCTTCAATGTTCAACATGTTAACGTTAAGGATAGGGAAGATATCATTATCCTCTGGCTCATAAGCAGGGTTACTTGGGTCATTGGGTAAAGCATTCCTGCTCAAACTATCAGAATGCTGGTGTTTAGCACCAGCTCTGTGAACTATGGTCATCTGACCTCTGTACTGTTGTATGGCTATCTGCCATCTTAACATGTGCCTACTAGGGGTCTTCATGTTCATCAAAGTACTGATGGCATTGCAGTCAGTTATAACTGTGAACTTGGTGCCTTCCAAGTAGTAATGAAGTTTCTCCAGAGCCCATACTAAAGCAAGGCATTTCATTTGGCTTGCACCATACCTTTTCTCAGTATCTTTAACTTGTCTGGATATGAAGAGTATAGGTTTTTCCACTGTTTTGTCATCCTCTATGACTTCCTGGTGTAATCCAGCTCCTAGCCCGTCCATACTAGCATCTATATAGAGCTTGAAGGGTTTAGAATAGTCTGGTTGAATCAGTACCAGAGCTGAAGCCATAGCCATCTTGAGTTCCTTGTAATTCTTCACTCTTTCATGAGTCATTTCAAACAAGGTGGTTTTGTTGCAGATCTCATACAGACACTTTTTTACAAGAGCAAACTTTGTTAAGTACTTCCTATAGTAGCTGCAGAAGCTAATAAAAGATAGGAGTTCAGTTTTATTCTGAGGCATTGGCCTATTCATTACTTCTGCCATCTTGTTTTGGTCAGCAGCTAAGGTTAGTCCAGGGACAATGTGTCCTAAGACTTTCAGTTCTCCATAACCAAAGTTGAAATTTATCATTGATACTTTTAATCCCACAGCAGAGATAGTTTTGAGGACTAATCTTGCTTTATCCAGGTGGGTATCCCAATCATCAGAGTAAATGATAACATCATCAATGTAAATCATCATCTATCCTTGTCTGATGAACAATCCTAGAACTGTGTCCATCATCCTTTGAAAATGAGAAGGAGAATTTTTTATACCAAAAGGCATCCTTGGATACTCATAAATTCCCAAATGACAGATAATTCTCATGAATTTCCGGCTATCAGGGCTGATAGGTATATGGTGGAAACCTTTCAGCATGTCCATGGTAGTGATGTACTTAGCTTTTGATAGGTTATGCAGAGCATGGTCAATCCTTGGAATTGGATAATAATCAGCTTGGGTGTAGTTGTTCAGCATTCTGAAATCTCCAACCATCCTTGACTTATCATTATGCTAAGCTATAATTACTGGAGTAGTGATATCTACTTGTTCATTGTGTACTACTTTCCTTAAGACTTGTAGGTCAACCAACTCTTTGACGTGAGTTTCCAGAGCAGCTCTAGATTTTGGACTAGAAGATTAAGCAGGTCTCCTGAGGTTAAGTGGGTAAGGAGGCTTAATGGTTAGAGTCAGAATCATATCATGTCCTTTGATGTTACCAATGGGGTGATCCTGGGTACAGAAAGCATACTGATTTTCAAAGAATACTTGTAGGATGTCCTGTCTTTGTTCTTCATTGAGCAGGGGATTCAAAGCTGCTTGAGAGAAGTATTCCTGATTGAAACTCTCTAAGTGTTTTTCATAAGTTTAATCAGAAGTTTGAGCATTAACATGGCATATTTGAAAATTCTTGTTCCAGTCTCCTCCTATGGTGAAGTATCTACCCTTGCTTTGGAATACATCTATACCATATAAGAAAAGAGAATCATTACAAAGGATAAAGTAATCACATACTCCATTTTGGAGCACTTCAAATTCAATGTTCAGTTTCAGTGATCCTTTAGAGTGAGGGAGTATGATATCAGAGGACCATACTCCAACAGAATTAAGAGAAGCATTACAACTGCTGAACTTAGTCTGAGGTACTGGTAATAATTTCAGATTCCAGTTTGGTTCTTGTTTCTCCAAATAATTTGAACCAACACAAGAGCAAAAGGCTCCACTGTCCAAGATTAACTTGAAAGGGGAACCTTGGATCAAACCAGTAGCGTAGCATGTTTTTCAAGAAGTGTAACTGTTACCAGAAGAAGGTTTCAGAGTCAAGGCCTTAGCCTCAGAGATGTGGTGAATCTTCATGTTGGGATTCCATTTTTGAGGTAAGTTAGAATCCTCATCAACAGAATTTATGTCTAGAGAAGAATCAATACTTCCTTCAATGACATTGATGGGGTTAGTGATCATAAAATCACAATCAGCAAGTGATCCATTAGTGTCATCTAGGCAAGGATCAGGATTTTGATACTCTTCTCCTTCAATAGGGTCAATCCTTTTCCTAGGTAGAGGAAAATCAGGTTTTAAATTTCCTGTTTGTTTACAGTTCCAACATACTTTTTTCTTTGACTCTGGAGAATCCTTGACCTCCAAGGTAGTTGGATTAGTGGCAGGGGATTCCTGTTTTTTGGAAGTATACTCTTCCCTGTTCCTAGTATTTTGTTCCCTGGGGAGTCTGTTGACTCTCTTATCTAGGACATTCATATCAATAGTCTCTTCCAACACACCTATCAGTGTAGAAAGATCAGAATCCATAGGCATCCTGCACCTTACACTGTGGTTGATTTGTCTGGGAAATAAGTTGAGAAGTCTTTCATTGACTTCTTATTTATCATCATCAGGGTAAAAACAGTCTAACCTCCTTTTCTGGTCTAAGCACCACTTATGAGGTTTGTCCTTGGATGGATCAAACTGGGAGGTTTCAAAGGTTTTCATCATGTTTCTTTTCCAAATCCTAGTACCAAATTGTACTTTGATTAATTCCTTCCAAGAACATCAGGATAAAGATCCAACTTCTTCCCTTTTATTGATAAACCAATCAAGGGCCACTCCTTCAAATAGTCTGGGCAATCTTACCACGACTATTGTATCAGGAAGTTCATAAGAAGCAAGGGTATAATCAATAAATTTAACAAAACTGACATGGTTGTATTCTCCTTCTCTGGAGAATTTAGGCCATTCAGTAATGGTATGAAGTAACTTCAAAGCCTTTTCTATTTCAGGAGTAGGACTGGGCCTAAAAGATTCATCCCTAGTTGTCCTAGTTCTGGCAGGAACACTAGGAGTACTGGTGAACCTAGAAGGTCTAGTTTCTTCCATTTCAATGACTGGGGAGTTATTAGAATTGACTTTAAGATCTCTAAGATCATTCTCAATCATACCTAACTCCAAATCAAGTTTGTTATTTAGTAAATCAATTTTGTTAATCAGGTGAGCTGAAGGAGTAGAACTAGTTTTCTTTACTTCTTCCTTAAGCTGGTTCATGGTTGCCGGAATATCTTCCTGAAGAATTGATTGGTTATCATCAATATTTTTCATCAGGTCCAACTTACTAGATTTTATACTATCCTTGATTTGTTGTATTTCTGACTCATCAATTCTCATATTCTGAGACTGGGTGTCAATCACTCTGAAAATACTCAGACTCAATTTGTCCAATTGTTGATAAAATTTGTCAAAACATTGGCTGATAACCGTAAAATTGTGAGACACATTTACAGAAAAGCTATTAAGAGCTTCTAAATCTAATTGTGTTACACCTTTTTCCACTTCTGGGCTAGGGATATTATACTGTCCCAATCCTTTGGGTTCCTTAATTTCTGATGGGCTGAGGACCTCTTCTTGTTGGGGTCCTTTCCCTTTAAGGAAGCTTACTGATCCAAAGGATTCCAGTTCTGCACGTAGCCTTCTACCTCTTTGTTTGGGATCAACCTTTGCAGAAAAATCTGAGATTTCTTTGCCAGAGAAATAGCTCTTCTCATACCTGGCTGATCCTCCTGGTTCTGAGCCAATTTGAATTGTTCCCAATAGCCCACGTGCTCTTTCATTAATACTTTGACTCTTTCCTCCTTGGTTGAGTCCAGCTGGGGTGGCATAGGAGGACAGGTATCCCCCTGGGATAACTTGTTGGGCAATGGGTGGTTCTCCAACGCTCTGTTGGTTGAGTTGGTGGCTGCGGTTGTTGCCGTCGTTGTCCCGTGTGACGCTATGGTCATGGGTTCAAGCCCCCTCATTGCGCTTGCGACTGAAGTCCTTGCGCCTGCAGGTTCCTCCAGGCAGAGATCCATACAATGGGGCTCTACCTGTTGCACGGTTGTTGCGCCTGTTTTGGTACGTAGCACCAAAATAAATGAGTAAGTCTTTTGTCAAAACTTTTGAAAAAAGACTTAAAAATATAAAAATAATAATATTTTTTGTGTATTTATATTTTTAATAATTTTTTTATATATATTTTAACTTACTTAAAGTTAAATTCAAGGGTACCAACACTTGGTTTGTATCACAACTATCCTTGGAGGGTATTCAAAAGGGGTCTGAGTGAGTTTTAATCAGATCCTGGGATAAATCCAAGGGTAAGTCCAAGAGTACACTTTCTGGGACGTCCTCTAGGAGGTCCTGGTCAATGAGATTACCAAAAACCAAATCCACTGAGATTGATAAAAACAAAAAATATAAGTTTGATATTTTTTTGTATTTTTATGTGGCAAGATGATATTTTTAGAAAAATAATCACTTTTATTAGTTTTGGATTTTTTTTTATCTTCAGGATTATTTAGTTTAGAAATATAAAGCTTCCTTTGATAAATTTTTCACTCCTTATGTTGACTTAATAAAGAATTGAAATTGATAATTCTTTCAAGCTCAAGTTCTTTGTCTTTTATAACCTGCTTTTTATAATAAAGCAATTTCTCTTGTTGTTGCTCAGGAATTATAATAACAAGGACAAAGTTACAGAGTTTTTCTTCTTTTTTTTGTTTAAGAAGGTTCAAATAATAATTGATTAATTATCCATTGGTCTTAAGATTCACTAGAGAAACAAAGGATCAAAAATATATGTTATAAGTATTTTAACTTATTTTAAAAAAAATAAATAGACTGGTCCAAGGAATAAATAATTAAAAATTAATTATTTAAGGATATTTCCTGGCCAGACCCCCAGTTTTCAGCTCTCTGATACCAGGAACCTTTCAGTGCTTTAGCTACAGAGAGTGATAAAAATACTGGAATAATAATAATAATTAATATTCCAAAAATGAGTGCTTAGAGGCTCAAATGAATAATATAATAAGAGCAGTTGCAAGTTTTAATTGGTTTTGTAATAAAATGTTTTCAATATGTATATAAAAGAGGGGCCACAGTATTATACTATGGGGGGTCTTTACAGACAAAGCAACCTCTCTTCAAGGGGCCTCCTTAGGCAGTTTAAGAACCTTGGAATGAAGATGGGTGCCTTCAAAAGGGTGTATTCCACTAATGGCGGGGCATAACAGCACACTGGCCTAGAAATGAAGGTAAAAAGTCACTCTGAGCACTTTATCAAGAAAATCCTGCAATAATAGGAAGGGTTTCAGAGCAGATGGGGTGGATTGCCTGACTAAACTTCAAGGCTTGATTGGTTTTAAGAAATAAATAATAATACTACAGACTTGGTCATAAATCAATTGCTTAGACTCTTCATAAGCACTTTACTAACAATGAAATGGTGTATTATTGATAATAATAATTCCTGGTAAACTGATGATGGAGTAATGGATCCAAAGAGGTCTGTATAAATACCTTTTTGCGGTGATTTTGAGCCTCTCAGGGCGCGTAGAGAGGGTTCTGCTCATGGGCTGAGGCTGGCAGGCCAGTCAGAGCAGGATTAGCACGTCCACTTGGTGCTTTCAATTAGCTGACCTTAGATTTGCTGGATTTCTGTACAATTTTAGCCACAGAATCTGTTAATCTATTATGGTGTAAATTTGATCATTCTGCACTCATCCTTCATTTGTACTATTGATATTGCTTTAAAGCGTGCAGATGTGGATGTTTACTGATTTTCCTTTATTTTTTAATCATGTAAATAATTTTTAATAATTTTTACGAACACTCCTTGTGGTGTTTTGTGGTCTTCAAAGATCAGGATCAGTGATTTACGTGATAATCCTTGATCTTTAATTTATTATTAAAAAATGTTCTAAACTTAATTTTTATTAATTTTAATTAAGTTTTGATCTTTTTAGATTATTAATAATGCATATGTCAACTTTTTACATATGCCAGGCAACCCTAATTAGGTTGTAGCTCTTCTGAGCGGTACCTGGTTGTCAGATTAGTCACAACGGATCCAGACAAAGGTATCAGTCAGTTCAGATGCGCGTGGGGTAGGATCCGCTGCGTGCGTGGCAGAATTTAGCTGCGCGCGGGTCTCTAGTACGCGGGAAACTGCTACTACAAGTACGTAGGGGTATGTGCGGGGCTGCGCGCGGGAATTGTGACATAACACATTTCCGCGTGTAACTCCCTAAATATACACAACACCTCAATTCTGAGTGAATGTTAGGTGTAAACCCTATACGTGACAACACGTGTGAAATTTTATAATGGCCAAAAGGTGCCATACTGGTGTCATAATTTTTAGTACTTTTCTTTTTAATTATTTTAACAATTTGAGGACTTGGATTTCAAGGGTGGGGTCAGTGAGTGACCCTACCTAATTTTGGGTGAGGAATCCATTTCTTTAATAATATTCATGGATTTCTCACTCCTTATTTTTTTAATTGAGATATTCTTATTTTTTATAGTTTTGTGTTTCTATGACAGGTTGCTCTGTACATAGTAGCATAGACAAGCATATCCCAGTTTATTATTACTGTAACAAGATTCTCCTCACTGTAGCTTTGAATTATCTTTTCTCTACATATGTAACCTTAACTCCTTGGCTTTCATTATACCTATTCCTGTTCCCTTGAAGCTCCCTTGCTACCTCCTCCTTGTCCAAACCTTGTCTATATTTACTGATCTCCTTTCCCCTTCCTTATCCTCTTCCTTCAATAAGTAATTTTACTACTTCTTACTAGGAAATCCACCCCAGAAAGTGAAATTCAAACACTCTTATCCCTCACTCTATTAATTACTCTGCTACTTCAGAGTTCCCTCAGCAAACCTTTTCCTAAGCCAGCTGTGAGTAAATTCCTTATTTTCCAAGCCCTTATTTCATGCCAGAAGCCCTTGCAATATGTTCCTTTGATTGATTCAAATTGAAATAGCCATTTTATTATTTTTTGACTGGCAGAATCAATTTCAGGAAGTGTAAAATGCTTGTACTTGTGGGATCCCAAAGCATTTTTACAATGCATTTTTCTTGAAATTAATGCTAAAACCCAACTCATGAAAAAGAAATTGACCTTCACAGACCTCATCTTTTTTGCAAGTTTTTCATAATTTGTCCATTGGATTCATGATCAATATTGGGAGTTTCTTAGAATCCACCTGGGTTAAAATTAATGTGAGGTGAAAAATCAAAACGAGTTGGTTTGGTGGAAAATTTCAAGGAGGAAAAAGAGGGGATTTTCTTTTATTTCATTATTTGTTGATTCCATTCAATGGTTATCCTGGCAAATTTTTGAAAAATTCCACCCAATATCCTGGAAATCTGGTATTATTTGAGATTGAGATACTTGAATTCTCAAAGAGAAGATTGGAATGCAGCTTCTTTAACATATTTAAAAAAATTCACAACAGTGCATTTACTTTTTTGATACTTTTTCCCACATTTGTCCACCCCAAGTCTTTGAAGGGCCAAGAGGGCTGAGAAACAGTTTGGATTGGTGAAAGTAGGGTTTGAATTATTTGATTGCTTTCTCCTCTTTCTCTGTGATTTTTTTAAAAGGAATGGATTCAATTATTGCCACAATTGTTTGATTGTCAGACTTACCCAGAACAGCCACCTTTTCACAGCTGAAGAAGTGAAAATTTTCAAAAAAATCTTAAGCTTTCTGGATTTTCTTTTTTGGTTGGATTAAAGGTACAATTCTTAGTTTCAAGGTGGGTTGCAAATTGTAGATGGGCTGGTGCAAGAAATTGGGTGGACCAGACAATTTTCTTTCCAGGTTGGAAGTTGACACTATCAATTTCAAGCACAACTTCAGAGACCCTAATTTTTTCCCTCTTTCTGCTCCATTTGGCATAATTTTTCTTTATCTTATTGATTTTCACCTGATTGCCATCCATTTTTAACTAAGCCCCCCAAAAAATTCCAGTAGCTGCATAATAAAAATACTGGAAAAAATGCATTTATTGATTCCCAAAATTGAAACGAGTGTTGGCCAAAAAGGAAAACCAACAGAATGGAAAGGAGAAATAAAATGGAAATCATGCAATGATGACTACATTATGAAAAAATGAAGATAAAAAAGAAAAAAATCTTGAGAACCTAGTAAAAAGGAAAGAAATGCAGATCAGCATCAAGACATTTTTTAATTTTCCACTCCTATAAAGTAGGGCAGGACCACTAATTTGATCTGAAAAAGACCAAATGTGGTCCAGAGGCCTTTCCCCTGCTCATGAATCAGCCATATTGATCACTAATCAATTATTGATATGGATCACTAATAAATTATTGACATGGATCACTAATCAATTATGGATATGGATCACTAATCAATTATTGATATGGATCACTAATCAATTAGTGATATTGAACCATAATAAATCAGTGATATTGATCACTAATAAATTAGTGATATTGATCACAAATCAATTAGTGATGTTGATCAATAATAGATTAGTGATATTGATCACTAATCAATTATTGATATTGATCACTAATCAATTAGTGATATTGATCACTAATCAATTAGTGATATTGATCACTAATCAATTAGTGATATTGATCACCAATCAATTAGTGATATTAATCACTAATCAATTAGTGATATTGATCACTAATCAATTAGTGATATTGATCACTAATCAATTAGTGATATTGATCACTAATCAATTAGTGATATTGATCACTAATCAATTAGTGATATTGATCACTAATCAATTAGTGATATTGATCACTAATCAATTAGTGATATTGATCACTAATCAATTAGTGATATTGATCACTAATCAATTAGTGATATTGATCACTAATCAATTAGTGATATTGATCACTAATCAATTAGTGATATTGATCACTAATCAATTAGTGATATTGATCACTAATCAATTAGTGATATTGATCACTAATCAATTAGTGATATTGATCACTAATCAATTAGTGATATTGATCACTAATCAATTAGTGATATTGATCACTAATCAATTAGTGATATTGATCACTAATCAATTAGTGATATTGATCACTAATCAATTAGTGATATTGATCACTAATCAATTAGTGATATTGATCACTAATCAATTAGTGATATTGATCACTAATCAATTAGTGATATTGATCACTAATCAATTAGTGATATTGATCACTAATCAATTAGTGATATTGATCACTAATCAATTAGTGATATTGATCACTAATCAATTAGTGATATTGATCACTAATCAATTAGTGATATTGATCACTAATCAATTAGTGATATTGATCACTAATCAATTAGTGATATTGATCACTAATCAATTAGTGATATTGATCACTAATCAATTAGTGATATTGATCACTAATCAATTAGTGATATTGATCACTAATCAATTAGTGATATTGATCACTAATCAATTAGTGATATTGATCACTAATCAATTAGTGATATTGATCACTAATCAATTAGTGATATTGATCACTAATCAATTAGTGATATTGATCACTAATCAATTAGTGATATTGATCACTAATCAATTAGTGATATTGATCACTAATCAATTAGTGATATTGATCACTAATCAATTAGTGATATTGATCACTAATCAATTAGTGATATTGATCACTAATCAATTAGTGATATTGATCACTAATCAATTAGTGATATTGATCACTAATCAATTAGTGATATTGATCACTAATCAATTAGTGATATTGATCACTAATCAATTAGTGATATTGATCACTAATCAATTAGTGATATTGATCACTAATCAATTAGTGATATTGATCACTAATCAATTAGTGATATTGATCACTAATCAATTAGTGATATTGATCACTAATCAATTAGTGATATTGATCACTAATCAATTAGTGATATTGATCACTAATCAATTAGTTATATTGATCACTAATCAATTGGTGATATCAAACACTAATCAATTAGTGATATTGATAACCAATCAATAAGCAACATTGATCACAAATCAATTATTCATATTTATCACCAATAAATTAGTGATATTGGTTGCTAATCACTTGGTGATTGATTTTATAATCAGTTAGTGATTGATTTTCTAATCAATTAGTGATTGATTTTATAATCAGTTAGTAATTGATTTTCTAATCAATTAGTAATTGATTTTCTAATCAATTATTAATTGATTTTCTGATAAATTAGTGATTTATTTTCTAATCAATTTGTCACTGATTCTCTAATCAATTAGTGATTTATTTTCTAATCAATCAGTGATTGATTTTCTAATCAATTAGTGATTTATTTTCTAATCAATCAGTGATTGATTTTCTAATCAATTAGTGATTGATTTTCTCATCAATCAGTGATTGGTTTTCTGATAAATTAGTGATTGATTTGCTAATCAATTTTCAATTTATTTTCTAATAGATTAGAAATCAATGTTCTCATTGATTAGAAATCAATTTTCTGATTGATTAAAGATCAATTTTCTAATTGATTAGAAATCAATTTTCTAATTGATTAGAAATCAATTTTCTAATTGATTAGAAATCAATTTTCTAATTGATTAGAAATAAATTTTCTAATTGATTAGAAATCAATTTTCTAATTGATTAGAAATCAATTTTCTAATTGATTAGAAATCAATTTTCTAATTGATTAGAAATCAATTTTCTAATTGATTAGAAATCAATTTTCTAATTGATTAGAAATCAATTTTCTAATTGATTAGAAATCAATTTTCTAATTGATTAGAAATCAATTTTCTAATTGATTAGAAATCAATTTTCTAATTGATTAGAAATCAATTTTCTAATTGATTAGAAATCAATTTTCTAATTGATTAGAAATCAATTTTCTAATTGATTAGAAATCAATTTTCTAATTGATTAGAAATCAATTTTCTAATTGATTAGAAATCAATTTTCTAATTGATTAGAAATCAATTTTCTAATTGATTAGAAATCAATTTTCTAATTGATTAGAAATCAATTTTCTAATTGATTAGAAATCAATTTTCTAATTGATTAGAAATCAATTTTCTAATTGATTAGAAATCAATTTTCTAATTGATTAGAAATCAATTTTCTAATTGATTAGAAATCAATTTTCTAATTGATTAGAAATCAATTTTCTAATTGATTAGAAATCAATTTTCTAATTGATTAGAAATCAATTTTCTAATTGATTAGAAATCAGTTTTCTAATTTATTAGAAATCAATTTTCTAATTGATTAGAAATCAATTTTCTAATTGATTAGAAATCAATTTTCTAATTGATTAGAAATCAATTTTCTAATTGATTAGAAATCAATTTTCTAATTGATTAGAAATCAATTTTCTAATTGATTAGAAATCAATTTTCTAATTGATTAGAAATCAATTTTCTAATTGATTAGAAATCAATTTTCTAATTGATTAGAAATCAATTTTCTAATTGATTAGAAATCAATTTTCTAATTGATTAGAAATCAATTTTCTAATTGATTAGAAATCAATTTTCAATTTCATCAGAAATATTTTTTTTTATTTCTAATTGATTAGAAATTAATTATTGATCAATCAATCATGAATTCATTAGAAATCAATAACTTGCTAATTCATTGGAAATCAATCAATCCCTAATTCATCAGAAATCAAGCACTTTTAATTCATTGGAAATCAATCAATTGCAAATTCATTAACAATTTATTAGAAATTATTAGGGAAAACTGACTCCAAGAAAAAAAAAACTTGTGGGTTTGAGGTTGGAACTTATGGCAAAATAATCATGATTCAAAATCAGCTAGAGTGAGAGGTAAAATACACTCTCTCATTGAAACAAATTAATGATGGGATTAGACTGGAATGGCTTGAGAAGGATAAGGGATTTTTTCTTCAAAGATTTCATCCCATTCAGCTTTGATTTTGGCCAATAAGTTATGTAAAATAATGCAGCAGAGAATCCAGTTGACAATTATGTTAATTTATTTGGAATTTTGTAGCTGGTTCTGCATTCCTCTTAAGCTTGCTCATTTTTCCTTCAGAACTCCTTTGGCTTTCTCAGTCCACACTTGTGATTGAGAAAGATGATATTTGAAATCATTTTTGCCTTTATAACTGGAAGAAACATTCCAGCATGTTGGCACCACATTATTTTTGCTAGCATAAGCTGAATCTTCCAGAAGGTATTGATCTTAATAAAAATTTTTATGTGATTATTTTGCCATACACATCTGATCCAAAACATGTGAATTTAAACAAGATCCTTGAAGGTCAGGGTGGACAGAAATAAAATTCATTTGGTTATCAAAAACTAGTTTAAAATCAAAACTAAATCTGATAGAAGAGGGGAAGGATTATTCAGTGTCTCAGTAAACACATCTCAGAATTTAATAATGGATTTACTTTTATTCCAATCAAAATAGTCATTTTCATCAACTTTGATTTAAGACTCAAGGGGATGGTGGTACCAAAAACAAAGCAAGTAAGAACAGGAACACATTAAGTCTCCATGGAACAAACAACATATCTACTTCAACTTTTCCTTGTTTGGCCATAAAAGCACTGAGCAACAGAATCCTAAGATATAAATCATAAAACTTTTGGTGTATGAGTCAAAAGTTCCCTATCCAACTGAGAAGATATTTTCTAATTGATGAATATCTTCTCCATTCCCATTTGATACAAATCTACAGAGATAAACTGCAACTTGGATATCTGGATCCATTTTAGGATTCAAAAAGTCATTCTGAAATAAGTGGCAATTTTCATTCATTTCAAAAAATTTTCATCAATGGCACCAAAGAAGCTTGGAAAATTTGATGGAAGCTCAATTCAGGGAGGAGATGGATCTTTTTCCTTTCATACATACAATGATGGATTTTCTTGATTCTAGAAACCATGTATTCCTTTTCAAATAGAGCATTCAAGTATAAAAAATCAGATTCCAATTCAGCATCTGAATCAGAGTCAAATAGGAGCAAAAGCTCTGTCAGCTTGACTCCCTTTTGAGCATGGTCTTGGGGAGTTTGTTTGGACTGATGGAGAGTGGCAGAAATATTATGTGGAGGAATGAATATATGGGGCAATGTGATAAGATTGCGACAAGATAGTTTAGAACTAAAAACCAACAAGCTGCAAACAAGAGTTAGGAGATTGAACAACTAGGAAAAAGATAAGAGAGAAGAAAAGGAAAGTGAAGAGACAAACAACTCAGTCATGACTTTGAAGAGTAAATGAGAAAGAAGGACCCAGACCTGCGTGAGGTTGATAGAGAGAGGAGACAAAGAAGAGCAACTGGAGGAGAAACACTAGATAGTCAGACGTGTTGGGCCAAAGAGGTCTTGAGGATCATATTCTTACCAGGCACAGACTCAAAGATGAGTAATCGGTTCAATGGTAAGTTGAAGGAGATTGGATCAGATCAAAGAGGACATGAGTTCGCGGGAGACTGAATGTATTGACGGTGATTTGAGAGGAATGAATGAGATAAGAGAAGAAGATTGAAAATAAAGAAAGAGAAGAAAAGATATAGAAATAGAGACAATCATGAGAGTTGTGGTCAACAAGAGAAGTATGTGAGAAGAATTGCCCCGGCCCCTGCAAGAGGCCATGTCCTTAGTTAAGAGAGGTGAGGAAGTCACCCGAGTGTCACAGGAGAGATCACCAGGGAACCCGTCTCATCTGGCGCTACCTTAACTGTAGTACTCAGGAATTAGAAGATACTCAACACCCCACATGGCTGGTGAGGAGATGATCCGAAAATCAGATGTTTGAGGGGAAAAAGATTTTCTCCCGAAGGAGTTCCAAGGAACTTATTGAAGAGGCCTTTGTGAGAGAGTCAGCAACCATTAGTTGACTTTGTATCAGATTGAGAGTAAATTTGCCGTTTGCAAAATCTTCGCGCAACCCTTTTGTTTTGATATCTATATGTCTAGACTTTGAGTGAGACCCAAACCTTTTAATCTTGTCTTCCAAGCCTTTATTTTCAATGTGTAAGATAGGCTTAGGTTCAGATGTTTGATATATTTTTCTGATAAGGTGCTTGATCCACTTAAGCTTGAGGTAACAGTCTAGTAGAGCATTTAATTCAGATTTGGTTGAGGAGTATGTAATGTTCCTTTGTCGAGTGGAGTTCCAGATGATCGGACTTCCGTGATGAAGAATGATGTATCCTGTTTGCAACTTGCGGAAGATTGGGTCATCTCCCCAAGTGGCATCACTGAAGCTTGAGAGAGCTTCTTGATCGGGATTGTAGCTGATGACAAGTTTAAAGTGCTTAGTTGTTTTGATATATTTCCACACCTTCCTGACTTCTCTCCAGTGATTCATCCCTGGCTTGGCATTGAACCTAGCCAGGCTGGACACAGAGAAAGAAATGTCCGGACGGGTGTATTGGGCTAGATGATTAAGGAGTCCGGTGGCCGATTGGTAATTGATGTTCAATTGTTGGAATTCATCGTGATGAGCGTTGGATGCGGGCTCAAGGTTCAAATTTTGAGTGAGTGGAGAATGTACGTCCTTGCAGGATGTAAGACCTAGTTCTTCTAAGCCACAATCAATGTGATTGGGTTGACTCAGGAGAATTTTGTTGTCCTTGAGCTCCATGAGCATTCCAAGAATAGTGTTGGGAGGATGACACAACAAGTTCTTGAATCTATCGAGAAAGTTGTTTTTGAAGACATGAGAATTTCCAATATGGATCAAGTCGTCAACGTGAAAATAAATGATTTCCTTTGTCATAGAATTGAGATATAGGCAGGGATTGCTAGTAGATTCTTGATAGCCTTGGGATTTGATCCACAAAGTCAGGGTTTTGTACCAATTTTTGGGGGATTGTTTCAATCCGTAAAGTGAATTCTTGAGCTTTAGGTATGGAGACCTTCTGTTGGACCCTTCTGGGGTTTTTATGATGACAGTTTCTTTGAGAGGAGCGTGCAAGAATGCGCCTTTGACATTGAACTGAGTCACTTTCATTCTATGTTTTAGACCGTATGTGAGGGCAACTCGGAGAGATCCTAATTTGCCAGTTGGGGCCCAGGTTTCATTGTAATCAATCCCTAGGACTTGATTAAATCCCTGAACGCAGAGTCTAGCCTTGTACTTGACCGGATTGCCGTGACAGTTTTGCTTTACTTTGAAGACCCAGACGGTATTAAGAATGTTGTCTGGAGTTCCATAGTATTCTTCCCAAACGTCCTGGAGTTCTATGGAGTTCAATTCATCATCCGCTGCCTTCTTCCACTTCGGCCACTCAGAGCAATTCTTAGCAGCCTTGTAAGAAGGGGGGTCGTAGTAATGGTGGAAACCATATCTTTGAGGCTTCCGCGTTTTGCGCTTGGGCCTTTGAGAGATAGATGGAATAGATGATTCAGGAGTTTGAGTTTGAGAAGATATGAGAGGAGGATCAGGGGAGGATGATGCTACCAATGCCTTGTCTTCCTGGTCCGATTCAGATTCTGAAGGGTTGTTCTGAGATTCTCGTATGGTGTATTGTTTTTCAACGGAAGAGAAATCTGATTCTCTGGAATCTGTGCTTGTTTGACTGAATAGATTGGTCCCGGGTGGTTTGAAGAATGGAAAGTTGTGGAGAGAATCTTTAAGGAACTGGACGTGTTTGGTTTCAACAATGCCACCCAATGAGCTGAGAATAAGATAAGAGTGAAACACAGGATTGAACCCAATCAGGACTCCTTCCATTCCTTTCTCATTGAATTTCCTTCCCTTCTGTAGGCAATTTGCAAGGTAAATGACCAAGGATCCTACAGGTTTCAAGTAGTTAGCGGGCAATTTCTTGTTGAACATTAGTTCCCAAGGGGACAGGTTATTACCTTCCCTAGGGACTTGGTTGAGCATAAAGCAGCAACTTCTGACCACAATGTGCCAGTATTTCTTGCTTAGCTTGGAGGATGAGAAAGTCGCACGTTCCAACTCAATAATTGTTTGATTGGCTCGTTTGGCCCAACCGTTATGCTGAGAGTGGTAGGGTTCAGACGTCATGAGTTTGATATGTTTTGCTTTGGCGAAGCTCTTCAGGGTGTTGTTTGTGAATTCTGTGCCCTTATTGGAGAAGATCTCCGTTGAATAATAGTTGAGTTGTTTATTTTCTGTCTCAAGGATGCTGATGATGACATCCGGGGTTTCTTCTTTAGTTGTAAGGGGGAAGGCTGAGAGGTAGCCTGTGCAGTTTTCCACAAGCGTTAGGATATATCTGTGGCCAGCTTTTGATTGTGGAGTGATTGGACCCATTAAATCTAAGTGAATTCTCTCAAGAGGCTTTGACGACAGCAAGGAAGTAGCTGAGAACAGAGCCCTTGTGATCTTGCTCTTCAGGCAACCATCGCACTGGAAGTCATTTAATTCATCTTTAGAATATTGGTCTCTGAGAATTGTTTTGAGTGTTGAAATCAAGGCGTGTCCGTACATCTTATGGATGTCAGAGAGTGATTGAGTTTGATTCAAGGAAGACGAAGAGATCTGGTTTGTGAGATTGATCAATAGGTTATTTCCAGCATTCTTGGGTTTCTCAATAACAAATAGGCTATCACGGATCAGTCCTTTAAGTACCATATGGCCACCTCGAGTGATTCTGAACTGATCCTGTTCTTGGCAGAGATTACATCCCTTTTTTGCCAGAAGACCGGGACTAATAAGGTTGACTACAATGTCTGGGACGTACATGCATTCTTCAAGAGTGATGACGGAATCCTCCCATTCCAGTCTAACAGTTCCTGTTCCTTGTATCTTGAGATTGGCTTCTAATTTGCCAGTTTTGATTTCATCCAACTCATCCTGCACGTTAATAGATACAAAATACTTTGGATCGTTGAATATGTGAATGTTGGCGCCCGAATCCAAGAGAAGATTAGGTGAGTTGTCGGCATTGATCCAAAGTTTCAGTAACGCATGATAGTTAATAGTAGTGGTTTTCTTGATTTGGTTCTTCCATTCATTCTGTTGTTCTATCCACCAGGCTGGAGCAATCTGAGGGTGGAGGTGGAAACATGAGAATTTGGGATGGGGAGCATTAGGGTCATGGAAGCCTTCCTTGCACCGAATGCAAGTCTTTTTCTCTCCTTGATCTGTCTTGTTTCTAGTGTTCACTAAAGTAACGTCGGAGGTGGATTTTCCGGTTTTGAGTTGTGCCTTGCGCTCATTATTGTATTGGGTCAAGTGATTGAATACCGTCTCCACTGTCACTGATTTTTTGCCGTGCATAATCTGTTGCTTTAGGTTCTCTAGAGTGGGTGGGAACTTGAAGAGTATGAGATATGCCAAGATATCCTTTGGTAGCTCTATTCCAATGTCCGCCATACAAGTAAGTGCTTTTCGAATATCTGTTATGAATCCTTCGATGGCGTGTTTGTTAAATGGAGCATGAAGAAATTGGTTGAATATGCGGGCTCTGTTGGCCGTCTCAGATGCCAGATGGAGTAGTTATTGTTGTTGAGAGGAGGGATAGCATCGATGGAGGCCTTGAGCGCAACCTGATAGAAATAGTCATTTTCTCCTGTTGGTTTGTTCATTCTTGGTAAGATGGAGTTGTCCTTTGGCTTTTAACCGTGATAAGATTGCGACAAGATAGTTTAGAACTAAAAACCAACAAGCTTCAAAAAAGAGTTAGGAGATTGAACAACTAGGAAAAAGATAAGAGAGAAGAAAAGGAAAGTGAAGAGACAAACACCTCAGTTGTGACTTTGAAGAGTAAATGAGAAAGAAGGACCCAGACCGGCGTGAGGTTGATAGAGAGAGGAGACGAAGAAGAGCAACTGGAGGAGAAACACTAGATAGTCAGACGTGTTGGGCCAAAGAGGTCTTGAGGATCATATTCTTACCAGGCACAGACTCAAAGATGAGTAATCGGTTCAATGGTAAGTTGAAGGAGATTGGATCAGATTGAAGAGGACATGAGTTCGCGGGAGACTGAATGTATTGACGGTGATTTGAGAGGAATTAATGAGATAAGAGAAGAAGATTGAAAATAAAGAAAGAGAAGAAAAGATATAGAAATAGAGACAATCATGAGAGTTGTGGTTAACGAGAGAAGTATGTGAGAAGAAGTGCCCCGGCCCCTGCAAGAGGCCATGTCCTGAGTTAAGAGAGGTGAGGAAGTCACCCGAGTGTCACAGGAGAGATCACCGGGGAACCTGTCTCATCTGGCGCTACCTTAACTGTAGTACTCAGGAATTAGAAGATACTCAACACAATGTGATGACAATTTTTATGATCTTGTGGGTTGGAGTGATGATTTTACAATGTGATGGAGATGGTATTGGATTTGGTGATTTGATATGTGATGGGATGTTTGAGGATTTGACAATGTGGAGGTGTGGATGGGTGCTTTGCATTCCAGGGATGATGGATGAATGGTGATGCATAAATTCCAGATTTTATTTTTGAAACAAACCATTTCCATGAAACACACCGGTGAGGGGGTATGTGTATTTCAGAAACCTGCCATTAAAATGGCAGGTTTGGTCAAATAAAATGGTGGGTTTCCTAAATCTGAGATTCCCTAATAAAATCATAAGATCATTAAAAAACCAAAGAATTTTCCTGTTGATTTCACCAATCACCCAGTATATCATCATGTCTTTGAATTTAATAAATGCCTTTATTGGAAAAAATCTCTTATTTTAGAATGTTTTTTTTTTTTGGTTAAATGAAAGGCCTTCTTAGAAAGAAGGAATTAATACAGAAACAAGATTGCTAAAATTACACCTTCTGATATACTTTCCTAAAACAGGAAGGTGTGAAAACTTCAGAAAGTTGTACCAATAATAAAAAAAGGCATGAATGTGGAATTTAAAGCTTGGAACACCTTTCAAAGTTTAAAGAGGTGTCTGGGATGGCAAGAAAGCCTTTTGAGGGCATTTTCAGGCCTGTTGAGTTTCAAGGGGCTTCCTGGGTTGCCGAAAAAAGCCTTTTGAGGTTAGAAGCAGCACTTGGGGTTGCAAAACACCTTTTGGTGATGGTCTGGGCCTTTGGATTCCTGTAAATATTTATTGAGGCCTTGGAGGTGGGTGGGGGGGGCTAAAATAAACACCCCTGAATGCCTGTGGGATCTGACCTATTCCCCATTGGTTTTGAAAAATTTGATTTGTGAAAAAAAACTCAGTTTTTAGTTATAGTTTTATTTCTTTTTTTCATCACCAATAGGGTTCCCTAAGATTATTCTCAAAAGCTTGAATCAACTTTCAGAGTTCTTTATTTTTTTCATTATTTGTTGAATGTTTTGCTTTGGTTTTTTGGATTAATAGTACCATAGTCTTAAGAACCCACCAGAAATCCAATCCCTAAAAATTAAATTTTATCCTTTCTCTTTGTTTTCTTGAATCCAAACTCCTATTCAAAACCCTCTCTCAATGAATCACAATGTTTATCAATAATTATCAATCTTGAAATCCATTAATCAAATTTCCAGATTAAACTTCTTTCCCAAGAAAAAAAAATCTGTATAATCAAATACATAAATAAAGTCAAACATGGTGAGTTTACCACAGCTTATCAGGAAGGAAATATGAATTCTCAATTTTTCCAATATACATATATATTACAGGCCCATTCTGGCTTTAAAGAATAATCAAAGAGGCATGAAATTGATCATAATATAAAAAGAAAAGATTAAATATGGATTGGATTAAGAAAGGGCTCTGATTTTTTTTTCTTTTTGGTTGGGGTAGGAGAGGTAGGACAAGGAATTGAAGGGGGTCAAACTCAATCCAAGAACTTTCTCCAGTTTTTCATTTATTTATTTACTTATTTTTTTTTGAGTGTGGTTTGAGGGATTGAAAGCCTAAAATAATTGTGCCATCCAAAGAAAAGGAAAAAACCTGTTATCATAATGAAGAAATGAAGGAAGACCAAGGCCAGGTACTACCCTCCATCTCTCATGCCCACCTTCCCTACCCTTGCTCTGATTGTTATCATGATTGCCATATGTTTGATCACCAACATTCAAACTGGTTTGGATCCACTTCAGTATTGGTCATGAGTGTGTAGGTGGTAGATATTTATGTTGATAAAAATCAATACTAACCCTCAGCCTCCCATCCTTTCACCCTCTAACCCTACCCACAACTTCTTTTTTTATTTTTTTTCTTTTTTTTAAAAAAAAGAAAGTGTGCTCCATGCTGGCCAGTCATCACCACACACCCTGCTCACAGGCCTCCCACCTCTTACCTCCAAGGATCAAACCTCTCATCCCAACAAAAAAAATAAAAAGAAAACCATCAAAACTGTCAGCTCTCTGATACCAGGAACCTTGCAGTCCTTTAGCTACAGAGAGTGATCAAAACGCTGGAATGATAATAATAATTATTATTCCAATAATAAACACTTAGAAGCTCAAATAAATGATTTGATAAGAGCAGTTGCAAGGTTTAATTGGTTTGGTAGTAAATGGTTTTCAATATAATATAAAAGAGGGGCCACAGTATTATACTACTGGGGATCTTTACAGACTAGCAACCTCTCTTCAAGGGGCCTCCTTAGGCAGTTTAATAACCTTGGAATAAATATGGGTGCCTTAGAAAGGACTTATTCCACTAATTT
Source organism: Puccinia polysora (assembly GCA_025617555.3). NCBI lineage: Eukaryota > Fungi > Basidiomycota > Pucciniomycetes > Pucciniales > Pucciniaceae > Puccinia > Puccinia polysora. Next base: position 39,601,960 of record CM062621.1, on the reverse strand, counting down.
CCGGGATTAATAGCACAAATGGCCTAGAAAGGAAGGGTAACACTCACTCTGAGCACTTCACCACGAAAATCCTGGAATAATTGGAAGGGTTTCAGAGCAGATGGGGTAGATTGCTTGACTAAACTTCAATAGTTGATTGGTTAATATAGGTAAATAATACTACTACAGACTAAGTCATAAATCACTTGCTTATCTTCATATAAGAACTTGATTAACAATGACACGGTGTCTGATTGATAATAAATAATTCCTGGTAAACTGATGATTGAATAATGGATCCAAAGAGGTCTGTATAAATACCTTTTGGGGTGATTTTGGTCTTCTCAGGGAACGTAGAGAGGGTTCTGCTTGTGGGCTGAGGCTGAAAAGCCAGTCAGGGCAAGATTAGCACGTTCACTTGGTGTTTTCAATCAGCTGTCCTTATATCTGCTGGATTTCTCTACTATTTTAGCCACAGGATCTGTTAATCTGTTATGGCATAAATTTGATCATTCTGTACTCATCCTTCATTTGTACTATTGATATTGCTTTAAAGCGTGCAGATGTGGATTTTTACTGATTTACTATCATCTTCTGATCATTTAGATAATTTTTAATAATTTTTATGAACACTCCTTGTGGTGTTTTGTGGTCTTCAAAGATCAGGATCAGTGATTTACGTGATAATCCTTGATCTTTGATTTATTATTAAAAAATGTTTTAAACTTAATTTTCATTAATTTTATTTAAGTTTTGATCCTTTTAGATCATTATTAATGCATATGTCCGTTTTTTGCATATACTATGCAACCCTAACTAGGTTGTAGCTCTTCTGAGTGGTACCTGGTTGTCAGATTAGTCACAACTGATCCAGACGCAGGGATCAGTTAGTACAGATGCGCGCGGGGTAGGATCCACTGCGTGCATGGTAGAATCAGTTGCGCGCGGGTATCTAGTACGTGGGAATCTGCTACTACTAGTATGTAGGGATATGTAATGATGCGGGGCTGCGCACGGGAATTGTGACATAACACATTCCCGCGTGTAACTCCTAAAATATACACAACACCTCAATTCTGAGTGAATTTTAGGTGTAAACCCCATACGTGACAATACGTGTGAAATATTAGAATGGCCAAAAAAGTGCCATACTGATGTTGTAATTTTTAGTACTTTTCTTTTTAATTATTTTAAAAATATAAGGACTTGGAATTCAAGGGTGGGGTCAAGGGGTGACCCTACCTAATTTTGGGTGAGGAATCCATTCCTGTAATAATATTTATGGATTTCTCACTCCTTATTTTGTTAATTGAGGTATTTGTATTTTTCATAGTTTTTGTTACTATTTGACATTTTTGCTCTGTACATAGTAGCAAGCTGACAAAAACCATCATCATCATTAAACTTGAGATTTCAAATAATTTGCAAGACAACCAAAAAAAAATCATCAAAAGTTTAATAGGGTGCATCAGAGTTTAGCAAACCCGCCATTTTTTCATGGCCGGTTTCAGCCCAAATTGGCCATTTCAAACCCGCCATTAAAAATCAAAAAACCCACTTATTTCAGATCAGACGTGTCAGATTTACCTGGAAATAAATGGGTTTTTTCAAATAAATTATATCAAGACTTTCACCAGTTCAACCGTGTCATTCCACATCATCACCCCTGGTTTCAACCTCCAGCCTCATTTGAAAAATTCTACCTCTGACCTCATCCAAAAAATTTGATTTTCATGCTCTCATCACTTCATCACTCTCATCCCCTCATTACTTCATCAATATCACCTGGCTTCATCACTCTCATCACTTTATTGCTTTCATAAAATCCATCCTCTCATTTCTTCATTGCTTCATCCCTGCTTTCATCACATCCCTTTATCACTTCATTGCTTCATCACTTTATTGTGTCATCCCTAATCCCCCCTTTCATCACTTTATTGCTTCATCCCTCATCCCCGCTTTCATCACATCCCTTCATCACTTCATTTCTTCATCACTTTATCACTTCATCCCTTCATCCCTCTTACTCTTTTTGAATTGCCCCTTCACAATCCTCCCCCCGCAAGTCCACTAAAAAAACCAATGGACAAAAGCTAACATCCCCCAGGAACTCAACATCCAACAATCCTCCCCCATCAGCTCCCAAAGGCTCAACTAATCTCAAGAGAGCTGATCACATCATCCTGGTAAACTGGCTCAAAATTCCCTCCAACTAAAATGCTTGCTTTGGATCTGACAATGAAACATGTGTTGGCCAACCTCCATCCTCCAAGGTCAATGGTTATCTCCTGATGGCCAATGAACTCAAAAATTAAACAAAAGGTAGGCTGGATCTTCCATCTAAACAGATGAGGGAGCAATTCAAGAATTATCAAGCCAAGTAAAAAAAGGCCCACTCCATGTCAATCTCCACTGGCTTTGGTATCACCAACTCCAACAAAGCCAAAGGGATCAACTTGGTGGTTGATAAGTTGGACTCCATTTGTCCTTTTTATATTCAAATGGATGAAATCTTTGGAAAGAAGGCCAACATCACCCCTCTTGCTGCTTTTGATGCCCAACAATCTGATTCAGTTGATGCCAAGGACTTGGCTGTGGATGCTCAGCCTAGCAATGAGGACCCTGATGAGACCTTTGCCTTGGAGTGGCCCCCATCCAATATCAAGGAGGATATTCCAACACAGTCAGCTCCAATCACATCTACTTCAGCATTGATTGATGAGTCAAACAGGACCTTGGATTCCTCAGTTCCTTATTTTTATTGCTCTCTTCCTGGGGTGGAAGAACTGTAGAAATTTGCCAATGAGGAGGATGTTATTCCTGTGTAGCCACTACCATCAACATCTTCTCAAGTAAGGACCCAAGTTATTTTCTCTTCTGTCTGGTTAATCCTGACTGATTTAGATTGTAAAAAAACAGGATCATCCATTCCTGATTGGCCAAAAACTCAAGCCAATGGGGCCTCCAACATCCCTTTCAAATGAGAGCAAAAACCATTCCCACACAAACCTCCTTGGAAAAAGGAAAGAAAAAGGCCTCAAATTCCTTCAACATCAACCCAAATAGCCGTCAAAAGAGGAGAAATACTTCAAGCTTTTCTGGCTTTGAGGATATCATGGAGAAGCAAGATTCAACTAAGCATGTTGGATTCTCCTTTCTTTAAAAATACAGCTCATTACTATTCCCCTCTGAAAAACAGTGAAATTGCAAATTGAATCTGAAAAACTTCAGTTCAAAAAGGAGAAGTGGGGTTTTCAACTGGCTATGTATTGTCAAAAGCAAAAAGCTGAGAGTTTGGCTCATCAACAAAATTTGGATGCTGAGTGGCAAATTAAACAGGCTGAGCTGGAGTTTCAAAAAGAGGAAAAGGAGAAGGACCAAGAGGAAGTCCAACTCCAAAAGGAGGGGGAAAGGATAGCCAAAGAAAAAAAAAAAGATAGGTTATCCGTAGCCATGGCATGTATTGGTAGCAGTAGAACTGTGGATTAAATCAAGGAAATCACTTGATTGCTGGGCTTGTAAATATATTTACTTTGAAAATTTTAAAAATAAATAAAAATAAAAATTTATTTTTGATTACTAAAATGTTTGAGAATATTTGAAGCTCCACCAATAAACAAACATTTTTTGTTTTTATTTAAAATTTTTTTTCTAGAGTATATTTCCCCACTTTTTAAGTCCCTGCAGGTGTTCCTGGTGGTTTTGTTGATTTGCATGGAAATAGCCATCCTTGTATGAGCAGCAGTGTCCACATCAGGAAAATTACAGTGTTTGTACTTTTTTTCCACTCAGACCATTTTTACAATACCTTTTTATTTGAAATCAATACCAAAACCTAAGTCAGGAAAAACAAATTGCCCATCAGATACTTGATATTCATCCTTGTTGTCAATTTTTTGTCCATTGGATTTTTTTGTTGGAACCATGAGTAAAAACAAATATTCTGAGAGGCCGCCTTTGTCAATATGGGGACAGTTGTAGAAGCCATTGGAGGTGAAAGTGATATGTGGTGAACAGTCAAAAGCGGTGAGGCAGGATTCAAATTCCAAAGAATAGAAGGAGGGGATGTGGTGGTCAATCATTATTTCCCAGTTGGAATCAAATGCAAGTCTAGCTAAGTTTCCAACCATTTGGCCTAGGATTTGAGAGACTTTGTCCAACCTAAGGTTGAGGAAAGCATACTCTTGAGGGGAAGTTTGAATAGCTTTTTTATTCAAATATTGGCCAAACAGTTCAGAAGGGTGCATCAATTTTCTCAATCCAATAGCCCACATCTTCCCACCCCAAGATCTTGAGGGGCCAACAGTGTTGACAAATTTTTTTTGAATGGTGAAGGAAAGTTTTCACAAAGTTGATGTCATTCTTCTCTTCCTCAGAGAATTGATTCAAAGGGAGAAATTTGATTATGGCCACAAGAGAGTCTTGATGATTGGTTTGGTCAAGAACGGCAACTTTTCCACCAGTGAAGAAATGTAAATTTTCAATATTCTGTTTGGCCTGTTCAAACTCTTCAGGGGTAGGCTTTTGTTTGTTCTTTTTATTTTTGGAAGCAAGAGCAGGGTACAAATCCAAAGGTTTCAGTTTTTGTCTAGACCATAGAATCTTTTCCAAAAACCCTTCTTCAGCCACTTCCAAAGAGATTTTGGATTCTCTTGTTTGGGCCCTCTTTTGCCAAAGAGCCCTCTGCTTTCCACCTCTCTTGATGTTTTTCAACGCATCTTCTTCCATATTGTTCCCTCCCATGCAACTTCTTTGGTTGGGGTGAGAATCAAGACAGGATTTGATTGGTTGTATAACATTTGGAGCATGGGGGGAGAAGCAATGTTCATCCCTCTGCTTTCCACCTCTCTTCATGTTTTTCAACACATCTCCTTTCATCTTGTTCCCTCCCATGCAACTGCTTTGCTTGGGGTGAGGATCAAGACGGGATTTGATTTGTTGTATAGCATTGGAAGCATTGTGGGAGAAGCATGGGTCATGCAGGAAAAGGAAAGGCATTGAAATAAATGGGGGTCAAAATGGGTGTTTCATTGCAGGGAATCCAAAAAAAAAAAAACTATTATCAGCCATTTTCAATCATTGTGGAAGATGAACAAAAGTAGAAAAATAAGTACTGGTCTGTCAATGATGATAGCCCCCCCCCCAGAAAAAAAAAAGGTCAGTCAGAGTCATTGATCAATCAATGAGTGGAAGGAGGAGAAGTAGAAGGGGGTCACGGGGCTCACCTTTGGTCACCTGGCTAAGGAGGGGGGTGGCAGAAGGTTGGTTGCCAGGTTGGTCAGCCAATGGAGGGGGGCAGTTGGGTTGGCTGGGCGGGTTGGCCAATGGAGGGGGGGAGGGTGTTGTTGGTTGGCCAATGGAGGGAGGTGGGGTGGGTTGGCCAAAGGAGGGGAGGGGGGGCATCAATTGGCCAAGCAAGCAAGGGGGGGCGGGCCTCCAAGCAAGCAAGGAAGGGGGGCTGGCTGCCTAGCAAGCAAGGGGGGGCGGCCTTTGGTGGGCTGAAGGAGGCAAGGGGGGGTTTGGTTGGCCGGCTGAAGGAGGGGAAGGGGGGTTTGGTCAGCCGGCTGAAGGAGGGGAGGGGGGGGGTGCAGTCAGCCAAGCAAGCAAAGGGGGGGCCAGCTGCTGAGCAAGCAAGGGGGGGGCTGCCCATTGTTGGTTTGCAAAAGGAGGCAAGGGGGGTGTTGGCAAGCCAAGGGGGGGGGATGAGAGTGGGTGGGTGTTAGTTGGGAGCAAGGGGGAGGGAGGAGGGAAAGGGCTCAACTGAGGGATTGAGCAAGGTGGTCAGGGGGGACCTAAAGGTTGATTGATCAAAGGATCAGCAACTGGTGAGGGGCAGGAAGAGGAAGAGGGGGGAGGGGGCTTACCAGGGTTGCCAACCAAAGGAGGAGGGGAGGCAGTGAGTGAGGTGAGTTGAGGTGGTGATGGTGGGTGAGGTGGAGGTGGTGGGTGAGGTGGAGGTGGAGTTTGGGGTGGAGAGTGCACTGGTGGTGGGTGAGGAGGAGAGTGGACCAGTGGTTTAGTGGGGTGAGGTGGGTGGTTTGGAAGTTTTGGTTCTGTTTTTTTCTAAGTCCACCAAAAAAAAAAAAAAAATCCAAGTCAGCCTTGGATGCTTGTTTGAACAACTAAAACCAAAAAAAAGAATATTTCACCTATTTAAAAACCAAATGCTACACATCAAAGTGAGCAGGTGTGAGGGGTAGAATCTTCTCTCTCATGACCAAAGATGAGGTAGAAGATGAGATGGGGATGACTTGAGGAGGATCAGGAATATCTTCTTCAAACATTTTGTCCCATTCATCCTTAATGTTGGCAAGAAGGTTGTGAGGGATTACACAAGTGATAATCCAGTTGATGAGGATCTTCATTTCCTTCAAATTTTGAAGCTGGTTTTGCATCTCCCGTAATCTGGCCCATCTTCCTTTCAGGATTCCTATGGCATGCTCAATCCAAACTCATGATTGGGCAAGATGATAGTTGAAATTGGTTTTTCCTTGATCATTGGACAAAACATTCAAAACGTTGTGGTATGCTGGAACTGCATATTTCCCACTAGCATAAGCCAAATTGGCCAGAAGTTATTGATCTTGGTGAAAGTAGTTCTCTGGTTGTTGGGCAATCTGCATCCAATTAAAAACATATGAATCAAGACAAGAACCTTGGAAGGCCAGTGTGGAGGGATATGAACTTCTTGATGTTATTGCAAACAAGTTGTAGGGCCACAGAGTATCTAAACAAAGAGATGCAAGGTATTTGGTCAGTGTGTGATCCAAATTTTTATCAAAGTCATTGGAAAAGAATCAATCAATTGCCTCTCTTTCCAATCAAAATAGTGGTTGCCATCTAGCCTGGGTTTTTTTGACTCAAGGGGATGGTGGTTCCATCTACAAAACCAATGCAACCAGGAAAGCCTTCAGTCTCCATTACTTGAGATATCTCTTGAAATTCTTCCTTGGTTGGCCAAGAAAGGACTGAGCAATGGAAAGATAGGATAGCAATCATGACTCTTTTTGTGTATGAGTCAATGGTTCCATAACCAACTGAGAATAGATTTTCTAATTGATGAATTGCTGCTCCACTTCCATTTGATCCCAATCTACAAAGAGCAACAGCCAGTTGGATAGCTGGATGGGGCTGAGGATTCCAAGAATTGTTCTGAAAGTTGTGGTGGTCTTCAATCCTTCAATCATCTCCAAAGGTTTCATGACTGAAGGCAATAGAGTTTGGAACAGTTGCTGGAAGCTTAAGTTGGGGAGGAGATGAAGCTTTTGCCTTTCATACATAGGGTTGTGGAGAGTTTGTCTTCTTGGAACCATGTATTGCTCTTGTAATAGAGCATTCAAAGCCAACCAAGTTGATTTCCAAATCAGAGTCTGAATCAGAGTCTGAATGGGAGTCAAATAGTAACAAAAGCTCAGTTAGCTCTTTTGCATTTTCAACTTGCTGCCAGCAAGTTTGATTGGACATGTTGAGAAGGATGGCAATGTGATGTGGGGTGATGAGATGATGATGGGATTTGTGTGAAGATGGAGATGTGAAGCAAGAGATGTGAACCAATGGAGATGTGAAGCAACGGAGATGAGATGTGCAATGTGATGGAGATGGGATTTGTATGGATTTTCTGAGGTTGAGGTATGGATGGGCGTTTTGCATGCTATGGATGGTGGATGGATGAAAATGGCAGGTTTGATGTTTGAAACCTGCCATTTTCATGAAACCCACCATTTTGAAATACACCAGTTAGGGAGTATGTGTATTTCAGAAACCTGCCATTCAAAATGGCAGGTTTCTAATGGCAGTTCTTCTAACTCTGATACACCCTAATCAACCATATTATTTCTATAATTTATTTTTTGTTTTGTTTTATTTATATATAGATATATATGTATTAAAAAAAAAAGACATCAAAGTGGACAAACTAAATGAAAAAAAAATAACATGACTTATGGAAGGACAATCCATCATGACGGAGGAGAAGATTGGGCTCATCAAGTCCAACACTTCTAAGTACTACTAGTCCTATTGTTGTTCTTACCACCATTAGTAGGCTGGATGAGCTTCAATCCCACCCAAGAGAATAGAATATATCAATCAAACCTTTTTTTCTTCTGTCATCTTATAACCAATTAAAAAAAAAGAAAAGAAAAGAAAAAAAGAAAAGAAAAAAGAAAAAAGAAAAAAAAAAAGAAAAAAGAAAAAAAAAAAAAAAAAACACGAGTGAAGTTAGGAGCAAAGTGTTTCTTTATGAGCATGCAAATTTCTCTGTATTGTTTGATTGGGTGATATATGCATATATATTTGGCTTCTCATATATGTTGCATATACATCAAGGTGTGTATATGTATGTAGATAGATAGACATAGAATATCCTAAGTTTTGGTCTTTCTTCGTTTCTAACGATTTGTTTGTTTGTTTGCTGCTGAAAAGCAACCCAAAGAGTATGTATATAAATAAACATATATATATCTATATATATACGAAAAAATAAACGGTTCCGCCATCGATTCCCATCACATACTTCAGCTCATTAATCAGGAAAACCGAAGGGGCTACCAGACGAATTTAGTGGTTCATAATGCTATTTTATTTATTTTTTTCTTTCTAAAAATCAAAAAACAAAAATAGCTATTAAAAAAGATGATCAAACGGTTCGGGATCTAGTCTATAGGGGGGATGGGGAGGGGGGGGCAAGAGCTCAATCGAGCTTAGCCGAACGATAACAATCGATCAAGCGCTTCGAGGCCGCCTCTAGTTGATCCGTTTCGATCTTCTGGGATAATTGCTTTACCTCAGCCTCGGACAGCCTACTGGCCTTGAGCATCTTAGCGCAGTACTCATACGCATTCCGAACGCTACGGAAATGCATCACAATCGCATGAGTTCGTGAAAGCGCTATTTTCGGAAGAACGGATGCGGGGAAGTCATCAACTACTTACTCAACAGCTGTATCATCCAATTGCTCAATGACTGGGCCAAACGCTTTGAAGAAGATGGCCTGGGAGATGGAAGGGTCCTTGGAAAGTTTTTGAAGCATGGAAGCCGTCAGGTCAACATCTGCGGCCTTCTTCTCGAGTGCTTTCTCCACCAAGCTTCGAACCAATTCGTGATGTCGAGGCTGGACCAGGGTTGAAAACGATTGAACGGCTTCATCAGGTGACCGGACGTGGAAAAACTCATCCACTCGGTTTTTGATCAACCGACTAGCTTGAGCGTCGTCGATATCAGCTTCCTCCTTAGGAGCAGAGGGTTCGTTGGTACTACTTGACTTATTTTTGTCAGCTGCTTCGGTGTCCCCGGAGTTCTGCCCAGGTAGGGGCAATGTGCGCGGGGCCAAATTCAACCTAGGCCGTCCAGTTGGGGCTATGTCAGCCGAACTGGGTTTACGGGTTAGTCCCGTCGTGTTGGACTCGACCGGATCACCACCAAGAGCAGCAAACGGGTTCGGAGCAACTGCCACGGCGGGCTCTCGATCGGTGGGCGGTTTACCGTCTTTCAGCTTGCCCTTATTGGCAAACACGTTGGAAGGACCAAAAGTCGATCGACCCGATGAGGATGTGTCCCGAACTTTTCCAAATTGAGTCACTAAGCCAGCGTGGAATCAAGCGGACGTCAGCAGTGTGAAACAGCTCGATCATATCGAGTTGACTAGAGGAGACTTACGGTCACCGGCTTTCGAAGGGCGAGGAATAGGAGCGGGAATCCCACCAACGGCTGACCATCCATCACCAGGAAGCCCGCCAGTTTGGTCCCGATTACGACCACCCCGACTGCCGCCACGGGACAAGTCACCTAATTTATTCTTGTTCGCCTGTTGCGCTTGTCGAGATTGCTCTGCTGCAGCTTGAGCAGCCTGATGAGAAAGAGGAAACGAGGGTGTCAGTACAATACAGCTTAATATGATGAGGCAGTCGTTAGCACGTAAGAACGAACCTCTTCATGGATTTGCGAAATCAGTTTAGGTCCGGCAGCAACGTTCCGCCCAACCCATTTATTGTTTCGGGTGTCGATGACATCCTAAGTGAGTAGTCACACAACATTCAGTCGGATGAGGCCAACTCTGTCGGTACCGTATAAGATGCGCCTACCTGAATCATGAATCGAGCCCGCGAGCTCAGATGGGTGCTGGAAGCCATAGTTGCCATCCGTGAAAAGTAGACGTTCATGTGACTGATGGCCTTCTCGTGATCGAGTAGCCCGCCGACGGTCATCATTAAGCGACATAGCGACTCGATGTCCTCCTCTTCAGGCGTGTCAATGTTAGAAAGAAGTTTCTTGATACACTCATGCATAATCCGCTCTGTTAACATATTCAACTTGAAGAGTTCTCCAATAAAACGAACCAGTCCAAGACCCTGTCGTTTGGCCTTTTGAGCAGCATAGTATTCGTCCGAAAGAATCTCGGCTTCTTTAGGAAGTGCATCCTTCCCCTGGGCCTCCGCTTCCGCACGCGACTTCTCGTTGGCAGCTTGTTTGACGGCATCGTCAGCGGCCTTACCAGCAGCAGCTGCCGCTAGCTCGTCGCGCTTACTCCAACCTCGCTCGTAATCTTCTTGACACCGATTGAGAAGATATTTCCGGAACAACTGACCGCCATGGACCTTGTTACCAGCACCGTCGGATATGCTCTCGTCCTTTACCTCGGACGAGAGCTTCTCCATCAACTTGCGGCAAAGCTTTGCGTACATTTCCGACCAGTGGGCTTCATCGGTGGCTTTTTCGAAGATGAGAGCAATGACCTGTCGTAAAATTCTACCGTCATGCTCTTTTTCAGACTTGTTAGCCCATGTTATGACCTGATCGGATATTGACTCGAACTTGTCTAACGTCAGCTTATTCAGTAGCGCTTTGACCTTACGGTTCACAAGTTCGGGGGAATCCTCTTCCAGTTGAGTGGATCGAGCCGCGGCCCAACTGTTGGCAGATGACTGCAACGGCTGAAGCACCTCAACTGGAAACATTTGTTGCATTGACATGCCTCGATTGAGGTTAGGATTAATGTTGGAGGCAGGAGGGTTGGGGGCACCGTCTCGCCTAGATCCTCGACCACTACGCCTACTGGGATCACGGGCTCCATTGGCCATGATACCTGGAAGGGCATTTGTGCTTGGGCTGCGTGACATCTGTCCAGTCGGTCGACCAGGTAGCATCAATCCCATACCGATAGGCATGGCGCCCATAGATGGACGATTGGACTGATTGAAGCGTTCCTCACTACTCCGGGGTGCAGCTGGATTAAACATGGTCATTCCGGCACCAGGTCCCGCACGGCTTGCCAGACTAGCAGGGCCCATCATTGACATACTTCCACCAGGAGTAAGGGTGCCAGAAGGGCCTCGGTTGCTGGAGGGAAGTTGACCGGTATTTCTTCGTTGACCACCGGTTGATTGGGTGCGTGACATTGGGTTCATACTTGCATTATGGCTATCAATCATACCGATGGAATCAAGATCCGGTAGCTGAACGGGCTTTCCCTTACAGACTTCCATAAACTGTAAAAGGAATGCTCGATCGTATCGAAACTTGCCAGGCGTAGCGTCGGCGTTCAGTTCAGAGCGAGGCGATTGGATATTCTCCGGATAGGAAACCTGACCCAAATCCTCAATCTTGCGAGCAGATGAGAGGGCAGAAGGTAATGAGGGGGTAACGCTTTCGCCGCCAGCCTTTTGTTGAGGAGTTGCGTTAACATCGATGGGAGTCGGACGAGTTTTGGTGGTGCTGCTGGTAGGAAGGGGGACTCCATTAATCGGTTTTGAGGGTAAAGTCGAGGTATTGGATTCAGGTCGTAACGGGACCGCAGCGTCAAGAGATTTCGCATCATCCGGTTTAGTCACGCCCTGCGCAGAGGTTGCTTCAACACAAGCAGCGGGGGCATCCTTCACCTCTATCGGGAGTTCAACCTTCTTACATTCGGACTTCGATGAATTCTCCAGGGCCAGACGCTCCTGGGCTTGCTTTTCAGCTAACTCTTTTGCCTCTTGCTCTTTCTTCGCCTTAAGCTCACGCTCTTCCTTCTCTAAGGCTTCTTGACGGGCCTTTTCCTTAGCTTCCTGTTCAGCTTTCTCTTTCGCTTCTTGCTCGGCTTTCGCTTTAGCCTCTTTCTCTGCCTGTTCCTTAGCTTCTCTTTCAGCATTTTCTTTGGCCAATCGATCGAGGCGCTCAATTTCCTCTGCCTTGGCCTTGGCTTTAGCTTGAGCTTCTTCCGCGGCCTTGGCTTCGTCCAGCTTTTTCCTGCAAATTTATCAAATTACATGGTTCGTCAGAAATCGACATCCGATAATGAATGACAGGAACCTAACCCTCACTGATCTGCCGCATCTTGTGCGGCTTTTTTGGCTTCAGCAGCCCGTTGGCTATCGGATGCCGTCTCTGGCTTCTCAACGCTTTGAGCTGGGGGGACAGATGTCTTGTGGGAATTTTCTCCGGCAACAACCTTCTGCGATGAAGCTTCGGCCGATCGTACAGGCTGTTTGGCTTTTTCTGTTGACGGGCTGGCCGAGCGAGCTTTAGACGACGATGTTGAAGGCTGTGGCTCATCCTGCTTTTCATGGGCTTCAGATATAGGCGTGACCGGAGGCTTCTTGATAGCGACGGCAGCACTACGACGGGGCTGAAATGCGGGAGCAGCAACGTTTGGAGTATGAGGCTTGAAGTCTGATGCAACGGATGGGCTAAATGTGGGAGCATTGTAGGAAAGTGAAGGGCCCCTCGAATGGGCAGCCCCAGGAGAGTAGAGTGTTGGTGGATAAGGTGGAGCATAGGAACTATTTGAGGGAACAGGGGATGAGGGAACCGGTAATGGAGGGACGGGATTAGGATGTGTACGAGAGGATGCGGGTAAAGTTGCGGATGAAGTTGATGTCTGAGGGGGAACGGTGGAAGGAGGTACCGAGGGACCGGGCTGATTAGTAAGTTGAGGAGAGTGGTGCTGGCCATGGGGAAGCGGGAAACTGTTAGGATGAGGGTATGTGGGCATAGCGTTGGGATTATACCCATAAGGCGGATAGGGACCAGGAGCACCGGGAGGATAAGAAGCTTGGGGCCAATAGTTAGGAGGTGGGACCACTTGACCATTGGTAGGATGTTGATAGCCTGGGCTTTGAGCCCCATTCGGAACGTTACCGGAAGGCAGCCGGGGGCTTGGGGGGCCGGCGACACCAGCTCGAGACTGATGATGAAGATTAGACCGACCGGTTGAGGGGGGATAGATTGGACTAGAGGAGCCAACGGACTGGCCGCTAGGCCCATTGCGATGCGGAAAAGGTTGAGGCTTGGGGAGATACTGAGTTGAATTGGGATGATTACCGCCCATAGCTCCATTGGGCATGGGATAGTTGGGCATGTTGGCATTCATAGGCGGATTGCCGGGAACAAAGTGAGGACTGTTGGGTGCGGGGCCGTTAGGCCAGTGACCTCCTCCCATACCATACTGATGATGTGGCTGTGGTGGTTGGGCCATAGGGGACGGGCCTTGCGCGGGCGTAAATGCACGCGAAGCACCAGACAAAGGAGAATGAAAAGAGTTACCGGCCGAAGGACCATTGGGAATCCCGGTATGAGATGGACGAGGAGAGACGGGCGCAGGATGTGAATCTAAAGTATTCGGATTCCGGCGATGATGACTGGGATCGGCTCGGTATGAGATTGAAGGAGAAGGGGATGAGCCACTTGAGGCCGGTGGTGGGGGTGGATTGGAGACACTTTCTCCTCCAGACATGAAGAACGCTTGAAAATCGATCTTCTTCTTCTCCAACTTGGATGACGAACCCGATGCCGTCGAACCAGCGCCGCTAGGCTTGGAGGTAGTGGAAGCGCCCGCCGAAGATGGATGAGCAGCTTTCTTGGTAGGATCAGCCACGACCGATCCAAAGACAGGAGGTCCATCCCGGCGGGACAGCGTGGGAGGATTTGCAGGAGACGAGGACAACAATGATGCGTCATCGGCTTTGGCGGGAATATCAGCCAGAGAACCAAAGGAAATATGACTGGAAGCTATGATGATGGGAGGCACATAGGGCAAGACGCGAGTCAGGAATCCTGAAGTCGATGACTGACGCAGCAGTGAGCGCAAGGGAGGAATTTTGAAGCCGACTTACAAGGCTTGATGTTATGACTTTTGACGGAGGCTATGCTTGACTTTCGCTCGGGTGCCGGTACCGGCGACTTGATCGTTGAGGCTCCATTGATGGGAACAGCTGATGGAGTAGTGTCAGCGTTCCGGCCAGAGCTTTTGATCGAAGACGAGTTGGAAGCGAGGGGGGATGAGGTGACGACTGCCGAGGCGAAGGAAGGGGCGACAGGGGCGGGAGCAGCAGGAGAATTGTTGGAACCAGGACGACTTGAGCTCGAGGAGCGGGCAGCGGCTGCTGCGTAGTTGAAGGCGGGCTTGGTGGAGGTCGAAGAGAGTGCGTCGTTGGAAGCCGAAACGGATGGAGATGCTGATGTTTGAGTTGAATTGGTTTTGCTCATTGGAAAGGAAGAGAAGGTGAATCAATGGACCGATATCGGGGGCGAACTAGATGTGATGAATAAGAGAAGACCGAAAGTCTGCCAGGCAAGGCCGAAAGGAATCATCAGAAAAGGACCGATAGAAGTGTCTGGAAAGGGAACTTTCGGACGGGGCTTCGCCGCAACAGTTGCAGACAGAATGGAGACTCACCGATCAACTGGTTGAACTTGGATCGACCTGGGCAGGACGTCCGCAAGGAAACGAGGAGAGATTGAGGGGGGGGGGGGGGGAGGGGATAGCGTTCCAAGTGATCGAGAGACGAGAGCGAGCCCGTTTTCAGCGACTAGAGGCAGATGGAGGAATAGTATCCACTGACTCCCAAGAGCTGAAGACCAGCTGGGTAGATCCGAGGCAGCCGAGATCTTCGGTCACAGGAACCCAAGATCCAACCAGCCTGAGATAGGTCGTTGTTATTATCGAAACTAATAACAACAGAAAAAATAAATGAGAGAGAGGGGGGGAGGGAGGATCTGGAGATAAACATCAAGTGAGGGTGAGCGACCACGGTGATCGAGTCGAGTGGATCGTGATGGAAATCGATCGAGAAGATGGGCGATAAGATATCCGGAGGTCGAAGAGGGGTGAGGAGGAGGAGGAGGGGGGGAAGGGGGGGGAGAAGCGAGAAGATGGGGAGGATGAAGAGGTGGATGAGAGGAAGGAGGGAGAGGGTACTCACTGAGTCAGATGGGACACCAACGATACTAAACGATCGTTAGTATCGGAAATGGCTTGTTGGGGGAAACTGGTGGAGGGAGAAGGAGGAGGGGGAAGGAGGAGGAGGAAGCAGTGAGAGTCAGAGGAGGGAAGGGGGGGGGGGACTGGGGCAGAGGCAGAGAGGCACAGGCACAGGCACAGGCACAGGCACAGGAGCAGCGGGAATAGGGGGAGAAGGAAGGGTTCCAATCGGGGGGAGGGGCGCAGCTTCGGGGGGAGGGGGGGGAGGAGGGAAAGAATGTGTCAGAGATGGACTGGAAAGAGTCAACAAGATCAGGATTAATCGACTACACGTTTAACATATTTACATAACAAATAATCAAATCAAATCAAATCATCAATGTTCATTAACTAACCGATAAACTTGACTGCCGGATTTAAATATTTATGTAGGATGATGAGCAAAAGAAGAAATAACGGACTTCAAGAAGTGTAAGTATTTAAATATTTGATCGGGAAAAACAAGATTTAATCATTTACTACATGCCTTAGGTTCAAGAACCCTAGATCAGCCACCACCGCAGAACAAACGGAAAAAAACTACACACGACGGACGACGAGCGAGCATGCATGCTGCATGCGGTCATGTTGTGGTTAAGTAAAAAAAAAAAAAAAGAAAAAAAAAAGACCAAGAAGAAGATACCCAAGTTTTCCCATCAAGAAGAAGCATGTCATCGATTATTTATCAGGTATTTACGGTTGACCACCGGTGGTTGTGAGAGAGGTATATTGTATCCACGCTCAAAGTGCTGCGATCGATACCGCCACGATGGGCAGTGGGATATGGGTGGGGTGGCACTGGGGAGACGGGGCTAAAGGACTTGGGGATATTGATCTGGGAGCCTCTTCTACTGCACAGATAAATACGTGCCTCTCACGATAAGCCAAAAAGAATAGAACGATAGATAATGAAGAAGAAGAACCAAAAGAAGAGGAATTCGTAGAAGAAACCATCTTGCCCCAAGCAGATTGGAATGGGAGCATAAGAACGAATCACATGTCGAGACTAGTTTTATTCGCGGGTTGTACAAGATATTTTTGACGGGTTGAGATCTCATCGATCCCTCGGTCTCCCTCGATCTAACGGCGTACGACATGAGCAAGAACATCATCGATCGATCGATTCTAAAGATCGATCGAGTGATCCTTCATCGACACAAAAAAAAAAAAAAAAAAAAAAAAAAAAAAAAAAAAAAGGTACGCTCCTACGGTTTGCTCAGGTGATCTGTAGACTATTGACGCGCTCGAACGACCACTGATGGCAGCGATGACAAACTCCGCGAGTGCCCCAATCCAACCTTTTCGAACCAGCGAGGCTGTTATCGCACATGCTCTGGGCGCCCGAGTGGCAATATCTAAGCATGCATCTATCAATCCTGGGGTTGGCAATCCCAAACGTTTACCTGGGCTATTCGCTCAAACCTGCTCAAGAGAGAAGGAGAGAGGGGGAGAGACCTTTTGGGGATGGGGGAATCTGAAAGATTCCATCTGCCGGATCTCTCATGATCATAACGGCAGGTTACGAGATGTATGCATCGAAATCCAAATACTGTTTAATTGCTTAGTCAAAAAGAAAAACCGAAAAAAACTCCGAAAACACCCGAAAAACCCCCGCATGAAATCCCTAGACCTAAATATGTAATACTTCATTGAATGATGCCTACCTAGCGATCTCAGTCTGAAAAATCCAGCGCGCTCGGGTAGGGTAGGATCGGGAGTCAGAGTGGGGGGGGGGGGGGCAGGGACGGGAAAGATCAGAATCTGTAACAGGAAAGAGATGGGTTCAGTGAGGATGGGCTGAAGGGGGTTTAAGTGCGAAAATGTATATGTATGGACATAAATAGGCCTCAGTAAATATGTAGATACATCTCAAAACGCTCGTAGGCAAAACTGCATGAAGGATCGTAAAGAAGATAAAGAGACGGATCACGGACTTGGAAAGAAGTCAAGACACGTCAAGATCATGCCACATCACTTAATCTGATCGTAGGATGTAGTCTGAAGGAAGTAGACGAGTCAAAAAGGAACCAGCCAGCCGGTACACAAGAGGATTCGAAGTGGACGATGATTCGGATCAAATGATTTGAATACGTATTGATCGTATGACCTCCACTTCCTTTTTTATAAACTAAAGATAAAAGTGTAGTTTCGCATTCCGCATGATGTATGTATTGTACATATTTACATCCATAATATGACCTCCCGCGCCCACAATCATATACGCCTACGACCATGCTCGATCTGTTGCTACATGTTGATTACATCTCACAGAGCGCAACACGACTGCGTGCCACTTGGTATGTGTGTATTCCAACCCAGGACCATACCTGGCTCTCTCATGACGTTGTGGTCGATTATTAACACGATCCAGGTCTCTCATGATGGCGCGGCGGAGCAATTACAAGATACCCACAAGTATACAGATAATGACGACTTAGAGCATCCGGAATCGTTGTCGATAAGTTTTTGATAACTAAGCCCTCGTTAGCCAAAAAAAATTGTAAGCGAGGCCCTTTACAGAGTGTAGAGAATGGGAAAAGGGTTAACCCGCCGCTATACTATCCTAGTTGGCCGATGCATTTCCCAGAATGCAGTACATGGGGTCCTTACACTCCCCCACAGGCCAATTCAGTGACATTGGACTGGAAACTATTATGGACCCATGAGATGTCCTGAACAGAGGTGTTACTCCTCAACAGACAATGTTAACTGTCAACTTTCACACATTTTGTTCTACTAGATATTAAGGCAGTAATGGAATTTTTTCTGCAACTGGAGTGAGTTGCAGGGCTAAAGCTGGAAGGGTGTTTCAACCTTGGTGGCAACTGGCAGGCAATAAGTAGTGACCGGGTGAGGGTCTGATGCATGAGCGACCGGATGAGGGTCAAGCGTGGATGGCCAGATGAGGGCCAGGCATGAATGGCCAGATGAGGGCCAGGCGTGAATGGCCAGATGAGGGCCAGGCCTGAATGGCCAGATGAGGGCCAGGCCTGAATGGCCAGATGAGGGCCAAGCATGCAATATCTGGGTGGGTGTCTGGTGACAGGGTTGTTACAAGGGGGGATCAAACAGGCAACAGTGGTACCACTGGGCTCATAACCTGTAGAGAATGGGAAAAGGGTTAACCCACTGCTAGGCTATCCTAGTTGGCCTATGCATTTCCCAGAATGCAGTACATGGGGTCCTTGCCCAGAGCGCAACCTCCAAGTGCACTCGGCAAAGTGTCTTGCCACCTACCTAAAGAGCCAGGTTGTCCAGCCATGCATGATCCAAGCTCCACGTCATCAACTCATCATCAACTCCAACATCCAACAATCTGCAGCAAAGTTCCACCTTCAACTCCAACATCCAACACTATGATTATCCCAACCCTCTGCAAGTACTTCCCCATCCACATCCAACCATCATTCAGCCATCAAAAATGGATGCTCAATGTTGGGATCAATCTCCACAAAGCCAAACTGCAAGCAAAAAAGAAAACACCAAACAGCTAGAATTGAGAATCAAAGGGTGGAAGGCAATCTAAACCTAATGAAAGATTATTCTGAAAAAAATGCAAGATTCACCAAATCAATGTTTGAAAGGAGATTTAGGATGAGCAAGTCAATGTTTGAGCACTTGATGAATGACTTGGGAGCCCATAGAAACTGCTGGATTCAAAGAATAGAATGATTTTTCTCTTATTTTTTTTTTTTTGGGGGGGGGTTTCTTCTATTCTTATCTATTTCTGGGCTTCTTTTGAATTGAAAAAAATACTGATTAAAAATCCTTTTTCTTCTTTTATTTTTGAAATTTTCTTTTTCATGTAGGATTGCTGTGGCCAAGTTGGCCGTTCCCCTCAACAAAAACTCACCAGTACAATTTGCCAACTAGCATATGGTCTGCCAGCTGATGCAACAGATGAATATGTACAAATTGGAGAGAGTGCAGCTCTTGAAACCCTGAAGATTTGTGTGAATTATTTTGTAGATATCTATGAAAAAGAATTCCTCTGTTCTCCAAAAGATTATGAACTCAAGGTGATTATGAAAGAATATGAGGGTTGTGGTTTTCCTGGCTGTTGTGGAAGAATTGATGGAATGCACTGGGCATGTAAAAATTGTCCTCAACCTTGGGCTGGTCAATATCAAGGAACAGAATGTGTTCCCACTATGTTTTTGGAAGCAGTAGCATCTCTGAACTTGCGCATCTGGAATTGCTTTTTTGAATCTCCTGGAACTCATCATGATATCAATGTAGTTCAAAATAGCCACATCTTTGATCACTTTCTGGATGGTATGTTTTAGGTTTTAGGTTTTTTTTTTTAGAATTACTACATGTTTTCCTTTGGGGGTATTTGCTGAATTTAATTTAATTATATTTTATTTTCGTTTATAGGTTCAGCTTCCAAAGTAACTTTTGAGGTAAAAAAAAAAATATTCCTATGGTTACTATTTAGCAGATGTAATATACCCCAATTGTCCAGTTTTTGTCAAGTCACATAAATCAACTCAATATGATGCCACCAAAAATTTCAACTCCCTCCAAGAAGGTGCAAGGAAAGACATAGAACATGCATTTGGAGTTTTGCAGAGTAGGTTTGCTATTCTAAATCAACCCAGTAGATTATGGTTTAGGCAAGACATCATCCAAGTTATGAAATGCTGTATAATTCTCCATAACATGATTGTAGAGGAGAGGTCACCATGTGATCCTTTTCTAAATAAAATTTCTAACATTTACTATCATAATTCCAACATCATTATCACACCAAATCTTCATGAGCCTAATTTATTTCATTCATTTAAAAGCCTTAGTCAAAAATCTTATAACCTTCATGATTCTAAACTCCATTTTAAGCTTATGAATGATTTGAAAATTCACAATTGGATGAGAAGAGGGCTCTCAAATCCAACTTATAATTATTCTTTGTTTAATTTTTTGGAAGAAAAAAAATTGTAAGAAGTTTTATTCTTATTTCCATCTGTCAGATATTGAATCAATCTACTTTACAATATTTCAGAAAATAAAAAACATTTTTTTTTCCCCCAAGCATTTAAGGTTTTTTTGACGCAAAATCAAAAGCAGAAAAAAAATGGAATATTTTCAAAATGGACCCTCTTCAAGTTGTGTTCTCACTTTCTTTTTCAGAATCCTCAACATTTCCTTGCTCTCATCATCAGGGAAGCTTGATGCAGCCTGCAGAATAACCAATAATTGCCCCAGAAATACCTTCATGTCTGCCTTTTTTGCTTCCAACTCAAAAAAATTCTTGGCCAAGTTGTTTTGTCTTGCTGTGATTTTGTTCTGTTGGTACCCAATGTTATTTCTGGCCATGAGGACCCCAAGCTTCAAAGGTTTAATTCTGGATTTTTAATTGGTTTTCAAAGGCAGACAATTCTGTTTTGAGGCCTTCACTCCAGGAGGTTGCATCAGGTTCTGGTTGGATAGCAATGGTAAGGATGGGACACTAATACTGGGTGTCCCAGGGGGGTTGCTGCTGTGAGAATGTCAGCTTGCTACTTAGACAGAGCAACCTGTCAAAGCAGATTTAAAATAGAAATAAAAATAATAAAATTAGAAGGAGTGAGAAATCCATGAATATTATTACAAAAAATGGATTCTCCACCCAAAATTAAGTAGGGTCACACACTGACCCCACCCTTGAATTCTAACTACTTACACTTTTAAATAATTATTAAACAAAATAGACCACAACACCACCATGGCACCTTTTGGCCATTTTAACATTTCACACATTATGCCATTGTGGTGCCCCATCCTGGACACCCGGACCGCCTTAAAGACCTCAATTCATAAACTGTTGCAAACGTATTGCCCGGCTGGACAACTTATCCTCAGGCTCATCCAACTATTGTTTATCCGCGTCGCGCTCCGCGTCGCGCTCCGCTCCGCGCCGCGCCGCGTCCGCGCCGCGCTGCGCTTCCATTATCCGCGTCGCGCTCCGCTTCGCGCCCCGCGCCGCGCCGCGCTCCTTCCATTCGCGCGCGTCGCGCGTCGCGCAACCTTTATCCGTGTTGCTTCTCATCTCCGCCGTTGTTATAGAACGTCCTCATCTTTGTTGGTTGCGTGTCTTCATCTTCGTCGTTGCGCCTCCCTTCTCCTCTTTGCTACCGTCGCGCGACGCTCATCCATGATCTACTGAATCCATCCCGACCGCTCCGCAAGCATTTGGCAGATCCTTGACCAACGCGAGTGACCACATGGTTGCCTTCCCGTTTCCGCTCTATTTGTAGAATCTGTTGTATATAGTCTAACAGGGCCTCCTGCCCATATAAGGGGGGGCTCTCCCCGGCTTTTTTGACCAGATTCCATCATCGGATCATTCCATCATCCTGGATCCTAGTACCTGAGATCATCATTGCATCATCGGAAGTATCTCAGATCCTATCATCATAAGCAATTAATCCGTGGGCATCCTTCCCCACTTAATCGAGCAAATTATCCGGGTATATCTATGATTGCCCCTTGATCCTTTGAGCCTCCATACTCAAAACTCTGTCCTTTGTGACCTTGATCCTTATCACCAACCAATAGCCTTGCTGGTTGAAGAAGAATTCCTGTCTGCCTGAATTCTTGAGTGTGTTATACCACTCTGATCCTTTTTTCCGACCATACTGGTCTTGATCTCCCTTGATCATCTTTCTGGAGCCAATCACGTTTGATTGAAGAGGTTTTATTAAGCTTAAAACCTGGAGTGTTATACCTCCCTTCTTCTTTGAAGTTGAATTTCGCCACGCTATTCTTGAGTTCCTTGAGAAGTGTTGGGATATTCTTGCTCAAATTCGTTATTGATTTGCTTCTAGAGCTTCATAAACAAATTGCTTTTGTTTTGTTCAGCCTCCCACAGTTATCTGGTACCCTTCAAGCGCTTGATTGCGGAGAGTTGGGCAGGTTCATTGAGAACCTGGAGGTTGGTTGGGATTGAGTTGATCTTTCCTAATCAGCTGCTGACGACCAGAGTTATTAGCTTGTGGGCGTTGTTACTTACAACTGCCTTGTTCTATTGAACTCTGAACAAACTTTGACTTATTTGTTCAAGTCTTTCCCTGCGCCATCTTGTCTCAGATAGTGTTGTTTCCATTGCTACCGACAACTCGTATCCTCTTCTCTTAGTTTGATTTCTCATCCATAAGGTTCTGGACCTTGATTCCGGTTACATTAAAATATTATTGTAACTCCTAGGAGGGCAGCCTAAACAGCACCTTTCCCCTCCACAGAACTGCCACGGCTTAGCACCGTTTGGAGTCTTACATTTGGTCCCCCGGGCCGGGATCGAACCAGCAACCTTGGGATTTACAGTCCCAACTTGAAGAATCAACTCCGAAATCCTATCCAATTTCTCTTTCTTTTTCTGTTTGTTCTTTTTTCCGATCCGTGGAGGCAGCTTGGTCTAGAAGTAAGTCCTCCCAATTTGTGCACCGCTCGGGCAAGATACTTGTTGTTTTTTGGCGAAACCCTACTCTTGCCACACTCGTGAGCCACTTTGGAAATCTGCTCTTTGGATCCCCTAGGAACTCTGTTATTCGATATGGCATCTCCCGCTACTCCAACCACCTCTGTTTGACCTAAGATGGTAAAGATCAAACCCCAGAACAAGAACTTAGGCTTCAACAGTACAAATGTCAAGCGATTCTTGGACTCCTACGAAATGGCTGCTGAAGTAGATGGAGCTAGTGAATTCGATATGGCTTATCAGTTACGATTCTTTATCTCCTCTGACGAAGTTATGGAGGTAATCGAGTCTTTCGAGGGATTCAAATCCCACAACTGGACGCTTCTCAGGGAGGCTATGTTGGCATACTGGGGTAAAATAGATGTGGCTAGGTTTACTCTGCAGGATTTGGATGCTCTGGTTTCTCAGTGGATCTCAAATGGTGGTATTTCTTCAGCCTCTGACTATCAGATCTTTAGGAAGTCTTGGGACCCTATTCAAAACTATCTTATCCAAAACGATCACATTGACACAGTGGACAAAATTCGAGCAAAGTTCTTCCAATCTTTTTCGTCGGCTGTGCAGGAAAGGATTAAAGAAGAACTGGTCAAATCTGGATCCATGATTACTACCAGGGATAATCGATTCAAGCTCCCTGTTTTTCTTACCCTTAGGAGTACTGTGGATAAAGTCATGAAAGGTCAAACTGCTCTTACCTTTGAAAAGCCTAGAACTACTGAACCAGTCCATGCTCCTTCTTTTAAAGAGTCAAACGATATTATGATTAAAATGGAGGCAGATCGTAGGCCTAAAGCAGATCCTAATTCCAATCGAGAACCTACTACTATAGATGAAATCACCAAGTTACTTAGAGCCTTTGAGAACAAAATAGATCAAAAGATTTCTTCGCTAGCTACTCCTAAAACTCCTTCTTCTGTTCCCAAATCAACTCTGGTCTGTTACTACTGTCATAGGGAAGGCCATGGAACCGGACGATGTCAAGAACTTCAGAAGGACTTAAAGGAAAAGTTGGTAGAGCAGAGGGGCAACAATTACTTCCTCCCTAATGGTGCCCTAATCCCTTTTGACTCGTCTCGTCCTATCCGACATGTGGTGGCCTCCTACCAGCCATCACTTCCTGTGAAAGCATCTCTTGCTTCCTTTGAATTTCGATCATCCTGTGGTACCCTCCAACCTTGGTATCCTCCAGCCATTTCTTCCTCTAGTCTTGCTGGGACTACTTATCAATCCGATCCAGCCAGGAAACGACATGAGGAACCTAAACCTCATAAGGCTCCTTCCTTGCCAACTTCGATCCTTCAAAAACCCGTTAAACGTCGATCAACACTTGAGCCTCCTTCCTCTGATGTAGAAGACATGGAGGTGGAAAAGGAACCACTCATGGAAAGGTTCCCAGATCACCCTGATCCTTCTCCCTCACCTCAACCTTCTAATCCAATCTTAGATTCTGCGTCACCTGAACTTCCTCCCCCCACCCAGCCAAAAGTTCGATTTGAAAGAGGCATCTCCAAGGATCACCCTAATGCTGTGGAGGGAGTATTAAAGAGAATTTCTGATCTCAAAATTCCTGATCTATCTGTGGCTGAACTTCTATCGATCTCTCCATCTGTTGCTGAAGGAATGAAGAAATGGGTCTCTCGTCGACGGGTGGAAATTGGCCCTGGAGAACTCAAAGTCTCCTCTGGCACTTTAATGGAGGACTCTGGTGGAACCAGTCCTTCTATAGAATCCAATCTTTATTCTTGTCCCCTTGGCTTTCTTCCTTGTTATCTTGGTGACTCAGCTAAAACTGTTTCTCCTCTTGTGGATTCTGGATCTCAGCTTAACTTAATCTCGGATGCTATGGCCTGCAAGCTCAAACTTAGTCCTAGGGTCAGCTTCAACTCTGCAGTGTATGGGATAGGAAATCAAGCTTGTGAACTGGTTGGTATTGCTGAAGATGTACCAGTCAGGATTGGTCGAAATATCGTTGGAACCTGCCATTTTTGGATTACTCGTTTGGACAGTCCTATGATCTTGGGACGACCCTTCTTAATGGACTTTGGTGCAACTCTGATGTTTTCTGATCAAGTTGGGGAGAGAATTCTTCTCCCTGATGCTGATGGCAGGAAAATTGAAGTCCCTCTTTGCTCTTTGGATTCTGGTCGTTGGGAAAGAGATTTTCCTGGTTATTCTCCCAAATCATCTTTTAAGGGGAAGCAGAAGGATAACTCTAGTTCCTCTCATTTTTTAGGGGAATAGTTGATCCTACTAATGATTGTAGTTCTTTTCAGCCTCAGACTGCAACTCAAGGGTCAACTCCCCTCCCTCAGGCTTATTTTTCATTCCTTTCATCATCCGCTTCTGAACTCAAGAATATTAAAAAACAAAAACATATCAAAATAGAAAAATCCAAAAATATTTCTCCTCCATCTCCTTCTCTCTCTGGATCTGTTGTGTCTTCTTTTCCTTCTACTTTTAAGTCTGATCAATCTTCTCTCAGTTCCGGTTTGAATCTCCGCAATGAGTCTAAACTAGATCCTAATTGCAATTCCGTTTTTGGCGATTTTGGTATGAAGGAATATGGGCTGCAGTGGAGGCAATTTGGGGTACAAGTAAGTCCTCCCAATTGTGCACTGCCAGGGCAATCTTCTACCATCATTTTCGAAACTCTACCTTGTGCCACACATGTGAGCAACGTATTATCTCCTGGTTCTCCTTTTATGGAAAAGGCACCCTTCAAGGATATTGAAGAACATCGGACTTGGAAGATGTTGGAACTTGGACTCAGCTTTCCTAATCAAGTCTCTCTGGTCAACTCTTGGAGGAAACAAGAACTTCTCTCCTTTGCCACCAAGTATAAACCAGTTGCTAAGAAGGTCCAACCAGTCAACCAGCCTATGCCTCTCAACCTCAATCCCCCCCTTATGCGTCCTCCTCTATCTCGCGATCCTTACTGTGGGCTTCCTCAATCTCTTACTGGTCCCTTTGTGCCTAATGGACGGGTCACTGAAGAACGTCTGAAGGTGGTCAACTTTGGTCCAGATGGATGGCTTCTTCCTGATGAGTTAAATTTAATCAAAAATGTCTTATCTCTAAGAGAAAAATCTATTGCTTTCTGTGAAGAAGAGAGAGGTCTCTTGCGGGAATCCTATGGCCTCCCTTATATCATCCCTGTAGTTGAACATGATCCTTGGCAAAAGAAAAAGATCCCTATCCCCGCTGCTAAAGTTGACGAATTCATCAAGTTGGTCCGGGAACGAGTTCGAACTGGCCTGTATGAACAGTCAACTTCTAGTTACTCCAGCCCCGTCTTCTGTGTCCTCAAGAGTAATGGTAAACTTAGAATAGTTCATGATCTTCAACCTCTTAATAAAGTTACTATTAAAGACTCTGGTATCCCTCCTGCTACTGAAGAATTTGTTGAATCCTTTGCGGGAAGAGCTTGCTATGGTCTAGGGGATATTATGGGTGGCTATGACGAACGATCCTTACATCCTATTTCTCGTCCTCTCACTACTTTTGACACTCCTCTTGGTCGATTTCAACTTACTCGATTGCCTCAAGGAGCCACCAACTCGGTCGCAGTCTATCAGGCTCAGATGATGTGGATCCTCCAGGATGAAATCCCTGATCATGCTGGTATCTTTATTGACGATGGCGGAATTAAAGGTCCAGTATCTGACTATGATAATGAGCTCTTACCTTGGCATTCAGGAATTCGTCGTTTTATCTGGGAATATGCTACTACCTTGGAGAGGATTCTGTTTCGAATCGAGGAATCTGGCCTTACTGTCTCTGGATCCAAACTGGCGGCTTGTGTCCCTGCTCTGGAAATTGTTGGTCATGTGGTCTGCAAGGAAGGAAGAAGGATGGCACCAGCCAAAGTCAACAAGATCATCTCTTGGCCTACCCCAATCAATCCAACTGAAGTTAGGGGCTTTCTAGGTGTTGTCACTTATGTTAGAATCTTTATCCCATCTTTATCCAAAATCTGTGCACCCTTGCGTCGTCTAACCAGAAAAGATGCTGAATGGATTTGGACCCAAGATTGTGAATGTGCTTTCCAGCTACTCAAAAGGATAGTTGGTGAAGACATAGTTTTGAAAAAGATCTCTTACGGACCTGGAGCTGGCAAGATCAAGCTGGCTGTTGATTCTAGTTATCAATCTGTTGGGGCCGTCCTTACTCAGGAAGATGAAAATGGTTGGGACCGTCCTGTTCTTTATGAATCTTTGTTGTTTTCAGATGTAGAATCCAGATACTCCCAGCCCAAACTGGAACTCTGTGGTGTGGCTCGAATAATGAAGAAACTTCAAACCGTTCTCTGGGGCCAACATTTCGAATTGCAAGTTGATGCCCGATCCATCATTGAAATGATCAACGCTCCCAGTCTTCCCAATGCTCCTATGACTCGTTGGGTGGCCTTTATCCAGCTTTTCTCTTTTGATATTGTTCACAGGCCTGGAAAATCTTTCACCATGCCTGACGGTTTATCTCGACGACCTCTTGGGGACAACGAATCTGATGTTGGAACCAATTTCAATGAAGAGGGACCTTTAATTCGACCTATTTTTTCTTTTTCTTCACAAAATTATTCTGGCTTCCAACAAGGCTTCTGGTTTAAATTAGAGCAGTACCTTTCAACTCTTCAAAAACCTCCTGATCTCTCTGCTAAGGAATTTCGATCTCTCAAACAAAAGTCTTCTAATTTTTTTGTTCAAGGCTCTAGACTTATGAAGAGGGGCAATCCTTGTGCTCTTATTGTCGTTACTATTCCCTCTAAACAAGATTCCATCCTTGAAAGTCTCCATGAAGGCCTTGGTCATCGTGGGGAAACTGAAACTTATCGACGATTATCCGAACGATTCTGGTGGCCATCTTTGAAGAAATCCGTCTCCCAATGGTGCAAGAGTTGTGAAGTTTGCCAAAAACGTGATCTTAGGCGTCCAGCCGAAATTCGTTATCCTACTGGGGAGTCCACTGTTTTTGGAAGGATTGCTATGGATGTGGTTCATATTAAGGCAGGTGGTGCTAAGTACCTCATTGTGGCTAGGGATGATTTTTCCGGATGGGTTGAAGCGAAATTTCTTAAGAACCTTAGCTCTGAATCAGTGGCAGCTTTCCTCTACGAGACCTGGACAATGCGTTATGGCCTGGCTCGATCTTACTCTACTGATGGTGGCTCTGAATTTGGGGGCAAGCTTGCTGAAATGATCCGATCCCTTCCTGGACAACATAGAGTTACTACTCCTTATTATCCTGAAGGCCAAGGCATGGTGGAACGAGGCCATGCCCCTTTGAAGGCTGCACTTGTTAAGCTGGCTGGTGAAAGTGGCAAGAATTGTCGCAAATTCCTTCCTCTTGTTCTCTTTTCTGATCGAATCTCAACCAAAAGGACTACTGGCTACTCACCTTACGAAATCATCTTTGGTCAAAGAGAAGTCCTTCCTTTGGATCTGGAAATGGAATCTTTCTTGGGTATCTCTTGGGAAGAGGTGTCCTCAACCACTGATCTGTTAGTTGCTAGATCCAAGCAACTGGAGCGAAGTGAAGACGTTCGTGATGAAGCTTATCAAACGATGATGGAGGCCAGAGCAAAATCCGTCCAGTATTGGGAGGACAAGCACTCTAATCGAATCAGGGAGCCCTTGAACCCTGGTGACCTAGTTTTAGCTTATAATCGATCTTTGGAAACCCAGTGGGGCAAGCTTTTCTCTAATCGTTGGAATGGCCCTTATCGAGTGGTTCATCAAGTTAGAGGTGGATCTTATGTTTTGGAAGAGCTGGATGGTACCCGGTTGGCCAGAAGGTTCTCTGCTGATCAAGTCAAGAAGTTCCATTGTCGTGGGGGCAACTTATCTCAGAAGTAAGTCCTCCCAATTGTGCACCACCAGGGTCATTTGCTGCGTTTTTGTTGTAAAACTCAACTGTATGCCACATATGTGAGCACCTGGGACGCCCTCCTTGTTCTATTCCTGCCGCTTCTAGGGTTCATTTGGAAGAATCAAGATATTTTCCTCAACTCTTCAACCACTCTCAAGATCAAAATGGCCATTCTTTGGTTTCAATCATCTGTCTTTCCTTTCTTTCTTTCTATGGCATCAAACTCGGGAGCAGACTAGGGACAGTCTGTAAGTTGGGGAGAGATGTGGTGCCCCATCCTGGACACCCGGACCGCCTTAAAGACCTCAATTCATAAACTGTTGCAAACGTATTGCCCGGCTGGACAACTTATCCTCAGGCTCATCCAACTATTGTTTATCCGCGTCGCGCTCCGCTCCGCGCCGCGCCGCGTCCGCGCCGCGCTGCGCTTCCATTATCCGCGTCGCGCTCCGCTTCGCGCCCCGCTCCGCGCCGCGCCGCGCCGCGCTCCTTCCATTCGCGCGCGTCGCGCGTCGCGCAACCTTTATCCGTGTTGCTTCTCATCTCCGCCGTTGTTATAGAACGTCCTCATCTTTGTTGGTTGCGTGTCTTCATCTTCGTCGTTGCGCCTCCCTTCTCCTCTTTGCTACCGTCGCGCGACGCTCATCCATGATCTACTGAATCCATCCCGACCGCTCCGCAAGCATTTGGCAGATCCTTGACCAACGCGAGTGACCACATGGTTGCCTTCCCGTTTCCGCTCTATTTGTAGAATCTGTTGTATATAGTCTAACAGGGCCTCCTGCCCATATAAGGGGGGGCTCTCCCCGGCTTTTTTGACCAGATTCCATCATCGGATCATTCCATCATCCTGGATCCTAGTACCTGAGATCATCATTGCATCATCGGAAGTATCTCAGATCCTATCATCATAAGCAATTAATCCGTGGGCATCCTTCCCCACTTAATCGAGCAAATTATCCGGGTATATCTAGGATTGCCCCTTGATCCTTTGAGCCTCCATACTCAAAACTCTGTCCTTTGTGACCTTGATCCTTATCACCAACCAATAGCCTTGCTGGTTGAAGAAGAATTCCTGTCTGCCTGAATTCTTGAGTGTGTTATACCACTCTGATCCTTTTTTCCGACCATACTGGTCTTGATCTCCCTTGATCATCTTTCTGGAGCCAATCACGTTTGATTGAAGAGGTTTTATTAAGCTTAAAACCTGGAGTGTTATACCTCCCTTCTTCTTTGAAGTTGAATTTCGCCACGCTATTCTTGAGTTCCTTGAGAAGTGTTGGGATATTCTTGCTCAAATTCGTTATTGATTTGCTTCTAGAGCTTCATAAACAAATTGCTTTTGTTTTGTTCAGCCTCCCACAGTTATCTGGTACCCTTCAAGCGCTTGATTGCGGAGAGTTGGGCAGGTTCATTGAGAACCTGGAGGTTGGTTGGGATTGAGTTGATCTTTCCTAATCAGCTGCTGACGACCAGAGTTATTAGCTTGTGGGCGTTGTTACTTACAACTGCCTTGTTCTATTGAACTCTGAACAAACTTTGACTTATTTGTTCAAGTCTTTCCCTGCGCCATCTTGTCTCAGATAGTGTTGTTTCCATTGCTACCGACAACTCGTATCCTCTTCTCTTAGTTTGATTTCTCATCCATAAGGTTCTGGACCTTGATTCCGGTTACATTAAAATATTATTGTAACTCCTAGGAGGGCAGCCTAAACAGCACCTTTCCCCTCCACAGAACTGCCACGGCTTAGCACCGTTTGGAGTCTTACATTTGGTCCCCCGGGCCGGGATCGAACCAGCAACCTTGGGATTTACAGTCCCAACTTGAAGAATCAACTCCGAAATCCTATCCAATTTCTCTTTCTTTTTCTGTTTGTTCTTTTTTCCGATCCGTGGAGGCAGCTTGGTCTAGAAGTAAGTCCTCCCAATTTGTGCACCGCTCGGGCAAGATACTTGTTGTTTTTTGGCGAAACCCTACTCTTGCCACACTCGTGAGCCACTTTGGAAATCTGCTCTTTGGATCCCCTAGGAACTCTGTTATTCGATATGGCATCTCCCGCTACTCCAACCACCTCTGTTTGACCTAAGATGGTAAAGATCAAACCCCAGAACAAGAACTTAGGCTTCAACGGTACAAATGTCAAGCGATTCTTGGACTCCTACGAAATGGCTGCTGAAGTAGATGGAGCTAGTGAATTCGATATGGCTTATCAGTTACGATTCTTTATCTCCTCTGACGAAGTTATGGAGGTAATCGAGTCTTTCGAGGGATTCGAATCCCACAACTGGACGCTTCTCAGGGAGGCTATGTTGGCATACTGGGGTAAAATAGATGTGGCTAGGTTTACTCTGCAGGATTTGGATGCTCTGGTTTCTCAGTGGATCTCAAATGGTGGTATTTCTTCAGCCTCTGACTATCAGATCTTTAGGAAGTCTTGGGACCCTATTCAAAACTATCTTATCCAAAACGATCACATTGACACAGTGGACAAAATTTGAGCAAAGTTCTTCCAATCTTTTTCGTCGGCTGTGCAGGAAAGGATTAAAGAAGAACTGGTCAAATCTGGATCCATGATTACTACCAGGGATAATCGATTCAAGCTCCCTGTTTTTCTTACCCTTAGGAGTACTGTGGATAAAGTCATGAAAGGTCAAACTGCTCTTACCTTTGAAAAGCCTAGAACTACTGAACCAGTCCATGCTCCTTCTTTTAAAGAGTCAAACGATATTATGATTAAAATGGAGGCAGATCGTAGGCCTAAAGCAGATCCTAATTCCAATCGAGAACCTAATACTATAGATGAAATCACCAAGTTACTTAGAGCCTTTGAGAACAAAATAGATCAAAAGATTTCTTCGCTAGCTACTCCTAAAACTCCTTCTTCTGTTCCCAAATCAACTCTGGTCTGTTACTACTGTCATAGGGAAGGCCATGGAACCGGACGATGTCAAGAACTTCAGAAGGACTTAAAGGAAAAGTTGGTAGAGCAGAGGGGCAACAATTACTTCCTCCCTAATGGTGCCCTAATCCCTTTTGACTCGTCTCGTCCTATCCGACATGTGGTGGCCTCCTACCAGCCATCACTTCCTGTGAAAGCATCTCTTGCTTCCTTTGAATTTCGATCATCCTGTGGTACCCTCCAACCTTGGTATCCTCCAGCCATTTCTTCCTCTAGTCTTGCTGGGACTACTTATCAATCACTCAGCCATCCCGTCGGTCCGAAGTTAAGGGCGTCCACCCGCTCGTCCGTGTTACCCATCCATTCTTCCTAAGGGGCGTCTCCCACGGGTCGCGGGACCACGCAATCGGTCGTAAGGGTCCGTTGAGCCCCTGAGGCATTGGCTCGTTCCGCGGCCGGACTTTCCGCGCTACCGGTTTGTACTTGCCCGCATTGCACCGCGCCATCCAGACCCGATCGTCGCCGTTGTAAGTCCTAGTAATGACCAGACCGGGGCTTTCGCCTTTGCTCACGACTGTGGCACGATGATAGGGTTTTCGAAGCGTAGAGCCTTCCGGCGATGCATACTGAGGAATGGGACTTACTTCCGGCACCTGCGCCACACGCGCGTCCTCCCCCGCCTGCTCCTCATCTGTCGGCCGCCCGTGCAGAGCCGGAGCCTGCTCCGCACGGTTCCCGCGGCCGACTAGGAAAAATCCTCCGCAGGGTAACCCTTACGGTCAACCCCCGCGCCGGACTCTTCGTTGCCGCCAGACATTGGGTCCTGTACCCATTTCCCTCTCCCGTGATCGCAGATCGTCGTCTCGAACCGTGCTCCAAGCGAGTCTTCGACGGTCAGCGCCTCCGTTCCTTCCTCGGCGTTGAAGGCCATTTGGGCTCGGAACCCAAACATGAATGGCCGTCCTAGAATCACGTCTCCGCACTCCACTGAGAGAAATGACAGAGGCTTACAGACCTTGGCGACTTCCACCTCCTCCGCCTCTACTACCCCGTCCACGCGACATTCCCCGCCATTTAACGCCCGAAGACCCATCGCACACTTCCTCCGCACCAGACCGAGCTCGTCCACTAACCTTGATGGGAGCAGGTTGACCATCGACCCGCTATCCACCATCGCCCACACCTTCCGCCCGGCGATGGTCATTGGGACATAAGCGAGCGGGACGGATACCGACTTCGACCGGCACGGCTCGGGATCCATTTCCTCCTCCGCCACGTTAACCCACTGAACCGTCGTCGGCACCCGACCCTGACCGCAATCTTTCAAGGCCTGGACCATCTCGTTGACGACCGCGGGGGACACCGCCGCTAGCTCTCGTAGGGTCAGGGGTATTGGTGAGTCGTTCCCCATTACCCTCCGGACGATGTCCGCGGCCTTCTTCTTTCCCACGGGATTAGAGGACGGCCCGTCCGAAATCGGCACTCGCGCGACTGGCTTCGAAGCCGTTGATCGCTCGTCGACATCCATCGCAATGCGCTCATTCGTCGCCAACGCCCTGACTTTGGCCTCCACTCTTGGAGCTACCCATGTTCCGGGCGCGGTGACAATCCCGAGCAAGACCCGAGCAGTCTCGGTCTTAGCCTTTGCTCTTTCCCGCACTTGCACCATTGGTGGCGGCTTGTCCTTAGTCAGATCCACCGATTCACCCGTCGGAAATATGTACGTCATCCCGGATGCGCGAACAAGCCCTTCGTCCATGTCCCGAGTGAGATCCTCACAAACTGACTTCCAGTGCCCTCTCACCCCGCAATATGAACATCGCGGCGACCCGTACGATCCGGATGATCCGCTAGGAGGCTGGAACCCTTCCGCCATGTGAGGCGGCACCGCGCGCGGTTGAGAAGGAGCCGCCGGAAACGGTGCGGCTGCCGGAGCTGTAGGAGCCGGTGTCCGGTTGAGGAAAACCCTTATGTCCCGCAGA
This sequence comes from Puccinia polysora, assembly GCA_025617555.3. NCBI lineage: Eukaryota > Fungi > Basidiomycota > Pucciniomycetes > Pucciniales > Pucciniaceae > Puccinia > Puccinia polysora. The sequence continues at coordinate 39,568,561 of CM062621.1, read as the reverse complement.
ATCTCCGTTATCTCCCCGACAGATGGTCCCGGAGGCTGCTGGGAAAGTCCGACATGAGAGGGCGTCGGCGGCCGCGCGGCCGAAGTTTGGTCGGGGGCCGGCGCCGAGATCGTGACCGATTTCTTGGAGGAAGACTGGTACGTTCGTGCCGTATCCGCGATGAGCTCGTCCAAATCGATTTTGCTTTCCGCGGCTTGACGGATAACCAAAAGATCGGGGAGAATCGCGACGCTCCCATCCAACGACCTCTTAACCAGGCCGTGGTCGTACAGGTATCGTTGCACCCTGGAACGAAGCTGGGGCGCGAGACCCCCCAGGAAAGCCCGCTTCATGGCACCCGTCTGACCCGCGACGACCTCGTTCTTTGCAAGGTACCCGTAGATTTGCTCGAACCTTGACATGTATTCCACTAATCCTTTGCGCGATCGCACCCCGCCATTCTCGATTGCCTCCTCCGCAGCTCGATCGAAGTCGCTTTCCCAAAACCGAGGTTCACGCCTTCCCCACCTTGCCAACATCTCGCTTTTCAACTTCCCCCAGTCTTGCCTCTCGTATCCAACCATTTCTTCCACGTCCCGCAGCTTCTCCTCCTCAGTAATGAACAGCACGATAGTCCGAACCTTATCTGCGCCCGACGCGCCCTCCAAGTCCGCGATCCCTTCGAACCTAGAAAGGAACCGCTTGACATCCAAAGTACTGAACCGAAGATGGGGGAAATCCCTCGGCCTCAACCAAACGCGGCGAGGGGCCTCTACCGCCATGTCCGACGACCCTTCCAAGGGAGGAGCGAACCCGCTGACTCTAGGAGCATGAGCGGACGGTGGCGGAGGGGGTTGAGCAGCAGAGACGGGAGTCGGGCGTGGAGGGTAGGGAAGGGGAGCATTGGATCCCGGAGTGGTTGTCGGTAGCATTCTGCGTAATCTTCAAGAGACTGAGAACGGATCGAGAGTTTCCCGGCCAGACCCCCAGATGTGGAAACTTTAGAGGTTGATCCTCACGAAGTTGTCCCTAGTTACGGGATCGATGGTTCTAGCGTCTGTAAGACCAAGAATGCTTCCTTCCTTTTACTCCGAGAGAGAGAGAGAGAGAATGAGATGTGGATTGATGGATGCCAGGATGCTCTCCCCCTACAACCCGAAGTCAAGGGGAAGGGTGTTTGAGCCCTCCCCCTCAACCCTAACCTAAGCACAAGCACAAAGACAGACTGACAACCATGAAGAAGGAAACCTAGACCCAGAACCCTAACCCATCCCTAAACCCATACCCATACCCTACCCCCGCCAGCTCGCCTGTCATTACGCGCATCCGGTTCATCTTTTCGTGGCGCGGCCCTCCGCCGCGCGATACCCAAGATCCACCGCGCTTGCGCGCATCCACCCGACGCGCCGTCGTGAATTTCCCGTCCCGTGGCCGGCCCGCGCTTGCGCGCGGCTGCCACGCATATAGCCCCGCTGTCGCCCCGCTTCTTCCTTCCCCGACTAGCCGCTCCGAGAACCCGGTCGGCCCGGCTCCATCCATGAGTCGGACATCCAAGCGGGTCGCGGCCCGCCTCCCTTAGTCAGGCCCGGCCCGCAGTCGCGTGCTTGATCCCGCCGCGCCTACTGCTGAGCCCGCAGCGGCTGCTGCTGAACCCGCAGCAGCTACTGCTGAGAACCGGCGCACCCCAACTGCTGAGCCTAACCTACCAGATGCTGAGCGCGCAGGCCGCGACGCAGTCCCCGACCCAAGGCTATATAATGACACCACACTGCGCCTGTCCGTATCCATTTGTCCGCGCCCGTCGTGGGTGTTTGATAATATCCGGCATGATCCGCGCGCTTGCGCGCGCGCTCCATCCGTTCCTTCATAGCCTGTGGATTGCTCCGCCCCTACGTATCCGAAACGGCGCGCCCGCAAACCTAGTCGAGTGCACTACCTTCCAAATCCAATCTCCGGGGCAGATCGCCGCCCATGCCGCATTTGATGCTGAGCCCGACCCATCCACCAGGTGCGGAGCCAAACAGCGGCTGCCGCTGCTGAGCACTCCGCATACCCTAATGCTGAGCCCGCTTGCCTCCAATGCTGAGCGCGCAGCCACAATGCAGTCCCCAATCCGTGTCTATAAATTGACACCACACCGCGGGTGTCCGCAGGAGGTAGACAACACTCTCCCACCCCCACCTGAAGATGGAAGGGGGTGGGAGAGTGGAAGATGATCTCAATTGTTGGTAGATGAGGATTGATGGATAGGGCAGGATCAACAGGTTGGATAGTTTTTGTTGTAGGGAATCAATTTTGGATGATTTGATAATGATTGACTGATTGATGACAATTGACGGATTGATGATGATGGGAGGATAGCATGGATTGTAACCACTTTGGTGGACGATTGTACCTACACTGAGACTGTTGATTGGATGTTAATTGTTGACAGGATGAGCAGATTGTTTTGATGGCATCGCACTTGGTCTTTCTAGCCCTACAACTGAGACAGGCCTTGTTACAATGGAGGACGTTAGTCTTTTGGGAGTGAGACAGGCTGTTGGGTTGGAGTCTTGCTGGATGATTGGGAAGATGATCAATGGATGGCTGAAGTTGAAATTTGATCACCGGAGTGAAGGATGATGGTGGCTGATACTACAATTGAGGTAGTTAGGGGATGTGAGAGATTTGTGGGTGACAATGCCACCCATGGAATAAGCAATGGCATCAATGACCGGAAACTTGGTGGGTGGGTGTAACTCTGTGGTAGCCGAGTTGACCAATGGCTGGCTGGCTGGCTGGCTGAAAGAGACGGGAGCTGAACTTGCGCAGCCAAGGGTGATTGAGGGGCTGATGGTTGACCAAGGATGAGTGAGCAGTGGAAGGACAATGGGTGATGGAGGGGGAATGGTGGATTGGATGGGATGTCTTGGGCCAAGCGGGTCTTGGCCAGCGCGTTTGGCCAAAAGGAAGGGGGGAACAACAAGAGAAGGAATTGAACGCAGTGCCTAGGGAATGGGACCAAGAGAGGCCTGTCCTAGACTACTGGGACAGGGGAACGCTTGGCAGGATGAGGGAATTGGACGAGTGATACTGATACAGAAAAAATCCAAATTTTTTTTTTTTGAAATTGCAGATAAATGACACCTAAATAAAAGCATTTTAGAAACAAAAAATGAATTTTTTTGGCATCTGGTCCAGGGTGTCTAGATTTGGTCACCACACCAGGCCAATGATGGCCCAGGGTGATGAGTAGCAGGAGATGCACCTGGGTGGCCATCATGACAATTGAGGGACTGCGCGGACAGCAGTGGCCGTGCAATGGTTCCAATGGCCACAAAAAACAATGTTGTTTGCGGGCATCAGAGAGGGATTGGGTGGATGATGATTGGTGAATGAGGATGATGAGGGATGGGAGAGTGCAAATTGAGATTCAAGCAAGATGTCTCTCTCTAGCCCAAAGACTTGGGCTGGGGAAGAAGGAACAGATCTGAGGTTGGGTAGATTGGGGTGGGAATCCCAGATACCAATGTAGGTAGGCAGACTACAGGGAGCAAGGCCTGGGGGAGAGAGTTGACTGGCAAGGTTCAAGATTGGATTGACGGTTTGAGGGAGATTATGATGAATGATCAACAAGGATGAGCTGGAGGAGATGGGAATCCTGGCAGTGGTTGAGTTGGAGGCACAAATTGGATTGCTTGCCTTGCTTGAGTCAGGATTATCCTGGGGAGAGGAGGAGATGCTTTGATCTTGGTCATGATTGATGTTAGGTGTAGATGGAGTGTTGTGGATGTTGATTGGTTTGAAAGGATGATTGAGTGGTCAAAGTCACCAACATGGCGGTGATCTTTGTTGTTGTTGCCAATGCTACAATGGGGTGGATGTGGGGGTTGGTCAAGGCTAGAGCTGATTGGATGATGATATGATGAGAAAGAGGATGGCCAATGCCAATGCCAGCAAGGGTCCAGCCAAGCCAAGTCGGTCTTGCCCGCATGCTTGGCAAAAAGGGAGTGGGGCAAGAGGGACTTGAGCACCAGGCACAGGGGTCTAGACACCTGAGAGATCCTCCTAGACAACTAGGAGAAGGGAAGGCTGGGAACTGGAAACTAAAATAGGAAATCATTCCAGAAAAGATTTTTTTTAAAGGTGTATTGATGGATAAGGGGATGTAAAAAAAAATCAAAAAATTTCATAATCCATGAGGTTTCCCGGATTGGTCACCACACCAGAGAAGGAGGAAGAAGAGGAGTAGGGGTAACGTTAGACAACCCCAAAACTGTCAATGGGTGGTACTGGGACATTGCGCTTGTTAGTTTTGAGAGACAAGGAACAAAAGGTTACTTCCTGGCCAGACCCCCAGATGTGGAATTCAGAAGAGGACGTCTCCTTTAATGGTTCCCAAGTTTGGAATTTATTGATCCCTTGGGTCTGTAAACCCTGAGTGCAACTGTTCACCCTTTGACTGAGAGATAGAGAAATGAGAGAGTAAAGAGTCCTTCCAACTTCCTATGATGATCCCATGATGATGATCCCCCCCCTTTCCTGCATCCGGGTTTAGGGTGCAGTTTAAGTAGCCTTCCCCTAAACCCTAACCTAGGTACAACCGCAAGCAAACAAGAATAATGAAATACAACCTCTAAGTACAGAACCCTAGCCCAACTCTATCCTTCCAACCCCATCCCATACCCCATATCCATCTGTATTGCCTGCCTGCCATTACATCCACCCAGTTTGTCCTTCTCATGATGCAGCCCTTGGGCCACCCCCAACTTGGAGCCCCCTGTGCATGTCTGCATGCACCCAAAACGCTGTTCCAGATATCCAAGGTACATCTGCGCAATCCAATCCGCGTGTTGCAAGATGCGCAATCCAATCTGATCCGCCCCGCTTCTCCAGACGCTGAGCCTGCAGCATGGCTTACTACAGCAAAGCCACACCCATTGCTGAGCAGGCTGCCTCTGCTGAGCAGGCAGCCAATTCCAACTGGCATCTATAAAAGACCACCACAGTGTGACCTTTGGTGAGATTTACGCGACCTTTGGTAGTATTTACATGGGATAGAAAGTATCTAAATTTTGATATCCCCTTTTTTTCTTCCTTCCCCTTTGTACATCCACTCCCCATTATCCTACCCTCCATCCCATCTACCATCCACATCCCCCCTCCCATATCTCCTCCTCCTGTATCCCGCCCTTGATAGGAAATCATCCCCTTCCCCCTCCCTTATAATTTGCTCAATTGGCTTTCATCCCAATCCCCTCTCCCATATCCCTCCCTCAATCAAGAAAAATCAACCAATGACTTCCCCCCCAGTCACCCTTGAATTTAAAAGATTTTTTTCTGCTCCATCACTGTCTTCTCACAAAAAAGAAGGCTCAAAGAAGAAACAGGCACCAAACTTGACCACTCAAGAAGAGGAAAAGCTGGTGCAATCATGGATCCACATCAGCAAGCACCCCAAATCTGCAACCAATCAATCAGGGATCCAGTTCTTCAAACAAGTCAAAGAGTACTTCAACCAACAGAGAAAAACCACCTATTGCAACTGCAAATGTACACAAACCAGGATTTTAATTTTTTTTTTTCAAACTATTCTGTATCCAATTTCTAATTTTTACATTATTTTTTTCATTTGAAATAGATGTTCAAACTTGAACACTGCAATACTCGAGTTCTCAGCAATCTACCAAGCAATCAAACACTCACCTCCAAGTGGCTCCAGTCCTATGGATTGGATGTGAAACGCCAAAGAGCTTTATTGCCAGCAAACCAAGGGTCAATCCTTTAAGGTTGAATTAGTGTGGGAGATACTGCAAAATCACCCAAAATGGATTGGCAAATTCTCTTCTCTGTCAGCTTCCTGATACCAGGAACTTTGCCATCCTTTAGCTACAGAAAATGATATTGGTGTTGGAATAATAATTCCAAGAAAATTATGGTAAAATGCTTTAATAATTGGTTTAAAAGCAAGTTCAAAGTTTGGTTGGTTTGGTTGGATTAAATTTGTTTGAATATATTTTTAAGCAGGGCCACAGTTTGTGCAAACTGGGGATCTTTATTGAATAAAAACCTCTCTTCAAGGGGCTCTTTTGAACCGTGTAAAGACCTTGGTATAATGAGGTCTTATATGATTGCTCACGAAGATTAAATCAAGGGTATGGGTGGACTGGCTATCTTAAAGCACTTATGCCTGGGTTGCAAGGAGGAGACAACTTACTAGTTTAAGAACTTACTCCAGGAGGCTTGCATATATTCACGGTATGAAAGGGTCTCAGGACAATTATTGGGGTTATTTGCTGATATTCTTCACGGAATCAATGTTGGGGTCAGAATTATTAATAATACTATCAGACTATAGCCATATATCACTTGTGTATCTTGAATAAACACTTGATCACGGATGGCAAGGGGTCTGGATTGATACTTATAAATTACTGGGTTTTAAATCACTTAAAAAGGATTGTTTATATACCTTTTTGGGGTGATAAGACCTTCTCAGGGCACGTAGAGAGGGTTGTGCTTGGATGCTGAGGCTAGCAGGCTGGTCAGGGCTATTTTGGCACGTAGTTCTGGTGCTGTCAATCTGCTAGCCTTTTCTATGTCATATTTCTTTGTGAAATAATTTTCAGAAGGTGTTTAAGTGTTAATTTGTTATTTTTATGATTCAGACATATTTCCTCATTTTGTATTAAATTTTTGAGTAACATGGGTGGAAGTGGGTATTAGTAGATTCTAAGGCATCTTCTGCACACGCTGGGAATTTTTAAAATTTTTAGGTTAACTCCTTGTTGTGGTTTGTGGTTCATAAAGATTTGGAAATCTCATTTACGTGACAACCTTCATTGTTGTTTCTCACAATTTATTTGCTTTATATTTTGATTTTCATAATTTCTATTCCATATTCTTAGGTTTCAGACATCCCTCTGTCCGGAAGTCAAGTTGTTACATATACATGATGTGTGCATGCAGGTTGTAGCTTGTTCCTGCGGTACCTGGCTGTCAGGCTTAGTGCAATTTCTGTTGATGCGCGCAGGCTTGACAGCTGCGTGCGGGAATCTGCTGCCTGCGGCCAGTCAGTCCTTTTGCATGCGTGCCTACATATTGAGTGTCAGGCGCGTGTACCCTTACTGTATGAATGCAGGGCTGCGCGCGGGAATTGTGACACAACACAAATCCATCTGTAACTTCTAAAATATACACAAAACCTCAATTCTGACTGAATTTTAGGTGTGAAACCTATACATGGCATAATGTGTGAAATGTTAAAATGGCCAAAAGGTGCCATGGTGGTGTTGTGGTCTATTTTGTTTAATAATTATTTAAAAGTGTAAGTAGTTAGAATTCAAGGGTGGGGTCAGTGTGTGACCCTACTTAATTTTGGGTGGAGAATCCATTTTTTGTAATAATATTCATGGATTTCTCACTCCTTCTAATTTTATTATTTTTATTTCTATTTTAAATCTGCTTTGACAGGTTGCTCTGTCTAAGTAGCAAGCTGACATTCTCACAGCAGCAACCCCCCTGGGACACCCAGTATTAGTGTCCCATCCTTACCATTGCTATCCAACCAGAACCTGATGCAACCTCCTGGAGTGAAGGCCTCAAAACAGAATTGTCTGCCTTTGAAAACCAATTAAAAATCCAGAATCAAACCTTTGAAGCTTGGGGTCCTCATGGCCAGAAATAACATTGGGTACCAACAGAACAAAATCACAGCAAGACAAAACAACTTGGCCAAGAAATTTTTTGAGTTGGAAGCAAAAAAGGCAGACATGAAGGTATTTCTTGGGCAATTATTGGTTATTCTGCAGGCTGCATCAAGCTGCCCTGATGATGAGAGCAAGGAAATGTTGAGGATTCTGAAAAAGAAAGTGAGAACACAACTTGAAGAGGGTCCATTTTGAAAATATTCCATTTTTTTTCTGCTTTTGATTTTGCGTCAAAAAAACCTTAAATGCTTGGGGAAAAAAAAAATGTTTTTTATTTTCTGAAATATTGTAAAGTAGATTGATTCAATATCTGACAGATGGAAATAAGAAAAAAACTTCTCAAAATTTTTTTTCTTCCAAAAAATTAAACAAAGAATAATTATAAGTTGGAGTTGAGAGCCCTCTTCTCATCCAATTGTGAATTTTCAAATCATTCATAAGCTTAAAATGGAGTTTAGAATCATGAAGGTTATAAGATTTTTGACTAAGGCTTTTAAATGAATGAAATAAATTAGGCTCATGAAGATTTGGTGTGATAATGATGTTGGAATTATGATGGTAAATGTTAGAAATTTTATTTAGAAAAGGATCACATGGTGACCTCTCCTCTACAATCATGTTATGGAGAATTATACAGAATTTCACAACTTGGATGATGTCTTGCCTAAACCATAATCTACTGGGTTGAGTTAGAATAGCAAACCTACTCTGCAAAACTCCAAATGCATGTTCTATGTCTTTCCTTGCACCTTCTTGGAGGGAGTTGAAATTTTTGGTGGCATCATATTGAGTTGATTTATGTGACTTGACAAAAACTGGACAATTGGGGTATATTCCATCTGCTAAATAGTAACCATAGGAATATTTTTTTTTTTGCCTCAAAAGTTACTTTGGAAGCTGAACCTATAAATGAAAATGAAATATAATTAAATTAAATTCAGCAAATACCCCCAAAGGAAAACATGTAGTAATTCTAAAAAAAAAAAACCTAAAACCTAAAACATACCATCCAGAAAGTGATCAAAGATGTGGCTATTTTGAACTACATTGATATCATTAAGAGTTCCAGGAGATCCAAAAAAGCAATTCCAGATGCGCAAGTTCAGAGATGCTACTGCTTCCAAAAACATAGTGGGAACACATTCTGTTCCTTGATATTGACCAGCCCAAGGTTGAGGACAATTTTTACATGCCCAGTGCATTCCATCAATTCTTCCACAACAGCCAGGAAAACCACAACCCTCATATTCTTTCATAATCACCTTGAGTTCATAATCTTTTGGAGAACAGAGGAATTCTTTTTCATAGATATCTACAAAATAATTCACACAAATCTTCAGGGTTTCAAGAGCTGCACTCTCTCCAATTTGTACATATTCATCTGTTGCATCAGCTGGCAGACCATATGCTAGTTGGCAAATTGTACTGGTGAGTTTTTGTTGAGGGGAACGGCCAACTTGGCCACGTGTTGCACGTCCTGCAGTTTCTGGGATTGTGCAGCTACGTCCGCATGTTCATCGAGCGGTTCGCGGAAGTAGCGAGTCCAATGCGGGCATTGACGCGTAAGGGGGCGGAGTGGAAGTGGACCAAGGGATGCGATGCCGCTTTCCGGAAGCTCAAGGAAATCGTGGGGCGCGACATCGTCCTTCGGAACCTCGATTACGACGCCGGAGGGATACGCCTGGCGGTCGACTCTAGCGAGCTCGGCGCGGGGGGGTCTTGACACAGGAGGAAGACGGAAAAGATAGGCCGGTGCTCTACGAATCGGTCACCTTTACCGCGACAGAGAGTCGGTATTCGCAGCCGAAGCTGGAACTGTGCGGTGTCACCAAGATCGTACGGCGGTTGCAGCACCTTTTGTGGGGCGTGCACTTCAAGCTCTTGGTTGACGCGGAGGCCTTAGCGCGAATGATCAACTCACCGACGCTGCCGAACGCGCCCATGACCAGGTGGGTAGCGTTCCTCCAGTTATTCTCCTTTGACGTGGTGCACATCCCGGGAAAGGCGTTCACGATGCCGGACGCGCTGTCGCGGTACCCGCGGGACGACCCCTACGAGGGGGCGGAACCTTTGGACGTGGAAGCTCCGGTCGTTCGGGTAGCAAAGACGGAGGCGTCGGTTTGTCTTCCGTTGCGCCAGTTGGGACGTTACGCGGTCTTGTGCTCTTATTTGCAGGATCTCCGGTTCCCCGAGGGCACGACGGAAACGGTCACCCAATGGGTGAGGCGAAACGTTCTGAACTTCTTCTTACAGGACGGTCAGCTATGGCGGCGGAGCGGCTCCGTGCCTCTTGTTGTTGCGACTTCTAGGGCCGACCAGGAGGTGATTCTAGGAAGTCTGCACAATGACCTTGGTCATCGGGGTGAGGTCGAGACGCGGAGGAGGGTGAAAGCGAGGTTTTGGTGGCCGGGGGTCGTTCGCGCGGTGCGCGACTGGGTAAAGTCGTGCGAGGCCTGCCAACGGCGAAGCTCGAGGCTGCCCAAGGAGGTCGGCCACCCCACGGGCGAGGACGCGCTGTTCGGGCGCGTTTCGCTGGACGTGGTCCACATCAAGGCGGGTAAGTTTGCGTATTTGCTGGTTGCGCGCGACGATCTGTCTGGGTGGGTGGAAGCGAGGCCCCTGGCGAAACTATCAGCGGAAAAGGTGGCTCAGTTTCTGGAAGAGGACTGGTTCGCGCGCTACGGGTCGCTTCGCTTGGTCACCGTTGACGGAGGGGCGGAGTTTCGGGGACGCTTGATGACGCTGGTGCAGAATTGTGGAGCGAAGTTCGGCCGCGTGACGGAATACTACCCGGAGGGCGCGGGGATGATCGAGCGGGGGCATCAACCAATCAAGGATGCCCTGGTGAAAATGTGCGGCGAGGACGGCAAAAGGTGGCAGATGGCACTCCCCGCGGTCCTTTTCGCCGATCGGATCTCCGTGAAGCGCTCAACGGGGTATTCGCCTTACGAGTTACTCTACGGGCAGCGGCCCGTGCTTCCCGTGGACATCGAGCTGAACACGTTTTTGGGCGTGGATTGGTGGAAGGTTAAGACGTCCGCGGATCTGATCGAGGCACGAGCTGAACAGCTCCTTAGGCGTGAAGAGACCTTGGGAAAAGCCGCGGAGCGGTTGAAGAAAACCCGGACGGCGTCAGTCCGCTATTGGGACAAGCGCTGTTCCCATCGGCTCCGGGATCCGCTGCGGAAGGGGGACCTGGTCCTGCTGTATAATCGGAGTCTGGAATCCCAGTGGGGCCGGCTTTTCGCCAACCGGTGGAACGGGCCGTACCGCGTGGCCTCTAAGTTTTTGGGCGGCAGCTACGGGCTTGAGGAATTGGACGGGACGCCGCTTAAGCGGAAGGCCGCGGCTTCGCACGTGAAACGCTTCTTCGCGCGCGGTTCCACTTCCTTCAACAAGACGGCGAGCAATGATTTGGGGCCCGGGGGCGAGGCGGTCTCGGAGTCGGACGACGGCGCGGATCGTTCGGACAGCAAAGTAGCGGCGCGCGACGCGCGACCCCGGAGAAGTAGGAGGTTGCAGACGGCTGGGGACAGCTGTCAAGCTGGGGGGGGGCGCTAGGTGGTTAAAGCTTGATTTGGTAAGGGGGTGTTCTAGCCGGTTCACAGCCGGGACAACTAGACACCCCAGAACGTTTGTTTCCTTATGTTTTGGTTTGGGCTTGGCTTTGGATTGGTACTGGCTATGGGTTATTTATTGCAGGTACGCGGGCGCGGCGTGGTGTCGGGCCCGCAAACGCGAGGACGAGCCCCGCTCACGGATGGCGGGACAAAGAGCTAACTGTAAAAAAAAAAAAAAAAAAAAAAAAAAAAAAAAAAAAAAAAAAAAAAAAAAAAAAATGAATGAATGGAATAATAAATATAGGATATTCTCTTTCTCTTCTTTGGATTTGGGCTGTTTTCTTTCCTTTTTTTTGTCTGTTTCTCTCCTGTTTCTCTCTTCATCGGACGGGCGCGACGGTCGGGGATGGTATGGACGCGGATTTAAGCTTAGCTTGGTAAGGGGGTGCTCTAGCCGGTTCACAGCCGGAACGACTAGACACCCCAGAATGTTCGTTCCCATCGCCTCTCCCTTATACTCCCGGTTGTGAGCGCGCGCTGTTGGCGCGGTGTTTGTTTTGTTTTGTAGAACGGGTACGGGGAACTGTGTGGCAGTCCGTCTGGGGCGGTCCAGGTACCTCTTTTTGTTGGGATAACTGGTCACTTACGGTCTCTCACAGAGGGAGCGCGCGAACGCGGATCTCAACCTCAACCGCACTCACACTCACTTCTCACGCGGACGCGGATCTCGGCACTCACACTCACTTTTCACCCGGACGCGCGGACGCGGCCCTTTCGTTTCCTCGCGCAGCAATATATATTTCCCCAACGAACGCGGTACAACAATAGGACTAGAAAGTACACGGGAAAGGAGAAAAGGGAGGGGGTGAGGGCGTCTAAGCCATTCGCATCATCTCTTCCATGTCCGCCCTCGATGATGCCAGAAGGGCCCGGTAAGACGCCAAGAACTCGCGCCGGGATTCGGAGGATTGGGCTCCGGGGGTCGCCAGGAAGTTGCGGAGCATCGCGGTCGACCGTTCCGCGAAAGCCTCGAAGCCAGCCGCCGGGAGTGCCATCACGACCGGGATCTCCGGGATCTCGGGGGAGTTGGAGGAAGGCGGTGCCGGTGCTGGGACGGGGCTTGATCCGAGTGGACGAGGAGGTGATGAGGGGGTCCCTGGGGCATCGCGCGGAGGGCTCGGTCCATCTGGGGGCGACGACGGAACAACGATCGGGGACGGCGGAGGAGGGACCTCGGGAGTAGTAGGCCTCCCGTCCGAGACCACTGGTGACGCGGGCGGCGGTGGAGTACCTTGCGGAGCCGGGGCGGAAGGAGCTGGTGTAGGGGCCGGAGGGGGAACCGGGGCTGCGGCAGCGCGACGTCGGAGAATCTCATCGAGTCGCGGGTCCCTCGCGCCTTCCCTCATCCGAACGCGGTCCGAACAGAATCGTACGGCCCTCCGATAGTCGTCAACGGACGTGAAATCCTCCTTCCGCGGCGGTCCCGCGCGGCGAAAGGGGGAAGCCGAGTCGCGATCCTCGCTCGGCGGAGGGCGGCGGGAAGGGGAGCCCGGCGGAGTCCACGAGTCCTCCGAGATGGTGTCGTCATCCGAAACCACGAACGGGTCGGGACGAGCCCTTTTGCGCGGCCTGGGGCGGGAGCCAAAGTTGGGGGGAGCACGGGGCATGCGATCGCTAAGTGAGCAACGGCGATGGCCGCGACGGCAAGCGACACAGGCGCGTCGACCAGGAGCGATTGAGCACGCCTGCCCGGTCCGGGCGCAGAATTCGCAGGGGAGCATGACGGCGATGAGTGTGGAAGGGGAGTTGGTGGAGTGCGAAAAGAGGAGTGGGTAGGGAGGAGCGGGGTGCGGGTAGTCGAGGTGGCGATGGGAAGGGACCTCTGGGGACAGAACTCAAGATGGGGGGGGATGTGGTGTCATTATATAGCCTCGGGTCGGGGACTGCGTCGCGGCCTGCGCGCTCAGCATCTGGTAGGTTAGGCTCAGCAGTTGGGGTGCGCCGGTTCTCAGCAGTAGCCGCTGCGGGTTCAGCAGCAGCCGCTGCGGGCTCAGCAGTAGGCGCGGCGGGATCGAGCACGCGACTGCGGGCCGGGCCTGACTAAGGGAGGCGGGCCGCGACCCGCTTGGATGTCCAACTCATGGATGGAGCCGGGCCAACCGGGTTCTCGGAGCGGCTAGTCGGGGAAGGAAGAAGCGGGGCGACAGCGGGGCTATATGCGTGGCAGCCGCGCGCAAGCGCGGGCCGGCCACGGGACGGGAAATTCACGACGGCGCGTCGGGTGGATGCGCGCAAGCGCAGTGGATCTTGGGTATCGCGCGGCGGAGGGCCGCGCCACGAAAAGACGAACCGGATGCGCGTAATGACAGGCAAGCTGGCGGGGGTAGGGTATGGGTATGGGTTTAGGGATGGGTTAGGGTTCTGGGTCTAGGTTTCCTTCTTCATGGTTGTCAGTCTGTCTTTGTGCTTGTGCTTAGGTTAGGGTTGAGGGGGAGGGCTCAAACACCCTTCCCCTCGACTTCGGGTTGTAGGGGGAGAGCATCCTGGCATCCATCAATCCACATCTCATTCTCTCTCTCTCTCTCTCGGAGTAAAAGGAAGGAAGCATTCTCGGTCTTACAGACGCTAGAACCATCGATCCCGTAACTAGGGACAACTTCGTGAGGATCAACCTCTAAAGTTTCCACAGCGGGGGGATCCAAGTAGGGCGCGGTGCAAGGACCGCGTCATGAGAAGGATGGAACGGCGTACGGACAATGGGGGGAGTTTGGTACGGAGGAGGTGGGGAGAGGAGGCTAGGGTTTCTGTTTTGGGATTGTTTTCTGTTTCTTTGTCATACTGTCATTTGCGCGTGTACTTAGGTTAGGGTTGAGAGGGAGGACTTATCCTCCCTCCCAACTCCAGGTGGGAGGAGGGGAATGTATGGAAGAAAAAAGGGAATCATCACATCACATCATTGGATTGGATCACTCATGTCACCAGGAGATTAAAGGAACTCATACCAGATACACATCCAGGTGGAAAGTTCTTAGGATTGAAGGATTGGCAATTTCTCTCTCTCTCTACTTTTCTTTATCTCTTTATCTCCTTATTTCTATTTCTCATTTAAGTGCAACTTTGGACATCCTCATCTCCTTTCAAACGCAGGGAACCGTTAACTTCCAAACCTTGGGACCATTATAGGGGGATAACCTTTATTATTTCCACATCTGGGGGTCTGGCCGGGAAGTAACCTTCCGTTTCTTGTCTTTCAAAGTTAACTGGGCGCGATGTCCTATTCATACCTCCCTACAGTTGCTCCTTCTTCTTCTTCTCCTTCTCCTTCTGTCTCCAGGTCCGCTACTCCAACCCCACTCTTGTCTTCCATCCCTCCTCCTCCCCCTCCCTCCGCTTGACCCAGGAAAAGCTACTCCATTCCCCCATCGGTCTCCAGTGACCATGAACCCACTCGTCTGGTTTGCATCAGGCCGCGCAAATACCCTCACATCCAATTCAACACCGCGGATGTGGAGCGATTCATCTTGAGATAAGAAGGTATTGCAGATGCCGAAGGTGCATCAGACGCGGATAAGGCCCGGCTTGTTGTCCTGTTCATTATGGACAAAGAGAAGCTCCGGGATGTGGAGGAAATGGAAGGCTACGAGAATCAAGATTGGCCAAAACTGAAGGCGGAGATCCTAACGCGGTGGGGTAGGCACAAACCTTGATTCCGGGAAAGCAATTTTGACCGCGTGGCCTCGGAGTTGAGCGCGCGCGGAGGAGTCAGAACGCGTGTGGAGCTGGCGGAGTACACCTTGACATTTGATTGGATCTATTGGTACTTGTCAAAGAAGGAGGTGATGGCGGGACAGACGGGGGCCATGAAATGCGTGTTTCTGGGCGGTTTAGGCGCTCAACTCCGGGCAAGGGTGCAGCGGCATCTTTACAATCACAACTTGGTAAACCGGTCATTGGACGGGCGCATCACGCTCCTTCCGGAGTTGGCTGTCATTTGCCAGGCTGTGGAGAGCAAGCTTGACTTAGAAGAGCTTATTGAGGATACCGCTAAGTCCTTCCCAGCGGGACCGAAGAAATCTGTCCCCCAGGTTTTGGCTCTGGCGCGATTCCCGGCCACGGCTCCACCTACTGCCACGCGTGCTCCGGTTCCTCAACCCGCGCCCGCCCCTCCGGTAAGTGAATTGACAGAGCTTATGAAGGACTTGAAGATCTGCATGAGCCGTATGGGCCAGCAGCAGCCGCGAGGGCCTCCACCTCACATGGTGGAAGGGTTTCTGTCAGCTCTCTGATACCAGGAAACTTGCAGTCCTTTAGCTACAAAGAGTGATAAAAGAATTTGGAGCAATAATATTCCAAAGAATAAACACTTTACAGCTCCAATAAGAATATGGTAAAAGAAAGTGCAAGGTTTAATTGGTTTGGTTATAAATATTTTAAATATAATATAAAAAGAGGGGCCACAGTAATATACTACTGGGGGTCTTTACAGACTTTGCAACCTCTCCTCAAGGGGCCTCCTTAGGCAGTTTATAACCTTGGAATGAAGATGGGTGCCTTCTAAGGCCTTATCCACTAATTTGGGCGGGCAAAACAGCACAAAAACCCAGAGAAGGAAGGAAACAACTTACTTGGGAAGTAATCCACAGAAATCCTGCAAAGATTCAGGTAAGAAGCTTCAGAACAGATGGGGTTGGTGGCTGGTTCAAACTTCTGGTTGTTGATAGTTATTTAGAAAATAATAATAATAATACTTCAGACTAGATCATAAATCACTTGCTTTCTTCTTGATAAGCAATTGACTAACAATGACACAATGTCTGATTGATAATAATAATATTTCTGATAACTGATGGATGATTGGGAACAAAAGGGCAAAAAGGACCTGTTTAAATATTCCTTTTTGGGTGCTTGAGGGCCTCTAGAAGGGGTATTAGCCATGGGCTGAGGCTAGGGGGGCAGTCAGGGCAAGATTGGCACGTCCTCAGGGTGCTGTTAGCCTGCTGGCCTTAGATCTGTCAAGGAACAGCTCCTTTTTAGCTGCAGGATCTGTTAATCAACAGATTAGTCATTTTGCTGATCCTGCACTGATCCTCAATTTGTACTGTAACTACTGGTCCAAAGTGAGCAGAAGTGGATTGTTATTGATCTTCCATTCTCTGCTGATCCTTTATGTAATTTTTAATAATTTTTACGACCACTCCTTGTGTAGTTTTGTGGTCTTTGAAGGTTCTGATCAGCTCATGACGTGGTGAGTCTGGATCTTTATTTAATTAATAAAAAATACTACAAATTAGTTAAAAACTAATTTTAATTGACTTTTAAGGTTTTTAAACTACAATCTACGCTTGTGTGGTAGCTTTACATATGTAGAGTAGATCCTACTATGTTGTAGCTCCTCTGAGCAGTACCTGGCTGTCAGACTGATCACGGCAGGCTAGGCGCGGGGATCAGTCCATTCAGATGCGCGCATGATCAAGGCAGGTTAGGCGCGGGGATCAGTCCATTCAGATGCGTGCAGGGACTGATCCGCTGCGCGTGTGACTAGGTCACGGGATTACCTGCACGCGGGAGGGATAAACTGCGCGCAGGAGTTTGGGTGCGCGGGAGTCCAGCGCTGTAGGGACGCGGGGCTGCGTGCGGGAATTGTGAAAAAACACAATTCCCTGTGTAACTCCTAAACTAAACACAACACCTGTATTTCAACTGAAATTTAGGTGTGAAACCTATACATGACATATCATGTGAAATATTAAAATGGCCAAGAGGTGTCATATTGGTGCCGTGGTCATTTACCATTTTCTTTTAAATTAATTAAAAAATATAAGGAGTAAGAATTCAAGGGTGGGGTCAGTGAGTGACCCTACCTTATTTTGGGTGGGGAATCCATTTCTGCAATAATATTCATGGATTTTGTACTCCTTCATTTTATAATAATTTTATTTATTTATTCATTTTTTGTTCTTTTTATTTTTGTTAATATTATTATTGTTGTTGCTTTGTCAGGTTTCTCTGTGCTAAGTAGCAGGCTGACAGTTTCGGCCGCCCGGTACCTTTGTGCCGAGGGGGTGCTTGTACTGCGGGGCAAACAGTCATTGGCGATCGGCATGCAAGGAGCTTACAAAGGATCTCAGCGCGGGATTGGTTCAAACGGCGGGGATGGGGTACATGTTTCCAACGGGCAAACAGATTCCGATGGAGCCAAGCCAGCCAACCGCAATGCAGCAGGTGCGCACACGGGGTCAGGAGGCAGGAACAACGGCGCAAGCGTCACTGGGCATCATTACCGGTCCCGGATCGTGGCAACCACCTTGGGTGGAAGCTGAGGTAAGGGTAGTGGCAACGGAAGAAAAGGTGGCAGTCTCTGATAAAATGGAGGTGGACGCGAAGGAGGAACCCCCGTCGGCCTTTCGGAAACCGGCTGTGCGCGTGCCCGGAACCAAGGCGCCGGCAGCAAATCCTGTAGGGAAGAAGAAAGCGGCAGACATTGTGTGAAGGGTGATGGGTAACAAGACTCCGGTTCCGCCAACCTTGCGGGAACTGGCGGCTGTGTCTCCGGTGGTGGCAGACAAGATGGTTCAGGCGTTGCGGGATTGCGGTCAGGGCCGGGTACCTCAGACGGTGCAGCAGGTTCATGTGGCGCGAGGAGTGTGAGTTGAAATCGGTTTTGACTCCGCTCGCTTACGTTCTGATGGTCATAGCGGGGAGGAAGGTGTGGGCTATGGTGGACAGCGGTTAAATGGTGAACCTGCTGCTGTTGCGGATGGTGGATGGTTTGGGGTTGGTTTGGCAGAAATGTGCAATGGGTCTCCGCGCGCTTAAAGGAGGGGAATGTTGTGTGGATGGGGTAGTTGAGGAGGAGGAGGTCAAGGTTGCAAGGGTTTGTAAGCCTCTTTCTTTTCTTTTGGTTGATTGTGGGGATGTGATTTTGGGAAGGTTGTTCATGTTTGGGTTTCAAGCACAAATGGTTTTCAATCCGGAGGCGGGAATGGAGGCGTTGACGGTGGAGGATTTGTCTAGCGGAAGGTTCGAGACAACTATCTGCAATCACGGTCAAGGGAAGCGGAGGAGAGTGTTGGAGTATGAGGAGGAACCAGACGCGGAGTTGGTCTGCAACAGGCAACCTTTGGAGGATTTTTCCTAGTCGACCGAGGAGACTGCGCGGAACAAGCTCTGGTTTTGCGCGGGCGGTTGACTAATGAGGAGCAGGGAGGGGGAGGAAGGAAAGTGCAGGGCGCCCATGTCGCAGAAGTAAGTCCCTTTTCTCAGTATGCATTGCCCAAGGGTACTACGCTTTGAAAACCCTATCATTGTGCCACACTTGTGAGCGAAGGCGAAAGCCGCGGTTCCGTTCTGTGCAGGACTTACATCAAAGGATGCGTGCGGGTGATGTGGTACAACGCTGGCAATTACAAGCCGGTGTCCCAGAAGGTCCAACCAAGGAATGAGCCGATGCCCCAGGAATTGAACAGACCGCTTCAACCAATTGCTTGGTTGCAGGACCCTTGGGTCATGCCAATTGAGACTTTGGGGTGGGTTACTAGTTTGGCGCGGATCACGGAGGAGTGGATTGCAGCTTTCAATTTTGGCCGGACGGGATGGTTGAGTATGGAGGAGCATGAGTTGCTGATTTTGGTTCTGGTTCTCTGGGAAAGAGCGCTCGCGTTTGGACCGGAAGAGCGGGGGCTCCTGAAAAAAAATATTGGCAAACCCTATGTCATCCCCACTGTCAATCAAAAGCCGTGGCAGATCAAGCCGATTCCAATACCGCGGGCGGTCTGGGAGAAGTTTCTGGAGTTGGTGCGGGAGCGGGTGAAGACTGGCCTTTACAAACAGTCAACGTCTAGTTACTCCAGTCCGATCTTTGCAGTGGTTAAGCAGGACAGAAAGTTGTTGAGGATTGTTCATGATCTACAGCGGCTCAACTCCTTTACAATCCGGGACGCAGGACAGCCCCCTTGCTTTGACGAGTTCCTCGAGTCAATGGCAGGGCGCGCTTGTTACGGTTTAGTGGATGTGATGGGGGGATACAACCAGCGCAAGTTGGATCCTTGCTTGCGGCCTCTAACAGCATTTGAGACTGGGTTGGGAAGAATGCAGCTGACTCAGCTCCCTAAGGGCGCAACCAATTCTGTGGCGGTGTACCAGGCGCAAATGGCTTGGATCCTGAAGGATGATCTTCCGGAGGGAGTCCAAATCTTCATTGACAACGCGGGCATCAAAGGTCCAAAATCCAATTACAGAGGGGCGGAGCTGGTTGAAGTTCCCGGTGTCCAACGTTTTGTGTGGGAATACGCGCAGACGTTGGAACGCATCCTGTTTTGCATCAAGGAGGCAGGACTGACGGTGTGGGGGAAAAAGTTGGCAGTTTGTGTCCCGGCGCTAGAAGTCCTTGGCCATGTTGTTGCTTCCAACGGCTGGCGCATTGCAGAGAAAAAGCGGAACAAGGTCCTCAAATGGCCGACCCCGCGGATGGTGTTGCATATCCTTCAGTTCTTGGGATTATGTAGCTATGTCCATATGTTCATTGAGAGGTTTGCGGAGGTGGCAAGCCCGCTCCAATCACTAACGCAGAAAGGCGGGGGGTGGAAGTGGGGGGAATAATGCAATCGCGCATTCCAAAAGCTCAAGGAGATTGTGGGACGTGACATTGTGCTCCGCAATCTTGACTACAACGCAGGAGGAATTAGGCTAGCGGTTGATTCCAGCAAATTTGGCGTGGGGGGGTTCTCACTCAAGAGGACAACGGCAAGGATAGGCCGGTACTTTACGAGTTGGTCACCTTCACTCCAATGGAAAGCCGGTACTCCCAGCCAAAGTTGGAGTTGTGCGGGGTCACCAAGATTGTGCGGCGGCTCCAGTATCCTTTGTGGGGGGTTCACTTTGAGCTTTTGGTGAACGCGGAGGCGCTGGCGCGGATGATCAATTCCCCGGCGTTGCCCAATGCTCCCATGACCAGGTGGGTGGCGTTTCTTCAACTTTTCTCCTTTGCTGTTGTTCATGTTCCGGGGAAAGCGTTCACTATGCCGGACGCGTTGTTGCAGTATCCAAGGGACAACCCATTTGAGGACGCGGAACTGCTCAATGTAGAGACCCTGGTGGTCAAGGTAGGGGTTGTGGAGGCAGGATTTCAGCTGCCGCTCCGGCAGACCGGGCGGTACGCAATTCTTCGCGATCAATTGCGGGACCTTTGTTTTCCCAATGGAGCTACGGAGAAGGAGATGCAATGGGTGAAGCGGCAAGCGGGGAATTTCTACGTAAAGGAGGGGCAGCTTTGGCAGCGGAAGACTCCGGTTCCTCTTTTGGTTACCACTTCAAGGGCGGATCAGGAAGCTATTCTCCAGAGCCTTCACAACAATCTTGGTCATTGAGGGGAGGTTGAAACATGGAGGCGGGTGAAGGAGCAGTTCTGGTGGCCGGGGGTAGTGCGTGCAGTGCGGGAATGGCTGCCTTCCTGCAAAGCCTGTCAACGGCGGAGCGCGAGATTGCCCAAGGAAGTCGGAAACCCCACAGGGGAAGACGTCCTCTTTGGTTGAGTATTGCTTGATGTCGTCCACATCAAGGCCGGTAAGTTTGCCTATCTGCTTGTCGCACGGGACAACCTGTCCGGTTGGGCGGAAGCGCGTCCGTTGGTCAAGCTCTTGGCAGACAAATTTGCTCTATTTCTGGAGGAAGATTGGTTCGCGCGTTACGGGTTGCTTTGTCTGGTTACAGTGGACGGAGGGGCTGAGTTTTGCAGCTGTTTGGTCGAGATGGTGAGGAGTTGCGGAGCCAAGTTTGGCCGGGTAACGGAGTACTATCCCAAGGGGGCCAGCATGATCAAACGCGGGAATCAACCAATCAAGGACGCCCTGGTCAAGATGTGCGGGGAAGACAGGAAGCGCTGGCAGGAGACCCTTCCGATGTTTCTGTTCGCGGATTGGATTTTGGTGAAGCGTTTGACAGGCTACTTGCCGTACAAGTTACTTTTTGGACAGCGCCCCATGCTCCCCGTGGACATTGAGTTGGAGACGTTCCTGGGGGTTGACTTGTGGAAGGTGAAGACCTCTTCCAAATTGCTTGAGGCTCGCGCCAAACAGCTCCTTCAACGGGACGGAATGCTTGCAAAGGCCGCGGACCGGCTGAAGAAGACTTGGACAGCATCGGTGCGCTATTGGGACAAGAGTTGCTTGCATTGTCTCCGGGATCCCTTGCGGAAGGGGGATTTGGTGCTCCTGTACAACCAAAGTCTGGAGTCTCAGTGGGGGAAGTTGTTTGCTAACCGGTGGAACGGCCCGTTCCGTGTGTTGTCCAAGTTTGAGGGCGGCAGCTATCAGTTGGAGGAATTAGACGGTACTCCGCTGAAACAGAAGGCGGAGGCTTCGCATGTCAAGCATTTCTTTGCGCAAGGATCTACCTTGTTTGACGAAACGGCGGAAGGGGGTGAAGGATCTGACAAGGGGAGTGTGGAGCGCAGCAATGGTGTAGGAATGCAATCCGGGGATTCGTCTTTGGGCGGAGAAGCGGAGACCGTGCCGTTGCAATGGAGTAGGCAGTTGCGACCAGCTGGGGATAGTGGACAAGTTAGGGGGGGGGAGGTAGAGGGGGTAGGGGATAAGTTTTGATTTGGTGAGGGGGTGCTCTAGCCGGTTCACAGCCGGAACAACTAGACACCCCAGAATGTTTGTTTCTCTATGTTTCTTTCTTATCTGGATTGTGGGGTCTTTGCTGGCTTGGGTTTTTTTCAGGAAACGCGGGCGCGGCACAAAGCCAGGTCCGTAAACGCAAGGACAAGCCCCGCGGAACTGGGACGCAAGGGCAATCCCGGGGATAGGGGAAGCGGGACGAAGAGCAATTTGCGGGCGGTCTACGGGCGTTGCACTAAAAAAAAAGAAAGAGTTCTTTTCTATTTTTCTTCTCTGTTGGTTTCTTTTTCTCTTTTTCTTTCTCTGGATGGGTGGTTGGTATGGGAATAAGCTTGATTTGGTGAGGGGGTGCTCTAGCCGGTTCACAGCCGGGACAACTAGACACCCCAGAATGTCCGTTCTCTTACTCTCTCTCTCTCTCTTTCCTTACGGTGGCGCGCGCTGGTGTTTTGGTTGTTGTGTTTGTTACAGGAAGGGTATGGGGAACTGTGTGGCAGTTTGTCTGGGGCGGTCCAGGTGCCTCTTTTGGAATGGCTAGTCACTTACGGTTGCTCACGAAGCAAGCGCGCGGGTGCGGACTCAATCTCAAGCTCACTCTCACAAAGCGCGGTCGCGCACTTTTCTCAGAAGGTTAGGATCTTGCATGGATACATGTATTTTCTTAATGGAAAGGGAAGCGCAGTACAAACAACAAGAAGAGAAGAAGTAGAGGAAGGAAGAAGGGGAAAAGGGGGGGAAATGCGCCTAAGCCATCTTCATCATTTCCTCCATTTCCGCCCTTGAGGACGCCAGTAAAGCCCGGAAAGACGCCAGGAGTTCGCACCGGGATTCCAAGGATTGTGCGCCGGGGATTGCAAGGAAATTCCAAAGCATCATGGTTGAACTTTCCGTGAAAGCCTTGAAGCTGGCCGCCGGGAGCGCCATTACAATTGGAATCTCCAGTATCTTGGGAGGGCTGGGGGGAGGAGCAGCCGGTGAAGATGGGGCCCCCGGGGAACCAACAGGGGGGCTTGGTCCAGCTGGAGGCAATGACGGGACGACTATAGGTGACGGAGGCGGAGGGATGTTGGGGGTCGTAGGCCTCTCATCCGAGGCCACTGGTGGCGCGGGCAGTGTTGGCGGTTGTGGAGGAGGAGAAGGGGGTGATGGCGCGGCCGCGGGTCTTCCAAAGAGTCTTAGGTCTGGTACCGTTTGGTTCACGCCGACAGCGGCGGCCCAAGCGCAGGTCTCCACGCGCCATTCCTCCAAGGTTTTGTATTTGCCCCGTTGCAGAGGTCCGGCCCAGCAGAGTGGTGATGCCAAGTCAAGGCTCACATGCAAGGTGGTGGGTGACGGAGCTTGGGGGCGGCGGGATGGAGGTGAACCGGGGGGTGTCCACAAGCCTTCCAAGATTGACTTGTTGTCAAAAACCATGAACGGGTCCGGACAAGCCCTCTTGCGTGGCCTGGGGGGGAGCTCGAGGGATGCTGTCGCTAAGCAAGCAGCAACAATGGCTGCGACGGCAAGCAACACAGGCGCGTCGACCAGGGATGATTGAACACGCGTGCCCGTTCCAGGCGCATAACTCGCATGGGAGCATGATGGCGATGGAGAGGGAGGAAGACAGGGGAAGGTGGTAGTGGGAGTGGTGGGGGTGGAGTGGAAGTAGCGGAGGTGGTGGTATGGTGAAGCAATGGGAAACTTCTGGGGACAGAACTCAAGTTGGGGGGGGATGTGGTGTCAATTTATAGACACGGATTGGGGACTGCATTGCGGCTGCGTGCTCAGCATTGGAGGCAAGCGGGCTCAGCATTAGGGTATGCGGAGTGCTCAGCAGCGGCAGCCGCTGTTTGGCTCCGCACCTGGTGGACGGGTTGGGCTCAGCATCGAATGCGGCATGGGCGGCGATCCGCCCCGGAGATTGGATTTGGAAGGTAGTGCACTCAACTAGGTTCGCGGGCACGCCAGTTTGGATACGCAGGGGCGGAGCAATCTGCGGGCTATGAAGGAACGGATGGAGCGCGCGCAAGCGCGCGGATCATGCTGGATATTATCAAACACCCACGACGGGCGTGGACAAACGGATACGGACAGGCGCGGGGGGCTCTGAGTAGGGCGCAGTGCAAGGACCGCGTCATGAGAAGGACAAACCGGATGGACGGAAAGGCGTATGGACGACGGGGGGAGTTTGGTACGGAGGAGGTGGGGAGTCTGTTTTGGGATTGTTTTCTGTTTCTTTGTCATACTGTCATTTGTGCGTGTACTTAGGTTAGGGTTGAGAGGGAGGACTTATCCTCCCTCCCAACTCCGGGTTGGAGGAGGGGCATGTATGGAAGAAAAAAGGGAATCATCACATCACATCATCGGATTGGATCACTCATCTCACCGGGAGATTAAAGGAACTCATACCGGATACACATCCAGGTGGAAAGTTCTTAGGATTGAAGGATTGGTGATTTCTCTCTCTTTGTACTTTTCTTTATCTCTTTATCTCCTTATTTCTATTTCTCATTTAAGTGCAACTTTGGACATCCTCATCTCCTTTCAAACGCAGGGAACCGTTAACTTCCAAACCTTGGGACAATTATAGGGGGATAACCTTTATTATTTCCACAGCGGGTGGTCTGGTCCAATTCTTTTCCCACCCCTTCCCCCTTTGGGTGAGGGGTGGGTGATCCTGGTTTTTGTTGCGCGCGCCTGTCCATGGATGGATGCAGGAGAGGTGAAGGGATGAAAATAGATCCCACCCCAGTCAGGGAGGCCGGATTTCCACCGGCCTGAGTGATCAAATTTTTCTGATCATCTGAAAGTCTAAAAAAAAAAAAAAAAAAAAAAAAAATTCCGCTCCATTTGTAGTATCCTTTGTACATAGTCTAACAGGGCCTCCTGCCCATATTAGGAGGGGATCTCTCCTGCCTTTTGGGGGGATCATCAGAGCACATCATCATCATCATCAGATCCTATCCTACCAGGCGAGTACCATCATCAGTATCCTCTTGAAATAAATCATCCATGGGGCTTCATTCCCCTTTATCTGAGACTAATTTTGGGTATATCTAAGATTGCCCCTTGATCCTTGAGCCTCCATACTCAAGCCCTTGATCCTTGATCCTTATCACCAACCAATAGCGTTGCTTGTTGAAGAAGAATTTGACCAACTGAATTCTTGAGTGTGTTGCACCACTCCTGATCACTTTATCCAACCATACTGGTCCTGATCATCCCCTGATTATCTTTCTGGAACCTGTCATGTTTGACTGAAGAGGTTTTATTAAGCTTAAAAACTGGAGTGTTAAAACTCCCTTTATTTTTTTTGAAGTTGAATTCCGCCATGCTACTCTTGAGTCCCTTGAGAAGTGTTGCGTTATTCTTGTTTGAATCAGTTATTGTTTTGCTTCTGGAGCTTCTTCAAACCATTAACTTTGTCTTTTGCAGCCACCCACAGTTATCTGGTACCCTTCAAACGCTTGATTGCGGAGAGTTGGGAAGGTTCATTGAGAGCCTGGAGGTTGTTTGGGATTGAGTTGATCTTTCCTAAGCTTCTGCTGACAACCAGAGCTATTAGATCATGAGTTTTTCACTTACAATTGCCTTGTCTTGTTAAACTCTGAACAAATCTTGACTTCTTCTATTCAAGTTTTCCCCGGCACCATCTTGTCTCAGATAGTGTTGTTTCCCCAGCTACCAACTACTATCATCTTTATCCTCTTACTTTTGGTCCCTTGTTTACCAGGTTCTGGACTTTGATCTTGTTTAAATTCAAATATTTTTGTAACACTCAGGAGGGCAGCCTAAACAGCACCTTTCCCCTCCACAGAATTGCCACGGCCTAGCACCATTTGGAGTCTTACACCAGGCTGGTGAAATTTTGAGCCTTTTCATCTTTTTCTTCTCATGTTTCATGTCAGCTTGCTACTATGTATAGAGCAACCTGTCAAAGTAACAGAAGAAATATGGTAAGAAAAATTAAATAAGAAAAGTAAAATTAACTAAAGAAGGATTGAGAAATCCAAAAATATTATTGCAGAAATGAACTCCTCACCCAATATTAGGTAGGGTCACTCACTAACCCCACCCTGGAAATCCAACTCCTTCTATTTTTAAATAATGAAATAAAAAAGGGACCAAAAGCCACAACACCAATATGGCACCTTTTGGCCATTTCGATATTTTTTGTGTATTTTCACGTATAGGTTTTACAACTAAATTTCACTCAGAATTGGAGTGTTGTGTATATTTTAGGAGTTACACATGGAAATGTGTTATGTCACAATTCCCACATGCAGCCCCACATCCTTACACAATCCTACATACCCTTGGCTACACATTCCAGCGTACAGAGGTCACGCGCGCAGCTAATTTTTCCATGCACGCAGCAGATCCTACCCCGTGCGCATCTGAATTGACTGATCCCCGCACCTGGATCAGTTGTGACAAACCTGACAACCAGGTACTGCTCAAGGTAGCTACAACCTAGTTAGGGTTATCTGAAATATGTAGTAACCTGAAATATGCATTAGTAATAGTCTAAAAACTATAAAACTTAAATAAAATAATAATAAAATAAGTTTAAGTATTTTTTGATAATAAACCAAATATTGAGGATTACCACGTAAATCACTTATCCTTATTTTAAAGACCACAAACAAACACTAGAGGTCATCATAAAAATCATTAAAAATTACCAACGTGCTCAGCAGATGATGAAAAATTAGTAAACATCCACATATGTCCACTTAAAAATAATATTAATAGTAAAAATGAAGGATGAGGGCAGAATGATCACATTTACACCATAATAGATTAACAGATTCTGTGGCTAAAATAGCACAGATATCCAGCATATCTGAGAACAGCTGATTGACAGCACCAAGTGGAAATGCTAATCTTTACCTGACTGGCTTGCCAGCCTCAGCCCAAGAGTAGGACCCTCTCTACGCGCCCTCAGAAGCTCATAGTCACCCCAAAAAGGTATTTATACAGACCTCTTTGGACCTATCATTCCCCATCAGTTTGGCAGGAATTATTATTATCAATCAGAAACCATTTCATTTTTAGTCAAGTGCTTATAAAGCAATAAGCAAGAAATTTATGACTTAGTCTGTAGTACTGTTATTTATTCCTCAAAACCAATCAACCCATTGAAGTTAGTCAAGCAAATCTACCCCATCTGCTCTGAAAACCTTCCTATTATTGCAGGATTTTTTGTGGTAAAGTGCTCAGAGTGAGTGTTTCCCTTCCTGTCCTGGCCATTGTGCTGTTTTTCCCAGCCATATCAGTGGAATAAGCCCTTTCTAAGGCACACATCTTTATTCCAAGGTTCTTAAACTGCCTAAGGAGGCCCCTTGAAGAGAGGTTTTTTTTCTGTAAAGACCCCCAGTAGTATAAAACTGTGGCCCCTCTTTTATAACAAATTGAAAATGATTTTAAAAAAGCCAATTAAACCTTGCACCAGATCTTAATATATTCATTGTTTGAGCTTTTTACATGTTTATCATTGGAATACTATTATTATTATTATTCCAGTATCTTCTATTAATATCTGTTGCTAAAGGACTGGAAGCTCCTGGTATCAGAGAGCTGACAACTGGGGGTCTGTCCAGGAATTATCCTGAAATAATTAATTTTTAATTATTTGTTCCTTGGACCAGTCTATTTTTTCAAAAAATAAGTTACAATACTTATAACATATCTTCTTGATTCTTTGTTTCTCTAGTGGATCTTAAGACAAAAAAAGAATTGATCAATTATTATTTGAACCTTATTAAACAAAGAAGAGAAGAAAAAATTCATGAATTTATGCTTATCATTATAACTCCTGAGCAACAACAGGAAAAGCTTCTTTATTATAAGCAACAAGCGTTAAAAGAAAAAGAGCTTGAGTTAGAAAGAATTATCAATTTTAATTCTTTATTGAGGCAACATAAAGAGTGGAAAATTTATAAAAGGAAGCCTTATATTTTTAATATAAAAAACCCAGAAGATAAAGAAAAATCCAAAAATAACAAAAGTGAGATTAAAAATTATTTTCTTTTGAAATATCATCTTACTACATAAAAAATTACAAAAAAATATTAAACTTATATTTTTTTATTGTTTTATCCTTCTAAGTGAAATTTGTTTTTGGTGACCTTATTGAACAGGATCTTCTGGAGGACTTCCCAGACAGTGGACCCTTGGAATTGCCCTTGGATTTATCCCAAGATTTGATTGGAACCCATTCAGACCCCATTGGAATACCCCCCAAGGACAGTAGTGACCGCAAACAAGTATTGGTACCTTTAAATTTGACTATAAGTAAGTCAAAATATATATAAAATTTATTAAAGATATATATGACTTGAAAATTATTATAATTTTCTATTTTTTTAAGTCTTCTTCGAAAATTTTGACAAAGCCTTGTACCTTTTTGCGCTATGGATCAAAACAGGCGCAACATCAAAACAACCAGCAGAGCGCCATCCTATGGATCTTTTCCTGGAGGAACCTGTGCGCGCAAGGACTCCAGTCACAAGGG
The DNA here is from genome assembly GCA_025617555.3 of Puccinia polysora. Lineage (NCBI taxonomy): Eukaryota > Fungi > Basidiomycota > Pucciniomycetes > Pucciniales > Pucciniaceae > Puccinia > Puccinia polysora. The sequence goes on along the minus strand of CM062621.1, from coordinate 39,540,216 downwards.
AAATGAGGGGGCTCAAACCCGTGACCATAGCATCAGGCAGGACAACAACGGCAACAACCGCGGCTGCCAACTTGACCAACACACCGTTGGAGAGACAGCCATTGCCCAACGTGTTATCCCAGGAGGGTAAAGGTCCTCCTACGCCACCCCAGCTGGACTCAACCAAGGAGGAAAGAGTCAAAATGTTAGTGAAAGAGCATGTGAGTTACTGGGAAAAATTCAAGTTGGCTCAGACCCAGGGGGATCAGCCAGGTATGAGAAAAGCCATCTCTCTGGAAAAGAAATCTCAGATTTGTCTGCAAAAGTTGATCCCAAAGAAAGAAGTAGAAGGCTACGTGCAGAGTTGGAATCCTTGGGATCAGTTAGTTTCCTTAAAGGGAAAGGACCCCAAAAAGAAGAGGTCCTCAGCCCATCAGAAGTTAAGGAACCCAAAGGATTGGGACAGTATAATATACCTAGCCCAGAAGTGGAAAAAGGTGTACCACAATTCAATGTAGAAGCCCTTAACATCTTTTCTGTAAATGTGTCTCACAATTTTACCATTATTAGCAAGTGCTTTGAAAAAGTTTATGAAAAATTGGAAAATTTGAGTCTGAGTGTTTTCAGAGTTTTTGACACCCAATCCCAGACTATGAGGATTGATGAGTTGGAAATACAACAAATCAAGGACAGTATCAAATCTAGTAAGTTAGATCTGATGAAGAATATTGATGATAATCAATCAATCCTTCAGGAAGACATGATTGTAACTATGGATCAACTTAAGGAAGAAGTTAAGAAAACTAGTCCCACTTCTTCAACTCACTTGATTAACAAAACTGATTTATTAAAAAACAAGCTTGAATTGGAGTTAGGTATGATTAAGAATGACCTCAGAGATCTTAAGCTCAATATCAGCAACCCTCCAGCCACTGACTTAGAAGAAGCTAGACCTGCAAGGTTCACTAGTACTTGTAGTATTCCTCCTAGAACCAGAATAACTAGGAATGAATCTTTTAGACCAAGCCCTACAGCAGATATAGAGAAAGATTTGAAGTTACTTACTCCCATCACTGAATGGCCTAAATTCTCCGGAGAAGGAGAGTATAAACATGTCAGTTTTATTAATTTTATTGATTACACTCTTGCTTCTTATGAATTCCCTGATGCAATAGCTGTGGTGAGGTTACCCAGACTGTTTGAGGGAGTGGATCTTGATTGGTTTATCAATAAGAGGGAAGAAGTAGGATCTTTACCCTGGAATTCTTGGAAGGAATTGATTAGAGAACAAATCGGTATCAGGATGTGGAAAAGAAAGATGATGAAAACTTTCAAAACCTCCCAGTTTGATCCATCCAAGGACAAACCTCATAAGTGGTGCTTAGACCAGAAGAGGAGGTTAGAATTTTTCTACCCGGATGCTGATAAGGAAGAGGTCAATGAGAGACTTCTAAACTTGTTTCCCGCACAAATCAACCATAGTTTAAGGTGCAGAATGCCCATGAACTCTGATCTCTCTACCTTGATAGGTATATTGGAAGAAACTATAGACATGAATGGTCTTGAAAAAACAATTCACAGACTCCCCAGGGAACAAAACGCTAGGAGAAGAGAAGAATACACTTCCAAAAATAAAGATTCCCCTGCTGCTAATATAGTCAAGAAGACTTCAGATTCCAAGGAAAAGGTATGTTGGAACTGCAACCAAACAGGACATTTTAGACCTGACTGTCCTCAGCCCAGGCAAAGAATTAATCCTATTAAAGGAGAAGAGTATGAAAACCCTGACCCCCAACTTGATGATACTGATGGATCACTCTCTGAGTGTGATTTAATGATCACTAACCCCATCAATTTTATTGAAGGAAGTATAGAGTCCTCCCTGGACATAAACTCTGTTAATGAGGATTAAAACTTGCCTCAAAAATGGAATTCTAACATGAAAATTCACCATGTCTCTGAGGCTAAGGCCTTGACTCTCAAACCTTCTGCCAGTAAAAGCTAGGCTTCTGGAAAAACATGCTATGCTGCTGGTTTGATCCAAGGTTCCCCTGTTAAGTTTCTCTTGGAAAGTGGAGCCTTCTGCTCTTGTGTTGGTTCAACTTATTTGGACAAACAAGACCCAAATTGGAGGCTGAAACTATTACCAGTACCTCAGGCTAAGTTTAGAAGTTTTAATTCTCCTCTAAATGCTGTTGGAGTATGGTCTTGTGAAATCATACTCCATCACTCTAAAGGATCACTTAAACTGAACATTGAATTTGTAGTACTTCAAAATGGAGTATGTGATTACTTTATTCTTGGAAATGATTCTTTTTGCCTGTATGATAAAGATCTATTCCAAAGAAAGGGTAGATAATTTACAATAGGAGGAGACTGGAACAAGAAGTTCCAAATATGCCATGTTAATGCTCAGAATTCTGATTCAACCTATGAGAAACACTTTGGAAGTTTTGACCAAGAATACTTCTCTCAAGAAGCTTTGAATTCCCTACTCAAGGAAGAACAAAAACATGACATCTTGCAATTTTTCTTTCAAAATCAGAATGCTTTCTGTACCAAGGATCACCCCATTGGTAATATCAAAGGACATGAAATGATTCTCAATTTAACCATTAAACCTCCTTACCCACCTAACCTCAGGAGACCTGCTCACCCTTCTAGTCCAAAATCTAGAGCTGCTCTGGAAACTCATATCCAGGAGTTAGTTGACTTACAAGTATTAAGGAAAGTAGGACAAAATGAACAAGCGGATATTACTACCCCAGTAATCATAGCCTGGAATAATGATAAGTCAAGAATGGTTGGAGACTTTAGAATGATAAATAACTATACTAAAGCTGATTACTATCCTATTACAAGGATTGACCATGATCTACCTAACCTCTCAAAGGCTAAATATATCACTGCTATGGACATGCCAAAAAGTTTTCACCAAATACCTATCAGCCCTGATAGCCAGAAATTCATGAGAATTATCTGTCATTTGGGAATTTATGAGTATCTTAGGATGCCTTTTGGTATCAAAAATGCTCCTTCTCATTTTAAAAGGATGATGGACACAGTTCTAGGATTATTCATCAGACAAGGATGGATGATGGTGTACATTGATGATGTTATCATTTACTCTGATAATTGGGATAATCACATCGAGAAAGTAAGGCTAGTTCTCAAAACCATCTCTGCTGTGGGATTAAAGGTATCAATGAAAAAGTGCCACTTTGGCTATGGAGAACTTAAGGCCTTAGGACACATTGTCTCTGGCCTAACTTTAGCTGTTGACCAAAGCAAGATAGCAGCCGTGATTAACAGGAAAATGCCTCAGAATAAAACTGAAATTCTATCTTTTATTAGATTCTGCAGCTACTATAGGAAGTACTTACCAAAGTTTGCTCTTCTAACCAAGTTTCTGTATGAAATCTGCAACAACACCACCATGTTTGAAATGACTCATGACAGAGTCAAGAAATATGAGGAACTCAAGATGGAAATGACCTCAGCTCCAGTACTGATTCAGTCAGACTATTCTAAACCTTTCAAGCTCTATATAGATGCCAGCATGGACGGGCTAGGATCTGCTTTACACCAAGAAGTCATAGAGGATGACAAACCAGTGGAAAAAACTATACTCTTCATATCCAGACAAGTTAAAGACACTAAGAAAAGGTATGGTGCAAGTCAAATGGAATGTCTTGCCTTAGTACGGGCTCTGGAGAAACTCCATTACTACTTGGAAGGCACCAATTTCACTGTGATTACTGACTGCAATGCTTTCAGGACATTGATGAACACAAAGACCCCTAGTAGGAACATGTTAAGGTGGCAGATAGGCATACAACAGTACAGAGGTCAGATGACCATAGTTCACCAAGCTGGTACTAAACATAAGAATACAGATAGCTTGAGTAGGAATGCTTTGCCCAATGATCCAAGTAACCCTGCTTATGACCCAGAGGATAATGATATATTTCCTATACTGAATATTAAAATAATTGATATTAAGGCTCCTATTTGAGGAATCCACATCTGTGAACTGGATGAATCTTTGTTCAACTCTCTCAAGGAGGCTTACAGCTCTGATATGAAGACTCTAATCACCATTATGGAAAGTACTTCTCCACCATCTGAACTGATTAATATTCTACCTGACCCTCTTCTGAAATATTACAAAGCTGGAAGGTTCACCTTATGGGATGGTCTAATATACTACAGGCACCAGCATTTGAGTGTCATAGTCTCAACTAAGATAGAACATATCAAACATATCCTGGCTGAGTGCCATGATAACTGCTCTTCCGGCCACTTATCTACTGATAGGACCTTACAGAAAGTCAAACAAACTTCTTGGTGTATCAATTGGAGAGACTAAACTATCCAATATGTTACCAGTTGTGAAACTTGTCAGAAGTCCAATAGGACCACTGGGAAAATGTTTGGTCTACTAAAGAAGATTGCTGAACCCAAGAAAAGATGGGAAATCATCAATATGGAATTTGTAACTGAATTACCCCCAGGAGGTGCTTATTCCTACAACTCAGTCCTGATTATAGTAGATAGGTTCTCAAAAGAAGCAAATTTTCTACCTAATCACAAGGAATACACTGCTATGGAAGTTGCCCTGTTATTCTGGAATAGACTCATTTCTGATGTTTGAGTACCCAAGATTATTATCAGTGATAGAGACCCCAAATTTACCTCTGAGATCTGGAGAAATCTTCATGACATGCTAGGAACTACCTTAGCTTTCTCTACAGCTTATCACCCCCAGAAAGATGCTTTAGCTGAAAGAATGATCCAGACTCTAGAAGATATGCTCAGAAGGTTCTATTGCTTTGGTCTAGAATAAAATAATTCTTATGGTTATTGCCACAACTGGGTTAGTCTTTTACTTGCATTAGATATGGCTTACAAAAGTAGAAAGCACTCCAATACTAAAGAATCACCCTAGATACTGGAAAGAGGATGGATCCCTAAATTACCCAAGGATAAAATTGACCAGCAGTCAAAAAATATCCATCCTATGTCACTTAATTTCAAGAACATGATAGATGTAGCCAATAAACATGCTTTTAAGTGTGTTCAGGATGCTTTTGAGTATAACCAACAGAGGTGGGATAAAACCCATAAAGAACCAGATTTCAAGATTGGAGATCAAGTATTAGTTTCTACCACTAACTTTACTAACTTAGCTGGTAACAGGAAGCTCAGACTAGCTTTTATAGGACCTTTAAATATCAAAAAGCTTCATGGTAAAAATTCTGTGGAAGTAATCTTGAGTGATTAAATCTCTAGGAAACACCCAGTCTTCCCAGTAATTCTCATCAAACACAACCACCCAAGGGAGGGAGAACATACCCCTTCACCAGAAATACCTGTTGCAGAAGAAACTGGAAGAGACAGAGGAAACGTTAGCAAGATCCTTAAGGATAACACAGACAGGATAAATGGAAAAGATGTTAGACTCTGTCAGCTTGCTACTATGTACAGAGAAACCTGTCAATACCAACACAAAACTATGAACAATAAAAAATATCTCAATCAAAAGAATAAGGAGTGAGAAATACATAAATATTATTAATAAAATGGATTCTTCACCCAAAATTAGGTAGGGTCACTCACTGACCCCACCCTTGAATTCCAAGTCCTTACATTTTTAAAATAATTAAAAAGAAAAGTACTAAAAATCACAACACCAGTATGGCACTTTTTGGCCATTTTGATATTTCACACGTGTTGTCACGTATAGGGTTTAAACCTAAAATTCACTCAGAATTGAGGTGTTGTGTATATTTTAGGAGTTACACGCAGAAATGTGTTATGTCACAATTCCCGCGCGCAGCCCCGCATCATTACATATCCCTACGTACTTGTAGTAGCAGATTCCCGCGTACTAGAGACCCGCGCGCAGCTGATTCTTCCACGCACGCAGAGGATCCTACCAAGCGCGCATCTGTACTAACTGATCCCCGCGTCTGAATCCGTTGTAACTAATCTGACAACCAGGTACCGCTCAGAAGAGCTACAACCTAGTTGGAGTTTCCTAGCATATGTAAAAAGTTGACATATGCATTAGTAATAGCCTAAAAAGATCAAAGATTAAATAAAATTAATAAAAATTAAGTTTAGAACATTTTTTAATAATAAATCAAAGATCAAGGATTACCCCGTAAATCACTGACTCTGATCTTTGAAGACCACAAAACACTACAAGGAGTATTCATAAGAATTATTAAAAATTATCTACGTGCTCAGCAGATGATGGAAAATCAGTAAAAATCCACATCCGCCCGCTTCAAAGCAATATAAATATCACAAATGAAGGATCAGTACAGAATGATCAAATTTACGCTATAACAGATTAACAGATCCTGTGGCAAAAATAGTACAGAAATCCAGCAGATCTAAGGAAAGCTGATTGAAAGCACCAAGTTGACGTGCTAATCCTGCCCTGAATGGCTTTCCAGCCTCAGCCCACGAGCAGAACCCTCTCTACGTGCCCTGAGAAGCTCAAAATCACCCCAAAAAAGGTATTTATACAGACCTCTTTTGATCCAATGAGTTAATGAGTTTACCAGGAATTATTATTATCAATCAGACACCATGTCATTGTTAATCAAGTGCTTATATGAAGATAAGCAAGTGATTTATGACTTAGTCTGGGGTAGTATTATTTATTCTTATTAACCAATCAACCCTTGAAGTATAGTCAAGCAATCCACCCCATCTGCTCTGAAACCCTTCCAATTATTTCAGGATTCTCGTGTTAAAGTGCTCAGAGTGAGTGTTTCCCTTCCTGTATTGGCCATTGGTGCTTTTACGCCCAGCCATTAGTGGAATAAGTCCTTTCTAAGGCACCCATCTTCATTCCAAGATTCTTTAATTTCCTAAGGAGGCCCCTTGAAGAGAGGTTGCTAGTCTGTAAAGATCCCCAGTAGTATAATACTGTGGCCCCTCCTTTATATTATATTGAAAATCATTTATTACCAAACCAATTAAACCTTGCAACTGCTCTTATTATATCATTTATTTGAGCTTCTAGTGTTTATTATTGGAATAATCATTATTATTATTATTCCAGTATTTTTATCACTCTCTGTAGCTAAAGGACTGCAAGGTTCCTGCTATCAGAGAGCTGACAGACTCTACCTAGTCAGATACAAGGGAGAGTCAGCTGATAAAAATGAGTGGTTGCCTGAACAAAATATCCCAGATGGACCCATACACTTGAGAAATTACAGAGCTAGCAGAAGGCATTAGACCCAGGAATTCTTTTTCAGATATAGACATATCTTGAAGGGGGGGAATGTCAGCTTGCTACTATGTACAGAGCAACCTGTCAAAGTAACAGAAGAAATATGATAAAAACAATTAAATAAGAAAAGTAAAATTAAATAAAGAAGTAGTGAGAAATCCACAAATATTATTGCAGAAATGGATTCCTTACCCAACATTAGGTAGGTTCACTCACTAACCCCACCCTGGAAATCCAACTCCTTCTATTTTTAAATAATTAAATAAAAAAGGGACCAAAAGCCACAAAACCAATATGGCAGCTTTTGGCCATTTCAATATTTCACACGTATTTTCATGTATTGGTTTTAAATCTAAATTTCACTTAGAATTGGAGTGTTGTGTATATTTTAGGAGTTACACACAGAAATGTGTTATGTCACAATTCCCGCCCGCAGCCTTGCATCCTTACAAAATCCTACGTACCCAGAGATACACATTCCTGCGTACAGAGGTCACGCGCGCAGCTAATTGTTCCACTCATGAAGCGCATCCTACCCCGCGCACATCTGAATTGACTGATCCCTGCGCCTGGATCAGTTGTGACAAACCTGACAACCAGGAACTGCTCAAGGTAGCTACAACCTAGTAAGGGTTATCTGAAATATGTAATAAAATGACATATGCATTAGTTATAGTCTAAAAACTATAAAATTTAAATAAAGTTAATAAGAAACTAAGTTTAAGTATTTTTTAATAATAAACCAAATATTGAGGATTACCACGTAAATCACTTATCCTGATCTTCAAAGACCACAAACCAATACTAGAGGTAATCATGAAAGGTATTAAAAATTACCTACGTGCTCAGCAGATGATGGAAAATTAGTCAACGTCCACATCTGTCCACTTTAAAATAATATTAACAGTACAAATGAAGGATGAGTGCAGAATGATCACATTGATGCCATAACAGATTAACAGATTTTGTGGCTAAAATAGAACAGATATCCAGCAGATCTGATGTCAGCTGATTGAAAGAACCAAGCAGACGTGCTAATCCTGCCCTGACTTGCTTGCCAGCCTCAGCCCAAGAGAAGAAGCCTCTCTAAGGGCCCTGAGAAGCTCATAGTCACCCCAAAAAGGTATTTATACAGACCTCTTTGAACCTATTATTCCCCATCAGTTTACCAGGAATTATTATTATCAATCAAAAACCGTGTCATTGTTATTCAAGTGCTTATAAAGAGATAAGCAAGTGATTTATGAATTATTCTGTAGTATTATTATTTATTTCTCAAAAACAATCAACCCATTGAAGTGAGTAAAGCAAATCTACCCCATCTGCTCTGAAACCCTTCCTATCATTGCAGGATTTTTGTGGTCAAGTGCTCAGAGTGAGTTTTTCCCTTCTTGTCTTGGGCATTGTGCTTTTTTTCCCAGACATATCAGTGGAATAAACCCTTTCTAAGGCACTCATCTTCATTCCAAGATTTATAAAATGCCTAAGGAGGCCCCTTGAAGAGAGGTTGTTTGTCTGTAAAGAACCCCAGTAGTATAATACTGTGGCCCCTCTTTTATAAAAAATTGAAAACCCTTTTAAACAAACCAATTAAACCTTGCACCAGCTCTCAAAATATTCATTGTTTGAGCTTTTCACGTGTTTATCATTGGAATATTATTATTATTATTATTCCAGTATTTTCTATCACTCTCTGTAGCTCAAGGACTGCAAGGTTCCAGGTATCAAAGAGCTGACATGTAATGACTACCTGTTTTTTTAGTTGTTTTATTTTCTTTTATTTCTTCACCATTTGTTTTTGTTGTTTCTCATGACCAGTTAAATTAAATTGATAAAAAAAACTTTTTTTTCAATAGTTGTTGTTTTTTTTCCGCTCTATCTGTGTTATTGCTTGTACATAGTCAACAAAAACCCATGGCCCATAAAACAAGGGGCTCTCCCCTAACTTTTTCAATCATCCATAGGAGTGTGTGTGTATGCCCCCCAGTTATCATCAGTAATTAATCCTCATCCTTATTCTGCGTATATCTTTTGATTACCCCTTGATCCTTTGAGCCTCCACACTCAAATCTTTGATCCGTCCATCTGTGACCTTGATCCTTATCACCAACCATAGCCTTGCTGGTTGAAGAGAATTATGTCTTCTGGAATTCTTGAGTGTTTTATACCACTCTTGTTCCTTTTTCCTGACCATAATGGTCTGATCCTCCCCTGATCATCTTTCTGGATCCAGTCAAATTTGGCTTGAGAGGTTTCCTTAAGCTTGAAACCTGGAGTGTTAAACCTCCATTTATTCTTTTAAGTTGAATTCCACCACGCTACTCTTGAGTTCCTTGAGAAGTTTTAGGTTATTCTTGTTCAAATCTGTTATTGCTTTGCTTCTAGAGCTTCATAAACAAATTGCTTTTGTTTTTTTCAACCACCCACAGTTATCTGGTACCCTTCAAGCGCTTGATTGCGGAGAGTTGGGCAGGTTCATTGAGAACCTGGAGGTTGGTTGGGATTGAGTTGATCTTTCCTAATCTTCTGCCAACAACCAGGGTTATTAGCTTGTGGGTGTTGTTACTTACAACTGTGTCACGCTTCGCACTTAAGGATTATTGTCTTCACCACTTTGACATGTCCTCTCCTCAGTACCATCTACCTCAGTCTAAAAGCGTGACACAAATAAAAGCACAACATCAATGGTGCAATCCTCTAATTCCTCTGGCTTGCGCTGACCTTCCAATCTTGGCGACCAACTCAGTATATACTTGCAAACTTCGCGGTTAACCCCATACCGGTTGGCCATGCATTATGAGATCCAATCTCCTTCCCTGGCCAATCAACAGCCTCGGACTTCCATCTTCGGTCATGCATTGTTTGTTAGTTTGCATCTACGTCTAACCAAGCTATCAATACTGTATAGTTTGCAATTGGACTAGTCCCTACCCTGCATACACTATTACCTCTCATTTGCATTACCTTCAACGTCACTTGCTCCTATCCCAATTTGTCATGCAATTGTACGCTCAGATTCTATTGTCTTGCACTTACGCTAAGACCTCGGATCTATACCACTGCTTCATTTCCTATTCTGTTCCTGTCATTCATTGCCTCACTGCTTCACCTTTAGTTAGCTCATCACCAGGTTGTATCTAGTTCACTTCGGATTACCTTATAAGGGCTATCCCCTTGCCTGATGATTGTCTCCTCAGTTAGTTAATTTCATACGTTCTTGCATTTTGCTTCCACCTAGTTATCACATTGGACTCAGGTTGAGTTTCCTTCTTCGGAACACCTTCCATTCATCTTGCCATTTGTTGAGTGACATAACCAAGTTCGCACTTTGCAACTGGGTCTTGCTATTTGCACTTGCCTTTGCACTTGGTATTCCTTTGCGCTCAAAATCATCTAAGAATTGCCCTATAGTACGTGGGGTGGTTGTGTGACAGTAAATTAACTAACTCAACTCATCTATTGTAGCCTGCCAACCTATAGTAGACTTCTTCTTTCTCAATGTCACGTACTTGCTCAACCAGGAACGCTTCCCTTGCCCCTTACAATGATGAGATCCATTGGGTAGGGAGAACCAGCGCTCCTTGGGCCCAACAACCCTTAGATCAAGTTCCTCCTTCCAAATCGCCATCTGTGGAACCTCTCAATGATCCTCGGGCTCCTCCACGGGATGCTCCAACAGACCCTCTTGCGGAATTTGCAGACTCCAACCATCCTTCCGATGAAACCTTGACTTGTAGTAGACCAGGGGTTGGTACTACTGCTCTCAAGCCCAATGCTATGACCCTGCTTTTGACATTGATCCAGGCCCTCACTCATGGTGCCCAGCAATCTAGTCCAAGCACTCCTAGTTTTCGCACTCCGGGCATGAAAGAACCTGATCACTTTACAGGAGAACACCCTCATAAGCTTAGATCCTACCTACAGTCTTGTAAAATCATCTTTTCAAACAACTCCAACAATTTCCCTTCCAATAGACATAAAGTTATGTATGCTTTGTCCTTCTTAGGAGGTAGGGCCTCGCAGTGGTTCGAACTGTACCTCAAGCTTTTGTCCAACAACAGCCCCACTTGTATTCTCAACAACTGGGAAAAGTTTGAGCAACAATTGTTCACCCTGTTTGGCGATCCCAATGAAGTTTGAAACACCAAATACAAACTTAATAGTTTAGTTATGAAGGAGAATAGTAGAGCTTCCGTTTATATTTCTCATTTTTGAACCTTGCAGTCTTGCATCCAGTGGAACAAGGCTGCTCTTCTATTCCATTTCCAAAAGGGTTTACCGGCACGCTTAATTGAACAGCTTGCAGTTGGGGGTCATAAGACAACCTCCCTTCAGCAGCTAATCAATTGAGTGATTGAGCTTGATAATGGCTATCATGACAAGAATCGCTCTCGGCAAAACAACCATGGACCATCCACCTTGGCTCCAAGGGTGGACAACTCCTCAAAGCAAAACACGAGGAACCCAAAACCATCCAAACCAACCCCAACTTTGAACTCCAACTCAAAAGGGAAAGCCGTTGCCAAAACTCCGAAGTTCTTGGACAAGGAAACCGGGATGCTTCAAAGTGAGGAACGGCTGCAAAGGGAAAAGAACGGGCTGTGTATGTATTGTGGAGGTCAACATGATGTTGACAGCTGTGCAAAGCGGTTAGCGCGTGAAGCGGCTAAGCATTCAAAAAATTAGCTTGTAGTTTTTCTGATACTCGCAAGGAAAACTACACATTATCTAAATCACCGCGAGTAAATCTTTGCACTTGCAAGTCACTAGGTGCTCCAAGTTTGAGATTTATCCTATTTCATTCCGACAACACTCCTTATCAAGTATTACTTGATTCCGGCACTAATGTTTCCTTCATCAGTGAATCTTTTGCCACTTCCAAAAATCTTACGCGTTCCGAGATAGATAAATTTCCCATCTATCTAGTAAGTAGTGCGACTGAACCGTCTTATTGGGTTTCCCAAAGGGCAAAATGGACCTTTGCATTTTCCAATTTCCCCAGCTTTGAATGGATTTATTTGTCTTGCCTATACCCAGAATGGATGATACCATTCTAGGCCATGATTTCCTAGTTTACTGGAATCCGGATGTGAATTGGCAAGAAGGAGTAATTAACCTTTGAACCTCGCACCCCCAGAACGCTAACCTTTCTTTCAATCAGGAATTAAACAGCCTACCTGACACTGTCATTGAGTTGGATGACACTTTTTCTCCAGGAGATTTGCAATATCCTGACCTTCATTCTCAAATTCCCTCTTCAGATTTAGGAGTTATTGCTTACCTATCCATCTTACCTCTTTCCTGTTCCTTTGAAGAGAAACAGACAGCAACCAAAAGGTGTATTTTGAGCTCCCTAATCCTCTTGCACCATGCAAAAACCTCAAACCCGGTGCTTGAAGATGACAAGATTGAAGATTGAGAAATCATTTGAGAGTCTTTACCTTTGGTTTATCATGACTTTGCTGACGTCTTTTCAGCTGAAAAAGAAGATAAACTGCCTCCATCCCGTCCTTACAATCACAAGATCAAACTTACTGGCCCACCTCTGGCACCAGGACCATTTTAATCTCTCTTGACGCAAGAATCAATTGCACTTCAAGACTACATTGCAGAAAATGTAGCAAAAGGATTTCTTCAACCAAGCAATTCAAAAACCGGTTCCCCTGTCCTATTTGTACCAAAAAAGGACGGCAGACTTTGCCTTTGTGTTGACTACAGGAAACTGAACCAGGTAACCCGGAAGAATGCCTATCCAGTACTGCCTATGTCACATCTTCTTACCCTCTTCCATGGAGCTACTTATTTCTTGAAGTTAGACCTTTGAGGTGCCTATAACCTAATTTGCATTAAGGAAGGTCATGAGTATTTGACTGCGATGAGAACCCGGTTTGGCAGTTATGAGTATACCGTCATGCCTTTTGGCCTCTGCAACACTCCTTCCACTTTTCAACATTTTGTCAACAACATTTTCTCCGATCTCGTAGGTAAATACCTCGTGGTATATCTTGATGATATACTAGTCTACTCAAGAAACCTTGAAGATCACATTGCACATGTGCAAGAGGTGCTACAGCAACTTCAAAAGAATGACCTGTTTGCACAAGCCTTTAAGTGCGAGTTCCATTCCTCTTCTCTTCATTTTTTAGGTGTCTTAGTCTCACAGCAAGGGCTATTGATGGACCCATCCAAGAGCAAACGCATATTGGACTGGCCCCCACCTTCTTTGGTTAAATCTCTTCAAGTTTTCCTTGGTTTCAGTAATTTCTATAGAAGGTTTATTGCGCATTACGCCAAAAAAACCGTGAATCTTACCAACCTTCTTCAAAAAGACACTCCTTTTATTTTCACCAAAAAAGCTGCTTTGGAGTTCAAAGCTCTGAAGAAAGCATTCACCACTGCTCCAATACTTGCTCACTTCAACAAGCTAGCTCGCACTATTGTCAAAACAGACGCAAGCAACTATGCAATTGCAGGAGTCATCTTGCAGTTTTCTTCTTCCACTTCTCTCTTTCACCCCATAGCTTTCGAGTCTCGCAAGTTGCTTGCTGCAGAGCTTAACTATGAGATTCATGACAAGGAACTTCTTGCAATCGTTTATTGCTTGAAGAAATGGCGTTCATACCTTTTGAGTCTTAGGGAATCCTTTGAGGTTTTAACTGATCATAATTCTTTGAAGTATTTCATGAGTTCAAAAGTCCTCACACGTAGACAGGCACGTTGGGCCAAATACCTCTCCGAGTTCCACTTTACAATCACGTACCGTCCTGGGAAACAAGCGGTAGTACCTGATGCTTTATCACGTCGGGACAACGTTTACCCAGGGGGGGAGCACCTTTGCTGAAAAAAACCCTGAAAACTTTAGGACACTCTTCTCAACCCAATCTGCCCAACTCAGTTTGATCATCGCTTGCTTACAAGATTTGGCTTCCAAACTCCGACAAGCTCAACGCGACAACCCCAAGTGCATTGAACTTTGCAAAATTGCAAACTTATTAGATAGTAGTTACAGTATAGATGATAATGAATTTTTAGTTTATGATAATTGTATAGTAGTATCAGATAATTCTTGCATTAAGTTAGATATCTTTGAGTCACGGCATGATTCTCCGCTTGCTGGTCATTATGGGCAGGATAAAACCTACCAATTGATTGCACAAGAATTCTACTGGCCTGGTATGACCAAAGAAGTAAAAGACTATGTTAGCGCGTGCTATGATTGCAATTGTAAAAAGTCCTCAAAACACCAGAAGTATGGGCTGCTTCAGCCACTTCCAATTCCGCCTTGTCCTTGGCACTTGCTGTCTATGGATTTCATCTCTCAATGACCTTCTTCTAGTGGATATGATGCTATTCTAGTAATAGTAGATTGCTTCTCAAAGATGGCTTTATTTTTACGCAGTAATGTGACGGCCTCTTCAGAAGACTTGGCTAACTTGTTCATAGAATATGTATTTTTGAAACATGGCCTCCCTGATAATATATTTAGTGATCATGGATCTCTGTTTGTCTCAAGCTTCTGGACCTCGCTATGCCAACATTTGAAGATCACTCGCAATTTATCAATGGCTTACCACCCGGAAACGGATGGGCAAACCAAGCGAGTTAATCAGATCCTCAAACAATATCTTTGAATGTATGTTGCCTATCAACAAGACAACTGGTTGCAATGGCTCCCACTAGCCAAATTCTCCTACAAAAACTCCTCTCATTCCTCCACCAAACAGTCACCCTTCCAAACTCTTTATGGTAGAAACCCGACTTTCTCTTCCCTTCACGTAGCACCTTCTCAACCTGCTACCAATTACCTTGAACAAATTCAATCCCTTCAATTGCAACTTTGAACCAACCTCAAAGAAGCAAACTAGCCCTATAAGGAGCAAGCAGACCAATCTCGCACTTTGGCTCCAACCTTTGCAGTAGGAGATCAAGTATGGCTTGATGCTCGCAACATTTGCAGCACTTGCCCAACTCGCAAACTCTCCAAAAGAAAGCTTGGCCCCTTTAAAGTAGAATCAGTCATCTCCCCTAACGCCTTTAAACTTACTTTACCTGCAAAATGGCAAGGTATCCACCTGGTCTTTCATGTGTCTCTCCTAGAGCCAGCTTGAGTCCTATACCCGGGCAAGACTCATCCCCCTCCTGAACCGGTCACTGTCCTCAATCATCAAGAGTGGGAAGTAAGCCGTATTCTGGATTCCAGGTTACGCAAAGGAAAACTTCAATACCTCGTTGAATGGTCTGGCTTCCAGTCCAACAAAGATTGCACCTTGTGGGAACCAGCCCATCACCTTCGCAATTCACCCAATCTGATTTGAGAATTCCATGCAAGCTACCCTTGCAAACCTCGGAAATCATGATTCTTTCCCATCCAATCCCATCCAATTCCATTTCATTCCACTCCAAATTTCATCCCATCCAATTCCATTCCATTCCACTCCACATTTCATCCCATCCAATCCCATTCCATTCCACTCCACATTTCATCCCATCCAATCCCATTTCATTCCATTCCACATTTATCTTACTCAATCACATTCCATTTCATATTCCATCCCATTAAAACCCATCTTATTTCACCATCATTTCATCAGTTAATTCCTCCATCTCACTGTGTTATTCTTTTCTCATGTTCCCTTCATTTCCACTTATTATTAAATAATAATAATAATAATAATAATAATAATAATAATAATAATAATAATAATAATTCTATTTTTTAATATATAAAATATATATATATATATATATATATATATATATATGTATTAAATTACAAAGTTTCTTTTATTTATTTTTCCGCATCCTCCCAATTTGCCGTCAATTCCGCAACCATGGACGAAAAGGTATCAAGGTCTTCATTGTTGATCAATGCGGACATTCTTTGAAGTACCAGCACTTCCGTTACAATGTGCCTCTTGAAAATCTCCTTGCATCTTGCAACCCAAGCTTGCTTTGGCCAAGCATTCCATCCACCTTCTTCCAAGAGCTCTTCATACGCTCTCTTCCTTTGGCCACACAACGTGCCTTCTCCGGTATCGTCCGTCAGGCGCCTTGCATCCATTTCGACCAGCAATACAATTCGCACCGGATCCGCTTTGCCTTGGCCCTCCATCCCTTCCGTCCCAGCCACTTCATCCCTTCCATCTTCTTCATTCCCTTCTTCTATTTCACCCGCTCCCTCTTTGTTCTCTCCAATTCCATTTCCTCCATTTTCCGCTTCTCTTTCTGCTGCGTGTTCTTCTCCCCCCCTCTCTTCCTTGGTTATAACTCCTACCGGTTCCGCACTGGACACCTCGCCTCGCACCTCGGCATTCATCTGGGGCCCCGGGATTTCAGTCGGTGGTCCCCAGTAAGGTGGTGGTGGTGGTGGTGGTGTGTTGGTAGTATATCTTTGAAAACAAGGAAACACTAGCAAACAAGCAAACAATTAGTTATTATTTCAAGTTCATTAGTTAGTCCTGATTAGTACTCACCAGGCACTTGAGTCCCCAAGTATTTGATCTCCGGCAATGGTGGTATCTTGTAATTAACCCTTGGTGCGGACCTACAACTTTGCATCTCCCTCAATGATTCCAAAGGACCCTTGACAGTTGACTCAACATTTATAGGAAAGTTGCACGCCACCTTGCAAAGGCAACATTGCTCGCATTTACCTTGTAGACCTCGGACGGCAGTACTGGGAATACATTTCTTGTTGCGGAAAATACAGTTTTTGCAACGGCGGGATGACAATGACAACATTCTTACAAAATTTATAAAAATCTATTGGGTAATGAATTAATTAACGTATAAGGGTATACAGTGATAATTAAACGACTTGAAATCAATGGGAAAATTTACCTGAATGCTTGCAGGAGCTCGCGTCTTTATACCCGAGAAACTTTCAAGCTTTGCACTTAAGGATTATTGTCTTCACCACTTCAACATGTCCTCTCCTCAGTACCATCTACCTCAGTCTAAAAGCGTGACACAAATAAAAGCAAAACATCAATGGTGCAATCCGCTATTTCCTCTGGCTTGCGCTGACCTTCCAATCTCGGCAAAAAACTCAGTATATACTTGCGAACTTTGCGGTTAACCCCATACCGGTTGGCCATCCATTATGAGATCCAATCTCCTTCCCTGGCCAATCAACAGCCTTGGACTTCAATCTTTGGTCATGCATTGTTTGTTATTTTGCATCTACGTCTAACCAAGCCATCACTACTGTATAGTTTGCAATTGGACTAGTCCCTACCATGCATACACTATTACCTCTCATTTGCATTACCTTCAACGTCACTCGCTCCTATCCCAATTTGTCATGCAATTGTACGCTCATATTCTATTGTCTCGCACTTACGCTAAGACCTTGGATCTATACCACTGCTTCATTTCCTATTCCGTTCCTGTCATTCATTGCCTCACCGCTTCACCTGTAGTTAGCTCATCACCAGGTTGTATCTAGTTCACTTTGGATTACCTTATAAGGGCTATCACCTTGCCTGATGATTGTCTCCTCAGTTAGTTAATTTCATACGTTCTCGCATTTTGCTGCAAGCTAGTTATCACATCAAACTCAGGTTGAGTTTCCTTCTTCAGAAAACCTTCCATTCATCTTGCCATTTGTTGAGTGGCATAACCAAGTTTGCACTTTGCAACTGGGTATTGCTATTTGCACTTGCCCTCACACTTGGTATTCCTCCACGCTCACAATCATCTAAGAATTGCCCTATAGTACGTGGGGTGGTTGTGTGACAAACTGCCTGGTTCCATTGAACTCTGAACAAAACTTTGACTTATTCTTTTCAAGTTTTTCCCTGCACCATCTTGCCTCAGATAGTGGTGTTTCCATTGCTACCAACTATTCCTTAACTGATCCCTTACATTGATTCCTTATCTACAAGTTCCTGGACCTCAATTCCAGTTACATTTAAATATTATTGTAACTCTTAGGAGGGCAGCCTAAACAGCTCCATTCCCCTCCACAGAACTGCCTGCAACTTAGCACCGTTTGGAGTCTTACACCGGCTTCTTGGAAGCAACCTCCATCAGGGGGGGATATGGCGTCCCTTGCTCCAACAACAGCGCCAATCACAAGTCCGTTTGCATCAGGCCACAGGACTATCCACAAATTTGGTTCAACACTGAGGATTTTGAGCAATTCATCACTCAATAAAAAGGGATTGCCAAGGAAAAAGGTGTGACGGGTTTGGACAAGGCTTGTCTTGTCATCCTTTTCATCACGGATGAAGAGAAGCTGTGGGATGTGGAAGAGATGGAAGGATAAAAGGAACTCAATTGGCCAAAACTGAAGGCGGAAATCTTGGCGCGGTGGTGAAGGGACAAACCTTGGTTTTGGGAGAGCAACTTTGAGCAAGATGTGGCAGAAGGGAGTGCAAACAGTGGAGTCCGGATGTGGGTGCAATTGGGGGAGTATGTAGCAATGTCAAAACGGATCTATTGCTACCTGGCAAAGAAAAAGGTGATAGCAGGGCAGACAGGCGCAATGAAGAGGGTGTTTTTGGGTGGACTTGGTCCCCAAATCCGCGCGCATGTGCAGTGGCACTTGTACAACAACAACTTGGTAAAGAGGTTGTTGGATGGGAGTATTGCGCTTCTTCCAGACATCCTTATCATCCGTCTGGCGGTGCAAAGCAAGTTAGACTTGGAGGAACTGATGGCAGACACGGCAAGGTTGCTCCCAACAGGGTCAAAGAAGTCTGCTCCCCCCCCTCTGGCAGCGCCAACACAGGCTCCAGTTGTAGGGCCCTTGAAAACAGAATATGCTCTGGCAACACCACCAACAACAAGCCCAGAGATTAGCAAGATGATGGAATTGATGAATGATTTACGGATATTTCTGAGTCAAATGTTTTCAGCGCTGCGCAATCTGCCTCCTCACATTGGGGGACCGCTTCCGCCGTCAAATCCACCCGCCCTATGGTTATGAAATTACTGCGGGGACAAGGGGCATTGCCAGTTTGGGTGCAATGACATGAAAAGGGACCTCAAGGCGGGATTGGTTTGAATGGTGGGAATGGGATTCATGTTCCTGATGGGCAACCAGATCTCCCCTGAACCTTGGAATCTGACCTTCATGGGGCAAGTGCGTGCGCAAAGTCAGGAATTGGGGGTAACTGCTTGAGCTTTGCTTGGGATTGTGACTAGTCCCAGCGTATGGAAACCACCGTGGGTGGAAGCGGAAGTGAGAGTACTAGCGACGGAGGTGCCGGCGGCGGTGGAAAGGATGGATGTGGATGCTAAAGAGCAGGTACCGCTGGTAGCTCCTAAGCCAGTTGCGCACGTTCCAGAAACAGATGGGTGTCTGGTGAATCTGGTAGGGAAGAAGAAGGCGGTGGAGATTGTGTGCAAAGTGATGGGGAACAAAACAACTATTCCCTTGACCTTGAAGAATTTGGCGGCAGTGTTGCCGGTGTGGTACCCAATTTGGGACACCTCTGGACCAGTACGGAAAAAGTAAAATTTTTATGAACTTTTTTAGAGCCTCCATTTAGATCCAAAAAAAAACTTTTTTCCGGAATGATTCCCATATCCAGTTCCCAAACTTCCAGCTCCCACTCTCCTAGCTGTCTAGGATCATCTCTTGGGTGCCTAGCGCCTGGTCCTATGTTCAATTCGCCCTTGCTTTGTGCTGCTACCCACCCTTTTTGGCAAACACGCAGATGAAGACAGGCTTGGCTTGTGGGCTTCTATCCGGCACCAGGCCCCCCAATTGGCATCCCTCAATCCCCCTTTTTTTTCTTTTTTTTCCAAACAGGCTTGCGGCCATCAACCCCAATTTTCATAATCATCATCATCACCATCAAAACAAATTGAAAAAAAAAAAATTAGCTATCCAAGCTAGAGGATGACAAAGATTACATTTTCAACCCATTATTATTGACCGCTGCCACCAACAAATGACCATGAGGGTTTCTTGCGGTTGTTGGTGATCATCCTCATCAATCCACTACTCCAAGACATCCTCATTGCAAATAGATCCTACTCATTTGAACTCACTCCCAAGGACCACACCCAACAACCATCAAACCCAACTCCAACGATGAGTTTCTGTCCGAGTTCCTATCACTCTTCAATCCTTCCTTGCCCCAATCCCCAATCGCAATCCATTGGCCAATGACTGCAAGCATTGCTTGTGGTTGTCAGAACCTTTGCACCACTGCCTTGATCCACCTCTAGCTCACCAGTCTCCTGCACGGCTTGGCCGTTCCCTGCGCGTGTCTCAACCATTGCCCGGGCCCGCCAGCATTTCCGCGGGCGTCTCACTAGCTACTCTCTTGCCCGTGCCCATCATTGGCACGGGCCAGGGTTTTGATTCAGTTCTTCTTTTTTTTTTTGAGTGTTTGTTGTTTCTTTTTTTCCCTCTTTGTTTTCTCATGACAATCCTGGAAAAAAAACTTTTTTTCCGCTCTATTTGTAGTATCTCTTGTAAATAGTCTACAGGGAACCATGGTCTATAAAAGGAGAGGTCTCCCCTGCCTTTTCAAATCATCCATGGGAGTGTGTGCATATGTCCCCCCGGTTATCATTGAAATCTGATCCTCATCCTCATCCTGGGTATATCTATGATTGCCCCCTGATCCATTAATCCTTAGTCTTTGCCCCTCTGTGGCCTGATCCTTAGTCTTTACCCCTCTGTGGCCTGATCCTTATCACCAACCAATAGCCTTGCCAGTTGAAAAGAATTCTGTCTGTTGGAATTCTTGAGTGTGTTATACCACTCCTTGATCCCTTTCTCTGACCATACTGGTCGTGATCCCTCCTTGATCATCTTTCTGGAGCCAATCACAATTGATTGAAGAGGTCTTATTAAGCTTAAGACCTGGAGTGTTATACCTCCCTTATTTTTTTGTAGTTGCATTCTGCCAGCCTACTCTTGAGTTCCTTGAGAAGTGTTGAGGTTATCCTTGCTTCAAATCAGTTACTGTTTGCTTTTAGAGCTTCTTAAACATAGTGCTTTGTCTTCTACAGCCACCCTCAGCTATCTGGTACCCTTCAAGCGCTTGATTGCGGAGAGTTGGGCAGGTTCATTGAGAACCTGGAGGTCGGTTGGGTTTGAGTTGATCATCCCCAATCTTCTGCTGAAGACCAGAGTTATTAGCTTGTGGGTGATGTTTACATGCAACAGCTTTGTCTTTGAACTTTAAACAAACTTTAGCTTCTGTTGTCCAAGTTTTTCCCACATAATCTTGGCTCAGATAGTGCTTTTCCATTGCTACCAAACTACTATCATCTTTATCCTTTACTACTTGATTCCTCATTTACCAGGTTCTGGAACTTGATTTTTGTTACATTTAAATATTTTTTTAACAATCAGGAGGGCAGCCTAAACAGCACCTTTCCCCTCCATAGAACTGCCATGCCCTATAACTGTTTGGAGTCTTACACTTGGTCCCCTGGGCTGGGATTGAACCAGCAACCTTGGGATTTACAGTCCCAACTTGAAGAATCAACTCTGAAATCCAATCCAATCCTTTTCTTTTTTTTTCTTTTTTCTGTCCTCATCCAGATCTTATCCGTGGAGGCAACTTGTTCCAGAAGTAAGTCCTCCCAATTGTGCACCATCTGGGCAGGATTCTTGTTTTTTCTGTGAATCCTACCCTTGCCACGCTTGTGAGCCACCTTGGAACTCTGCTTTTATGGATCCCCTTAGGAACTATGTATTCAGAATGAAATCTGTTCCCTCCACCACTGTTTGGGCCAAGATGGTCAAAATCAAACCCCAGAACAAGAACCTAGGCTTCAATGGAACAAATGTGGAACAATTTTTGGACTCCTATGAAATGGCTGCTGAAGTGGATGGTGCAAGTGAACATGATATGGCCCATCAGTTACAATTTTTTATATCCTCTGATGAAGTTATGGAAGTGATCAAATTGTTTGATGGATTTAAAACTCATAACTGGAGGCTCTTGAAGGAGGCTATGTTGGCTTATTGAGGAAAAATAGATGTGGCTAGGCTTACCTTACAGGACTTGGATGCTCTGGTTTCTCAATGGATCTCCAATGGTGGTGTCTCTTCAGCCTCTGATTATCAGTCTCTCAGAAAGTCTTGGGAGCCTATTCAATCTTATCTTATCAGGAACAATCACATTGACACTGTGGACAAAATTCAAGTTTGATTTTTCCAATCTTTTTTGTCAGGAGTGCAGGAAAGGATTAGGGACGAATTGGTCAAGTCTGGATCCATGATCACTACTAGGGATCATTGATTCAAACTCCCTGTCTTTCTGGTCCTTAGGAATGTGGTGGACAAATTCATGAAAGGTCAAACTGCTTTAACTTTTGAAAAGCCCAGGATCACTGAACCAGTCCATGCTAGCTTCCTTCCAAGTATTCAACAAAATCATGAACAAGACGGAAGAAAATTGCAGACCTAAAACAAGCCCTCAGGCCAATAAGGATACTGCTACCATAGATGAGATTACTAAGCTACTTCAGGCCTTTGAGAATAAAATAGATCAGAAAATATCCTCTTTAGATACCCCTAAACCTGCTAATTCTGTTCCTAAATCCACCTTAGTCTGCTATTACTATCATAGAGAAGGCCATGGTACTGGTAGATGTCCTGAACTCCAGAAGGACAAGGAGGAGAAATTAGTAGAGCAGAAGGGAAATAATTTCTTTCTTCCTAATGGTGCTTTGATCCCTTTTGACTCATCTTGTCCAATCCATCATGTGGTTGCTTCTTACCAACCACCAACTCCCAAGAAGGCATCTCTGGTCTCCTTGGATTTTCAATCATCCTGTGGCACTCTTCAACCTTGGTATCCTCCAGATATCACTTCTTCAAGCTTCTCTGGTGCTTATCAATCTGATCCAGCTGGGAAACGCCATGAGGAACCCAAACCTCACAAGTCTCCTCCTTTTCCATCTTCAATCCTTTGAAAACCTGTCAAACTTCAATCTTTTCCTGGGCCTCCTTCCTCTGATGTGGAATACATGGAAGTAGAAGGGGAACCACGCATGGAAATGTTCCAGGACCACTCTAATCCTTCTCCTCCTCTTCAATCTGGTCAACCCACTCAATCCTCTGATCCTCTTTCAGTACCTGCCTCACCTGATCTTCCTCCCCCCACCCAGCCCAAATTTTGGTTTGAGAGGGGCATTTCCAAGGACTACCCTAATGCTGTGGAAGGAGTATTAAAGAAAATTTCTGATCTAAAAATCCCTGATCTGTCTGTGGCTGAACTGCTGTCTATTTCTCCATCTGTGTCTGAAGGCATGAAGAAATGGGTTTCTTGTTGACGTGTGGAAATTGGTCCTGAAAAATTGAAGGTCTCTTCTGGCACTTTGATGGAGGATTCTGGTGGAACAGATCCCCTTTCAGATGCCAATCTGTATTCCTGCCCTCTTGGATTTCTTCCCTGCTATCTTGGTGAATTGGCTAAAACAGTTTCTCTTCTTGTGGATTTGGGTTCTCAGCTCAACTTAATCTCAGATGCTATGGCCTGAAAACTCAAGCTTAGCCCAAGGGTCAGCTTTACTTCTGCGGTTTATGGTATAGGGAATCAGTCATGTGAACTGGTTGGTATTGCTGAGGATGTTCCTGTTCAAATTGGTCAAAATATTGTTGGAACTTGTCACTTCTGGATCACTTGTTTGGAAGTTCCTATTCTTGGGCCAACCATTCTAAATAGATTTTGGTGCTACCGTGATTTTTTCTGATCAATTTGGGGAGAGAATCCTTCTCCCTGATGCTGATGGCAGAAAAATTGAAGTTCCGCTTTGTTTCTTGGATTCTGGTTGTTGGGAACAAGATTTTCCTGGTTAATCTCCCAAAACAGTTCTAAAGGGAAAGCAGAAGGACACCTGTCATTCCTCTCAGCATCATTTTTTATTGTTTTAGTTAATCCTACTGATAGTTGTGGTTCCTCTCAGCCTCAGACTTCAACTTATGGATCAACTTCAACCTCAGAGGCATATTTTTTGTTTTCCTCATCATCTCTTCCTTATCCAAATAAGATCAAAATTCAAAAGCATAAAAAATCCAAAAATTCCAAAAATAATTCTTCTCTCTCTGGGTCTGTTGTTTCTTCTTTTCCTTTTTCCCTTCAGCCTGATCAATTATCCTCTACTCCAGTTTTGAATATCTGCAATGAGTCTAAACTAGATCCAAATCTCAATTCTTTTCTTGGTGGTTTTGGTATGAAGGAGTATGGTCTTAAGTGAAGGCAATGTGGGGTAGAAGTAAGTCCTCCCAATTGTGCACCATCAGGGGCCTCTACTAATGTCATTTTCAAAACTCTACCCTGTGCCACATATGTGAGAAATGGGTTAGCTTTTGGATCCTCTTTTATGGAAAAGGCACCTTTCAAGGACAAGGTGGAACATCAAACTTGGAAGATGTTGGAACTTGGCCCCAGTTTTTTTAGTCAGGTCTCACTGCTCAATGCTTGGAGGAAGAAAGGATTCCTCTCTTTTTCCACCAAGTATAAACCAGTTGCAAAAAAGGTTCAACCAGTCAACCAACCAATGCCTCTCAACCTCAACCCACCTCTTATGTGCCCCCCTATATCCCACAATCCTTACTGTGGTTTACCTCAATCTCTTACTGGTCCATTCATCCCCTCTGGTCATGTCACTGGAAAATGTCTGAAAGTGGTCAACTTTGGTCCAGATGAATGGCTTCTTCCTGATGAGTTGAATTTGATCAAAAATGTCTTAGCCCTTAGGGAAAAATCTATTTCTTTCTGTGAAGAAGAGAGAGGTCTCTTGTAAGAATCTTATGGCCTCCCTTACATTATCCCTGTTGTAGAACATGATCCCTGGCAAAAGAAGAAGATCCCAATCCCTGCTGCTAAAGTTGACAAATTCATCAAGTTGGTCTGCAAACAAGTCCAAACCGGTTTATATGAACAATCAAATTCTAGCTATTCCAGTCCTGTTTTCTGTGTTCTCAAGAGTAATGGTAAACTCAGAATAGTTCATGATCTCCAGCCTCTAAATAAGGTTACTATTAAAGACTCTGGTATTCCCCCTGCTACTGAAGAATTTGTCAAATCCTTCTCTGGGAGAGCTTGCTATGGTCTAGGTGACATTATGGGCGGCTATGACAAACATTCTTACATCCAATTTCTTGTCCTCTCACTACTTTTGATACTCCTCTTGGTCTTTCAAACTTACTCAATTACCTCAAGGTGCCACCAATTTGGTTGCAGTCTATCAGGCTCAGATGGTTTGGATCCTCCAGGATGAAATCCCTGATCATGCTGGTATCTTTATTGACAATGGCAGGATTAAAGGTCCAGTTTCTGATTATAACAATGAGCTCTTACCCTGGCATTCAGGAATCCATTGATGTATCTGGGAATATGAAACCACTCTGGAAAGAATCCTGTTTTGAATCAAGGAGTCTGGTCTCACTGTCCCTGGATTCAAATTGGCTGCCTGTGTCCCTGCTTTGGAAATTGTTGGTCATGTGGTCTGCAAGGAAGGAAGAAGGATGGCTCCATCCAAAGTCAACAAAATTCTCTCTTGGCCTACTCCCATCAATCCAACTGAAGTCAGAGGTTTCTTAGGTGTTGTAATCTATGTTTGGATCTTTATCCCTTATTTATCCAAAATTTGCATTCCCTTGCGTCGCTTAACCAGGAAGGATGCTGAATGTTTTGGACCCAAGCTTGTGAACAATCATTTCAGATGCTCAAAAAAATTGTTGGAAAAGACATTGTCTTCAAGAAGATCACTTATGGACCTAGGGCTGGTTAGATCAAGCTGGCTGTGGACTCTAGTTATTGATCTGTTGGGGCTGTCCTTACTCAGGAAGATGAAAATGGTTTGGATTGTCCTGCTCTGTACAAATTTCTTCTATTTTCAGAGGTGGAATCCAGGTGCTCCCAGCCAAAACTGAAACTTTGTGGTGTGGCCCAAATGTTGAAGAATCTCCAAACTGTTCTCTATGGTCAAAACTTCAAGTTACAAGTTGATGCACAATCCATTATTGAAATGATCAATGCCCCCAGTCTACCAAACGCTCTAATGACTCGTTGGGTGGCTTTCATCCAGTTGTTATCTTTTGACATTGTTCATAGGCCTGGAAAATCTTTCACCATGCCTGATGGTTTATCTTGACACCCTCTTGGAGATGAAGAATTGGATGTTGGAGTGGATTTCAACAAGGAGGAACCCTTAATTTGTCCTGTCTTCAGTTTTTCCTCTCAAGATTATTCTGGCTTCCAAAAAGGCTTCTGGCTTAAATTATTGCAGTATCTCTCCACTCTCCAAAGGCCTCCTGATCTCTCTGCTAAAGATTTTTGATCACTCAAAAGGAAGTCCTACAATTTCTTTGTCCAAGGTACTAGGCTTATGAGAAGAGGCAACCCTTGTTCTCTTATTGTTGTCACTATCCCTTCTAAACAAGATTCAATCCTTGAAAGTCTCCATGAAGTCCTTGGTCATTTTGGGGAAACCAAAATTTATCATCAAATATCCAAGCAATTCTGGTGGCCATCCTTGAAGAAATCAGTCTCTCAATGGTGCAAGAGTTGTGAAGTATGTCAGAAACATGATCTTAGATGCCCAGCGGAAATTTGTTACCCCACTGGAGAGTCCACTGTCTTTGGAAGGATTGCTATGGATGTGGTTCATATTAAGGCTTGTGGAGCTAAGTACCTCATAGTGGCTAGAGATGATTTTTCTGGATGGGTTGAAGAAAAATTCCTTAAGAACCTCAGCTCTGAATCAGTAGAAGCCTTCCTCTATGAGACTTGGAAAATGTTTTATGGCTTGGCTTGAGCTTATTCAACTGATGGTGGCTCTGAGTTTGGCGGCAAACTGGCTGAAATGATCCGATTGCTTCTTGGTAAACATAGGGTGACCACTCCTTATTATCCTGAAGGTAAAGGCATGGTGGGAAGAGGCAATGCTCCTTTGAAGGCTGCCCTTGTCAAGCTGGCTGGTGAAAGTGGAAAGAATTGTTGCAAATTTCTTCCTCTGGTCCTCTTCTCCAATAAAATTTCCACTAAACAAACCACTGGCTACTCACCTTATGAAATTATCTTTGGACAAAGGGCTTTCCTTTCTCTTGATCTGGAAATGGAATCTTTTTTAGGAATATCTTGGGAAAAGGTTTCTTCCACCAATGATCTATTAGTTGCCAGATCCAAGCAACTGGAGCAAAGCAAAGATGTTCATGACAGAGCTTATCAGAAGATGATGGAGTTAAGAGAAAAATCAGACCAGTATTGGGAGGATAAGCACTCCAATAAAATCAGGGATCCCTTGAATCCTGGGAATCTAGTCTTAGCTTGTAATTGATCCTTGGAAACTCAGTGGGGAAAGCTTTTCTCTAACTTCTGGAATGGTCCTTATTGAGTGTTCTGTCAAGTCAGAGGTGGATCATATGTTTTGGAAGAGCTGGATGGTACTCAGATGGCCAGAAGGTTCTCTGCTGATCAGGTCAAGAAATTTCATTGTTGTGGAGGCAAATTGTTCTAGAAGTAAATCCTCCCAATTGTGCACCACCAGGGGTCATCTACTGCATTTTGTTGTGAAACTCTACTGTATGCCACATATGTGAGCACGTGGGATGCCTTCTTCATTCTTTTATCTCAGCCACTTCCAGGAAATTTTCTTTGGATGGATCAAGCTCCCTTTTCAATCACCCTCAAGATCAAACGGGTGTTTTTCTGTTTCAATTCCTCAGTTTCTTATTTTATATATATCATCAAAGATACTCAGATGCAGACTAGGGACAGTCTGTAAGTTGGCAAGAGATGTGGTGCCCAATCTGGGACACCTCTGGGCCAGTAAGAAAAAAGTAAAATTTTTATGAACTTTTCTATAGCCTCCATTTAGATCCAAAAAAAAAATTGTTTTCCGGAATGATTCCCATATCCAGTTCCCAAACTTCCAGCTCCCATTCTCCTAGTTGTCTAGGATAATCTCTTGGGTCCCTAGCGCCTGGTCCTATGTTCAATTTGCCCTTGCTTTGCGCTGCTATCCACCCTTTTTGGCGAACGCGCGGATGAAGACCAGCTTGGCTTGTGGGCTTCTATCCGGCACCGGCACCCCCAATTGGCATCCCTCAGTCCCCTGTTTTTCTTTTTTTCTTTTTTTCTTTTTTTTCCAAACGCGCTTGCAGCCATCAACCCCAATTGTCATAATCATCATCATCACCATCAAAACCAATTGAAAAACAACAATTAGCTATCCAAGCTAGAGGATGACAAAGATTACATTTTCAACCCATTCTTACTGACCGCTGCCACCGACCAATGACCACAAGGGTCTCTTGCGGTCTTTGGTGATCATCATCATCAATCCACTACTCCAAGTCATCCTCATTGCCAATTGATCCTACTCATTTGAACTTGCTCCCAAGGACCACACCCAATGACCATCAAACCCAACTCAGACAATGAGGTTCTGTCCAAGTTCCTATCACTCTTCAATCCTTCCTTGCCCCAATCCCCAATCCCAATCCATTGGCCAATGACTGCAAGCGTTTCTTGCAGTTGTTGGAAACTTTGCACCACCCCCTTGATCCACCTCCAGCTCACTGGTCTCCCAAGGGGCATGTCCCTTGCCAGCGCGGGTCTCAACTGTTGCCCGGCCCCTTCAGCATGTCTGGGGGCATCTCACTAGCTACTCTCTTGCCTGTGCCCATCATTGGCACAGGCCAGGGTTTTGATTCAGTTTTCTTTTTTTTTGAGTGTTTGCTGTTTCTCTTTTTTCCATTTTGTTTTCTCATGACAATCCTGGAAAAAAAAAACTTTTTTTCCGCTCTATTTGTATTATCTCTTGTAAATAGTCTACAGGGACCCATGGTCTATAAAAGGAGGGGCTCTCTCCTACCTTTTCCAATCATCCATGGGAGTGTGTGCATATTTCCCCCTGTTTATCATTGAAATATGATCCTCATCCTCATCCTGGGTATATCTATGATTTCCCCCTGATCCATTAATCCTTAGTCTTTGCCCCTCTGTGGCTTGATCCTTATCACCAACCAATAGCCTTGCAGGTTGAAAAGAATTCTTTCTGTTGGAATTCTTGAGTGTGTTATACCACTCCTTGATCCATTTCTCTGACCATACTGGTCTTGATCACTCCTTGATCATCTTTCTGGAGCCAATCACGATTAATTGAAGAGGTCTTATTAAGCTTAAGACCTGGAGTGTTATACCTCCCTTATTTTTTTGTAGTTTCATTCTGCCAGCCTACTCTTGAGTTCCTTGAGAAGTGTTGAGTTTATCCTTGCTTCAAATCAGTTACTGTTTGCATTTAGAGCTTCTTAAACATAGTGCTTTGTCTTCTACAGCCACCCTCAGCTATCTGGTACCCTTCAAGCGCTTGATTGCGGAGAGTTGGGCAGGTTCATTGAGAACCTGGAGGTTGGTTGGGTTTGAGTTGATCATCCCCAATCTTTTGCTGACAACCAGAGTTATTAGCTTGTGGGTGTTGTTTACATGCAACAGCTTTGCCTTTGAACTTTAAACAAACTTCAGCTTCTGTTGTCCAAGTTTTTCCCACATAATCTTGGCTCAGATAGTGCTGTTCCATTGCTACCAAACTACTATCATCTTTTTCCTTCATTACTTGATTCCTCATTTACCAGGTTCTGGACCTTGATCTTGGTTACATTTAAATATTTTTTTAACACTCAGGAGGGCAGCCTAAACAGCACCTTTCCCCTCCACAGAACTGCCACGGCCTAGCACCGTTTGGAGTCTTACACCTTTGGTAGTGGAGGGGATGGTTCAAGCTCTGAAGGATTGTGGACACAATAGGATCCCTCCAACAGTGCAGCAGGTGAACTTGGCTGCGGATGATGCAGAGCACAAGTTAGACGGGATGGAGTTGGTTTCAACTCCGCTGGCTTACATACCAATGAAGATTTCTGGAAGGAAGGTATGTGTCAGCCTACTAGATGCCAAGGATCTATCTCCTTCTAGCTACTAGAGGTGATAGAAAATTTAGAGAAAAAATGTCAAAAAATGCCAGAGATACATTTTGGCTGAAAGGGTTAAATTTATTTATATATATATAAAAATAAATTTAAAAGGAGGGGCCAAGAACTCAATGGGGTTGTTGAGCCCTCCGGAACACAGGTATATGTCTGTTAAGGACAATATAGATGCCATTTTGGTGCCTGTGGGGTTTACAAGGACTCCTTTCAAGAAGGTTGTGTGTAATTTCCTTGGGGTTTGGGTTATGCAGAACCTAAAAAAGGGATATAAGTCAGAAGGATAACTTACTAGGCCTAGATCCAGACTTATTCTTGATGGATGGGCCAATATGCAGGGATTCAGGGTGCTGGAAGCTGATGCTGGGGCAGGCTGAATGGCTGGATGCTGATTTTGGCCAAAAATAAGGATTCAAGATTTTTGTCTATAATTTTATCGGAAAGTGGTCCAGGATCACACACCTATTTCTTATAAGTGTTTGATGACTTGAGAAAGAAAATATCTGAAGAAATCATGACTATATAACTGGATGAATCAGTTGGAAATGGCTGGGGGAGGATCCTTTATTTATATCATTTTGGGTCCCCCCATGGTGCAGTTTTTTTACCAACCAAAGGAGGGTGGCCCAGGCTAGTAATGAGGCCAGGGAGCCATCATTGTGTTTGTGTAGACCTACCGTAGTTACTACCGAGGTACAGGAAGCCCTATGTCATCATTCTTGGGGCTTGATACACATTTTGGTACCCTGAATGACCTCACTGTATCAGCCAAAGAAGTAGTATTCAATTAATAAAATATAGTGAACAAGGATAATGCTGAGGCTAAAAGACCATCAGTGTGTTTGTGTGGAACTTCTCTAGCCACTCAAGAAGTATGGAGAGTCTTATGTCATCATACTTGGAGCTTGGTACACGTTTCTGTACCCGTAATGATCTCACTGTATCAGCCAAAGAGGTTGTATTCAATTAATATTTTTAAATATAAGCCATGGTATCCTGAGGCCAGGGGCTTAAAAAAATGCTCAGGAGACTTCTTTCTGAGGGCTTATTTCAAGTATGAGGCTCTTCTTTCCATATTTGCTTAATTGGGGTTTCTTTAATTGAGTAGCGAGCCCCTGGTTGTGACTAGTTACATACAGTCTAGATTGTACAGGGTACAGGGGAGGTTTTATGGGTGCCTGGTATATTATGAGCAAGTTAGCACAAAGCTAATCTACTGTTTATCCCCATTGCACACTCTCAGGGTGCTACAGTAACTAATATTAGTCTAATTAAATCTACTTAATTTGGTATTAAGCCAGTGGTTGTGACTAGTTAGGTACAGTCTTCCTTGTATAGGGTACAGAGGAGGTTGTATAGGTGTCAGGTGTCTTGTGGGCTAGTCTGCACGAAGCTAGGCCTCTGTGTATCCTCAGTGTACCCTCTCAGGATGCTACTGTACCTATTGTGTACTCTTTTGGGCCCAAACCTTCTGTACAGGTCCCATTACAGGGGACCCTGACAATCTTTGATAAAGCTCTCAAAAGGATGCAGGGTCCAATTTTTCCAAACTTTCTGTTTGTTTGGGCAGTCTCATGCTGTTTGCTACCTTTTGGTGGTGCTCTTTGGGCCCCATGTGGTGTGGAAAAAGGCTTTTGGGTGTATGTGAGGTACAGTACACAGGGGTGTCACGGTTCTACCTGAAGGAGCAGGAACTGGGGGGTGGTGCCAGTGGGTGACCCACCTAATTTGGCACCAGGAATCCATTTCTGCAATAATATTCCTAAAGTTCTTACTCATTAAGGGTTTTTATCTCATTTTTGTTTTTAAGTTATTATTTCTGTATTTCTGTATTCATTATTATTCATTCATTCATCTTTATTTCTTGGGTCTTTAGTCAGTTGGTTCAAAATATTAGCCAGCTGAAAGTATGGGCACTGGTGGATAGCATTCCCATGGTGAACCTCCTTCTGTCTAGACTGGTTGATGAAATGGGATTGGTTCAGCAGAAAAGTGCAATGGGGCTTTGCGCACTTAATGGAAGAGCATGTTGCATGGATGGGGTTGTGGAGGAGGAAGAGGTTGAGGTTGCAAGGGTCTCTAAACCACTTTATTTTCTATTGGCTGATTGCAGGGAGGCTATTTTAGGACTTCCATTCATGTTTGGGTTCCAAGCGCAAATGTTGTTTGATCCTGGGGTGGGGACAGAAGCGTTGATGGCAGAAGATTTGTCCAGCGGGAAATTCAAAACCACAATCTGCCCTCAAGGGTTGGGGAAGTGGAAGTGGGATTTAATGAGAGAAGAAGAGGAGGACCTTGGTGCGGAGTTGGTTTGCAAGGGAAGGCTGGAAGTGGATTTCAACTAGTCAGCCAAGTTTACCACACAGGGAAAGCTCTGCTTTTGTGTGGGCGGTTGACTAGCAAGGAGCAGGTGGGAAGTAGGGAAGAAGTGCGGGACGTGCGGTTTCTGGAACTGGTTCAGATGGCAAGGGGGATGAAAACGCAGATCCTTTGTCTGAGGACAAGCCTGCGCACGCAGTTTGCGTCTGGAGGAGTAAACCATTACAGACCGCTGCGGAAAGTGGCCAAGGTGGGGGGGGGAACAATGGATGAATAGGGGATATGATTGGATTTTGTGAGAGGGTGCTCTAGCCGGTTCACAGCCGGAACAACTAGACACCCCAGAATGTTTGTTTTCTTATTTCATTCTCTCTGGATTGGCTTTTTTTGGATTATTGATGGATAGGGTATGAGTTTCTTTTAGGTACGGGCAAGGCGCAAAGCTGGGTCCACGGACGCAAGGACAAGCCCTGCATTTGGGAAAAGAACAACTTCCAATGGATGATTGAAGGAACTCAGAAAGCACGTGGCGCAAAACGGATGTGGGTCAAAGAGCAAGGTGCGGGCTTGGCAATGGGTTGGTGCCCATTAAAAAAAAAACTCTCTCTCTTTTTTCAGGTTTTCTTTGGTTATCTTGTGGATGGAAGGTATAGATGGTTGGGGTGTATACTCTTTTTCTATTCCTCTCTCTCTAAAGGATGTGCATGCAGAAGGTTTTCTATGTGCTCTATCTCTGTTCTGTAGAGGGGTATGGGGAACTGTGAGGCAGTTTGTCTGGGGAGGTGCAGGTACCTTCAGCCAATACTCTCATTTGGCACGGATTATTCAAAGGGGTAGGATGGGATAACTATGGGATAGCTGGGAGTAGGTGAGATAGTGGTGGATCTCTGGGGACAGAAGTCAATTTGGCGGGGGGATGTGGTGGTCTTTTATAGATACAAGTTGGAATTGGCTGCCTGCTGCACTCTCAGCAGTAGTGGCAGGCTCAGCAGAGGAAGCATGCACAGAAATGGATGCAGCTTTGCTGTAGTAAGCTGTGCTGAAGGATCAGCAGCAGTCAAATTAGGCTCAGCAGAGGCAGAGCACTCAGCAATGGATGTGGCTTTGCTGCAGGATCAGTAGCAGTAAAATCAGGCTCAGAATCTGGAGACGCAGGGCGGATTGGATTGGATTGTGCGGATGTACCTTGGATATCTGGAATGGCATTTTGGGAGGATGCAGACATGCGCGGGGGCTCCAAGTTAGGCGTGGAGAAAGGCGCAAGGGCCACTTCATGAGAAGGACAAACCGGGTGGAAGTAATGGAAGGCGGGCAATACAGATGGATATGGGGTATGGGATGTGGATCATGGGATGGGGGGTGGGAAGGATAGAGTTGGGCTAGGGCTCTGTACTTAAGGGCTGTATTTCATTATTCTTGTTTGCTTGCCGTTGTACCTAGGTTAGGGCTGAGGGTAAGGCTACTTAAGCCACACCCTCAACCTGGATGTAGGAAAGGGAGGATCATCATCATGGGATCATCATAGGAAGTTGGAAGGACTCTTTACTCTCTCATTTCTCTATCTCTCAGTAAAAGGGTGAACAGTTGCACTCAGGGTTTACAGACAAAAGGAATCAATAACTTCCAAACTTGGTAAAAATTAAAGGAGAAGTCCTCTTCTGAATTCCCAGTGCTTAGTGAGCTTCATAAATTTATATAAATTTGTCAATTTGGGGTTGGAGTTATGGAGATTGCTTGTAAGAAAGGTCTATTTTTTCCATGGCTGGGGACCCCACTTGGTATATTTACCTATCAAGTGGGGTTAACAAGCACAATTTCAGATGCTCTTACGGCAATTGATCTATTGAGTCTTTTAGACCTCATCCAACGTTGTGTGTCACCCATCAAGGGAGAATGGCTTCAAACAAGTTAGAAAGAAAGCCTAATTTGGGGCAATATGCTAGGCATCGATGGGGCTCTGAGGTACATACAGGGCAGAAGGTAGGAGGATGGATGGATGTTCAAGACAATAACTGCTCTTTTCAACTGGCTATTAGGAGGTCAGAGCTAGCTGTTGCAGCACTGATCAAAAATCAAAAGAAGAAGAAGAGGGGGGAAATACAGCACAATTATACTCACTTCAAAGATTTCTAGGATACTATTTATTTAGATGGAGAAAGTCTGATCCAAATGGTTTCTTAAAAAAACAATGAAACGTTTAAAAAAGGGTTCAAGAAATAAAGAGAAAATTTAAAAAATGAAAAAATTTCCATGAAGGAGTGAGATTTCTTAAAATATTACTTCATAAACGGATCTGTGGTGCCATTTTGGGTATGATGGTCAACCATGTGTGGTACCCCTTCTGTCAGCTTGCTACTATGTACAGAGCAAAACTGTCAAATAGTAACACAAAACTATAAAAAATAAGAATATCTCCATAAACAAACCAATGATTGAGAGATCCATAAATATTATTACAGGAATAGATTCCTCACCCAAAATTAGGTAGGGTCACTCACTGACCCCACCCTTGAATTCCAAGTCCTTATATTTTTAAAATAATTAAAAAGAAATGTACTAAAAATAACAACACCAGTATGGCACTTTTTGGCCATTCTAATATTTCACATGTATTTGCACGTATAGGGTTTACACCTAAAACTCACTCAGAATTGAGGTGTTCTGTATATTTTAGGAGTTACACGCAGAAATGTGTTATGTCACAATTCCTGCGCGCAGCCCCGCATCATTACATATCCCTACGTAATAGTAGCAGCAGGTTCCCGCATACTAGAGACCCGCGCGCAGCTGATTCTGCCACGCACGCAGCAGATCCTACCCCGCGCGCATCTGTACTAACTGATCCCCGCGTCTGGAGCAGTTGTGACTAATCTGACAACCAGGTACCGCTCAGAAGAGCTACAACCTAGTTAGGGTTGCCTAGCATATTTAACAAATGGACATATGCATTACTAATGATCTAAAAAGATAAAAAATTAAATAAAATTAATTGAAATTAAGTTTAAAACATTTTTTAATAATAAATCAAAGATCAAGCATTATCACGTAAATCACTGATCCTGATCTTTGAAGACCACGAAACACTACAAGGAGTGTTCATAAAAATTATCAATAATTATCTACATGATCAAAAGATCAAAGAAAATAAGTAAACATTCACATCTGCATGCTTTAAAGCAATATCAATAGTACAAATGAACGATTAATACAGAATGATCAAATTTACCCAATAACAGATTAACAGATCCTGTGGCTAAAATAGTACAGAACTCCAGCAGATCTAAGGACAGCTGATTGACAGCACCAAGTGGACGTGCTAATTTTTCCCTGACTTGCTTGCCAGCCTCAGCCCACAAGCAGAACCCTCTCTACGTGCCCTGAGAAGACCAAAATCACCCCAAAAAGGTATTTATACAGACCTCTTTGGATCCATTATTCCATCATCAGTTTTACCAGGAATTATTTATTATCAATCAGACACCATTTCATTGTTAATCAAGTGCTTATATGAAGATAATCAAGTGATTTATGACTTAGTCTGTAGTAGTATTATTTACCTATATTAACCAATCAACCATTGAAGTTTAGTCAGGCAATCTACCCCATCTGCTCTGAAACCCTTCCAATTATCACAGGATTTTTGTGGTGAAGTGCTCAGACTGAGTGTTACCCTTCCTGTCTAGGCCATTTGTGCTGTTAAGCCCAACCATTAGTGGAATAAGTCCTTTCTAAGGCACCCATATTTATTCCAAGGTTCTTAAACTGCCTAAGGAGGCCCCTTGAAGAGAGTTTGCTAGTCTGTAAAGATCCCCAGTAGTATAATACTGTGGCCCCTCTTTTATATTATATTGAAAACCATTTACTACCAAACCAATTAAACCTTGCAACTGCTCTTATTAAATAATTTATTTGAGCTTCTAAGTGTTTATTATTGGAATAATAATAATTATTATCATTCCAGCATTTTTATCACTCTCTGTAGCTAAAGGACTGCAAGGTTCCTGGTATCAGAGAGCTGACAACTGGGGGTCTGTCCGGGAAATATCCTTAAATAATTAATTTCTAATTATTTATTCCTTGGACCAGTCTATTTATTTTTAAAAAGAATATAAGTTAGCATACTTATAACATATATTTTTGATCATTTGTTTCTTTAGTGGATCTTTGGACCAACGGAGAATTGATCAATTATTATTTGAACTTTCTTAAAAAGAAAAAAGAAGAAAAAATCTGTAACTTTTTCCCTGTTATTATAACTCCTGAGAAAAAACAGGAGAGATTGCTTTATTATAAACAGCAGGTTATAAAAAACAAAGAACTTGAGCTTGAAAGAATTATCAATTTAAATTCTTTATTAAGGCAACATAAGGAGTGGAAGATTTATCAAAGGAAGCTTTATATTTATAAACTAAATAACCCTGAAGATAAAGAAAAATCCAAAAACAATAAAAGTGATTCTTTTTTTCTCAAAATCATTTTAACACGTAGAAATAAAAAAAAATATTAAACTTTTATTTTTTGTTTTTATCCATCTCAGTGGATTTTGTTTTTGGTTATCTCATTGACCAGGACCTCCTAGAGGATGTCCCAGAAAGTGTACCATTGGACTTACCCTTGGATTTATCCCAGGATCTGATTGGAACTCACTCAGACCCTGTTGGAATACCCTCCAAGGATAGTTGTGACCCCAATCAAGTGTTGGTACCCTTGAATTTAACTCTAAGCAAGTCAAAATATTTATAAAAAAAATTATTAAAAATATAAAACACACAAAAAATATCATTTTTGTAATTTTAAAGTCTTTTTAAAAAAAAGTTTGGACAAAAGACTTACACATTTTTTTTAGTGCTATTTATCAAAATAGGCGCAACACCTGTGCAACCGGTAGAGCCCCGTCATATGGATCTCTGCCTGGAGGAACCCATGCACGCAAGGACTCCAGTTGCAAGCGCAATGAGGGGACTTGAACCCATGACCATAGCGTCACGCGGGACAACAACAGCAACAACCGCGGCTGCCAACTCAACCAACAGACCGTTGGAGAGCCATCCGTTGCCAACCATCTTATCCCAGGAGGGTAAAGGTCCTCCTACGCCACCCCAGCTGGACTCAACCAAGGAGGAAAGATTCAAAGTATTAGTGAAAGAGCACGTGAGCTATTGGGAACAATTCAGGTTGGTTCAGACCCAGGAGGATCAACAAGGTATGAGAAAAGACATTTCTCAGGCAAAGAAATCTCAGATTTCTCTGCAAAGGTTGAACCCAAAGAAAGAAGTAGAAGGCTACGTGCAGAATTGGAATCCTTGGGATCAGTAAGCTCCCTTAAAGGGAAAGGACCCCAAAAAGAAGAGGTCCTCAGCCCATCAGAAGTTAAGGAACCCCAAGGATTGGGACAGCATAATATCCTTAGCCCAGAAGTGGAAAAAGGTGTACCACAATTGCATGTAGAAGCTCTTAATAGCTTTTCTGTAAATGTGTCTCATAATTTTACTATTATTGGCCAATGCTTTGACAAAGTTTATCAACAATTGGACAAATTAAGTTCAAGTATTTTAAGAGTGATTGACGCTCAGTCTCAGATTATGAGAATTGATGAGTTTGAAATACAAAAAATCAAGGATAGAATAAGAGCTAGTAAGTTGGACCTGATGAAACATATTGATGACAACCAATCAATTCTTCAGGAAGATATTCTTGCAACCATAGACCAGCTTAAGGAAGAAGTTAAGAAAACTAGTCCTACTCCTTCAGCTCATCTGACTAACAAAATTGACTTATTAAGCAACAAACTTTATTTAGAGTTAGTTATCATTAAGAATGATCTCAGAGATCTTAAGATCAACTCTACTAACTCTCTGGTCATTGACCTAGAAGATACTAGACCTGCCAGGATCACCAGTGCTCCTATTGTTCCTCCCAGAACCAGAATAACTAGGAATGATTCTTTCAGACCCAGTCCTACTCCAGAAATGGAGCAGGCTTTGAAGCTACTTCCTCCTATCACTGAATGGCCTAAATTCTCTGGAGAAGGAGAATAAAACCATGTCAGTTTCATTAAATTTATTGACTATACTCTTTCTTCTTATGACCTCCCTGATGCAACAGCTGTGGTAAGATTGCCCAGATTATTTGAAGAGGTAGCTCTTGATTGGTTTATCAATTGAAGAGAAAAAGTTGGATCTTTATCCTGGAATTCTTGGAAAGAATTTATCAAAGTACAGTTTGGTACCAGGATTTGGAAAAGAAAGATGATGAAAACTTTTAAAACCTTCCAGTTTGATCCATCCAAGGACAAACCTCATAAGTGGTGCTTAGACCAGAAAAATAGGTTAGACTGTTTTTACCCTGATGCTGATAAAGAAGAAGTCAATGAAAGACTCCTCAACTTATGTCCTGGACAAATCAACCTCAGTGTAAGGTGCAGAATGCCTATGGATTCAGATATTTCCACCTTAATAGGCGTATTGTAAGAGACTATTGATATGAATGGTCTTGATAAAAGGGTAAATAGACCTCCCAGGGAACAAAATACTAGGAACAGGGAAGAATATACTGCCAAAACTAAAGAATCCCCTGCTACTAATCCATCTACCTTGGAAGTCAAGAAGACTCCAGAATCAAAAGAGAAAGTATGTTGGAACTGTAACCAAACAGGACACATAAAACCTGATTGTCCTCTACCTAGGAAAAGGATTAATCTTATTGAAGGAGAAGAGTATGAAAATCCTGACCCTCACCTTGATGATACTGACGGATCACTCTCTGATTGTGATCTAATAATCACTAACCCTATCAATGTTATTGAAGGTAGTATTGAGTCTTCTCTGGACATAAATTCCGTCAATGAGGATTCTAACTTACCTCAAAAATGGAATCCAAACATGAAGATTCACCACATCTCTGAGGCTAAGGCTTTAACTCTAAAACCTTCTTCCGGTAAAAGTTACAATTCTGGAAAAACATGCTATGCTACTGGTTTAATCCAAGGTTCCCCTGTTAAGTTACTTCTAGACAGTGGAGCCTTTTGCTCTTGTGTTGGTTCAACTTATCTGGAAAAACAAGACCCAAACTGGAAACTGAACTTACTACCAGTACCTCAGGCTAAGTTCAGCAGTTGTAATTCTGCTCTCAATGCTGTTGGAGTATGGTCTTCTGATATCATACTCCCTAACTCTAAAGGATCACTCAAACTGAACATTGAATTTTTAGTGCTCCAAAACGGAGTATGTGATTATTTTATTGTTGGGAATGATTCTATTTGCCTATATGGTATAGATGTATTCCAAAGCAAAGGTAGATTCTTCACTATAGGTGGAGACTGGAATAAGAAGATCCAAATATGCCATGTCAATTCTCAAACTTCTGATTCAACTTATGAAAAACACTTAGAGAATTTCAATCAGGAATTCTTCTCTCAAGCTGCTTTGAATTCCCTTCTCAATGAATAACAGAAACGGGATATCCTACAAGTATGCTTTGAAAATCAGAATGCTTTCTGTACCAAAGATCATTCCATTGGTAACATCAAAGGACATGATATGATCCTAACTCTAACTATTAAGCCTCCTTACCCACCTAAACTCAGGAGACCTGCTTACCCTTCTAGTCCAAAATCCAGAGATGCTCTGGAAACCCATATTCAAGAGTTGGTTGACTTACAAGTCTTAAGGAAAGTAGGCCACAATGAACAAGTGCATATTACTACCCCAG
This sequence comes from Puccinia polysora, assembly GCA_025617555.3. NCBI lineage: Eukaryota > Fungi > Basidiomycota > Pucciniomycetes > Pucciniales > Pucciniaceae > Puccinia > Puccinia polysora. The sequence goes on along the minus strand of CM062621.1, from coordinate 39,500,047 downwards.
GAATTATAGCTTGGCACAATGATAAGTCAATAATGGTCGGAGATTTTAGAATTCTTAACAACTATACCCAAGCTGATTATTATCCAATTCCAAGAATTGACCATGCTCTGCATAACCTGTCTAAGGCTGAGTACATCACTACCATGGACATGCTGAAAGGTTTTCACCAAATACCTATCAGTCCTGATAGACAGAAATTCATTAGAATTATCTTTCATTTGGGAATTTCTGACTATCTTAGGATGCCTTTTGGTATTAAAAATGCTCCTTCTCATTTTCAAAGGATGATGGACATAGTCCTAGGATTATTCATCAGACAGGGATGGATGATGGTATACATTGATGATTTTATCATTTACTCTGATCATTGGGATACTCACATGGAGAAATTAAGGCTAGTCCTCAAAACCATCTCTGCGGTAGGATTGAAAGTATCAACGAAAAAGTGCAACTTTGGCTATGGAGAACTCAAAGTCTTAGGACACATTGTCTCTGGACTAACCTTAGCCGCTGACCAAAACAAGATGGCAGCAGTAATGAATAGGCCTATGCCTCAGAATAAAACTGAACTCCTATCCTTTATCAGCTTCTGCAGCTACTATAGGAAGTATTTACCAAAGTTTGCTCTTCTAACCAAATGTCTGTATGAGATCTGCAACAACACCACCATGTTTGAAATGACTAATGACAGAGTCAAGAACTATGAGGAACTCAAAATGGCAATGACTTCAGCTCCAGTACTGATCCAGCCAGATTACTCTTAACCTTTCAAGCTCTACATAGATGCCAGCATGGAAGGGCTAGGAGCTGCTTTATGCCAGGAAGTCATAGAAGATGATAAACCAGTGGAAAAAACTATACTCTTCATATCCAGAAAAATTAAAGATACTGAGAAAAGGTACGGTGCAAGCCAAATGGAATGTCTGGCCTTAGTATGGGCTCTAGAGAAACTCCATTATCACTAAGAAGGCACCAAATTCACTTTTATTACTGACTGCAACGCTGTCATGACAATGATGAACATGAAGACCCCTAGTAGGCACATGTTGAGATGGCAGATAGCTATACAACAGTACAGAGGACAGATGACTATAGTTCATCAAGCTGGGACTAAACACCAGAATGCTGATATTTTAAGCAGGAATGCGTTAAACAATGACCCAAGTAACCCTGCTTATGATCCCAAGGATAATGATATCTTCCCTATCCTTAACATTGACAGGTTAAACATTGAAGCTCCTATAATGGGAATTCACGTTTGTGAACTGAATGAATCATTGTTCAACTCAATCAAAGAAGCTTCAGGTTCTGGAATAAAAAATCTGATCATTATTATGGAAAGTACTTCTCCACCTTCTGAATTGATCAACAGCCTACCTGAACCTCTTTTGAAACCATAAAAAGCCAGGAGGTTCACCATATGGGATGGTCTGGTATACTATAGGCATCAACATTCAAGTGTTATTGTCTTAACTAAGGATGACCATATCAAACATGTTCTGGCTGAGTGCCATGATAAATTCTCATCTGGTCATTTATCTGCTGATAGAACCTTAGATAAGGTTAAAAAAGCTGCTTGGTGGGTTAATTGGAGAGACTCCACTATACAGTACGTTACCAGTTGTGAAACTTGTCAGAAGTCCAACAGGACTACTGGGAAACAGTTTGGACTACTGCAAAAGATTGCTGAACCCAAGAAAAGCTGGGAGAACATCAAAATGGACTTTGTAACTGGACTACCACCAGGAGGAGCCTATTCCTACAACTCAGTCTTGGTCAATGTGGATAGGTTCTCCAAGAAAGCAAATTTCCTACCTAATCACAAGGAAGACACTGCTATGGAAGTTGCCCTATTATTTTGGAACAGACTCATTGCTGATGTTGGAGTTCCCAAGATTACTATCAGTGACAGAGATCCTAAATTCACCTCTGAGGTCTTGAGGAATCTACATGATATGCTTGGAACCACCTTAGATTTCTCTACTGCTTATCACCCTCAGACGGATGGATTAGCTGAAAGGATGATTCAGACCCTGGAAAACATGCTCAGGAGATTCTGTGGCTTTGGAATAGAATACAAGAATCCTGACGGTTATTGCCACAATTGGGTTAGCCTTTTACCTGCACTGGAGATGGCCTACAACAGTAGCAAGCACTCTACCACTAAGGAAGCACCTTAAATACTGGAAAGAGGATGGATTCCTAGATTACCCAAGGATAACCTTAACCACCAGCTGACCAATATTTACCCTAAATCACTTGATTTCAAAAAAATGATAGATGTAGCCAACAAAAATGCTGTTAAGTGTGTCCAGGATGCTATAGAGTACAACCTGCAAAGGTGGGATAAAACCCATAAGGAACCTGATTTCAAAATTGGTGATCAAGTCTTGATCTCTACCACTAAATTTACCAACTTGGGTGGAAATAGAAAGCTTAGACCAGCTTTTGTTGGACCTTACACCATTAATAAACTTCATGGTAAAAATTCTGTGGAAGTAATCCTCAGTGATGAGATTTCTAGGAAACATCCAGTCTTCCCAGTAAGCCTCATCAAACACTACCACCCAAGGAATGGAGAACATACACCTTCACCTGCAATACCTGTTACAGCAGAACCTGAAAAGGACAAAGGAAAAATTAGCAAGATATTTAAGTATAAAAAAGATAGGATCAATGGAAAAGACGTCAAACTCTACCTGGTTAGATAGAAGGGAGAATCAGCTGATAAAGATTAATGGTTGCCTGAACATAATATCCCTGACGGACCTATACACCTGAGGAACTACAGAGCCAACAGGAGGCATTAAACCAAAATTTTTTCAGATATAGACATATCTTGGAGCGGGGGAATGTCAGATTGCTACTATGTACAGAGCAAAACTGTCAAATAGTAACACAAAACTATGAAAAATAATGATATCTCCATTAAAAAAAAGGGAGTGAGAAATCCATAAATATTATTACAGGAATGGATTCCTCACCAAAAATTAGGTAGGGTCACTCACTGACCCCACCCTTGAATTCCAAGTCCTTAGATTTTTAAAATAATTAAAAAGAAAAGTACTAAAAATGATGACACCAGTATCACACTTTTTGGCCATTCTAATATTTCACACGTATTTTCACGTATAGGGTTTACACCTAAAACTCACTCAGAATTGAGGTGTTTTGTATATTTTAGGAGTTACACGCAGAAATGTGTTATGTCACAATTCCCGCGCGCAGCCCCGCATCATTACATATCCCTATGTACTAGTAGCAGCAGGTTCCTGCTTACTAGAGACCCGCGCGCAGCTGATTCTGCCATGCAAGCAGCGGATCCTACCCCGCGCGCATCTGTACCAAATGATCCCCGCGTCTGGATCAGTTGTGACTAATCTGACAACCAGGTACCGCTCAGAAGAGCTACAACCTAGTTAGGGTTGGCTAGCATATTTAACAAACGGACATATGCATTACGAATGATCTAAAAAGATAAAAACTTAAATAAAATTAATGAAAATTAAGTTTGAAAATTTTTTTAATAATAAATCAAAGATCAAGGATTATGAAGTAAATCACTGATCCTGATCTTTGAAGACCACAAAACACTACAAGGAGTGTTAATAAAAATTATCAAAAATTATCTACACGATCAACAAATCATGAAAAAGTAGTAGACATTCACATCTGCACGCTTTGAAGCAATATCAATAGTACAAATGAAGGATTAATACAGAATGATCAAATTTAAGCCATAACAGATTAACAGATCCTGTGGCTAAAATAGTACAGAAATCCAGCAGATCTAAGGACAGCTGGTTGAAAGCACCAAGTGGACGTGCTAATCTTGCCCTGAATGGATTGCAAGCCTCAGCCCACAAGCAGAACCCTCTCTACGTGCCCTGAGAAGACCAAAATCACCCCAAAAAGGTATTTATACAGACCTCTTTGGATCCATTATTCCATCATCAGTTTTACCAGGAATTGTTTATTATCAATCAGACACCGTTTCATTGTTAATCAAGTGCTTATATGAAGATAAGAAAGTGATTTATGACTTAGTCTGTGGTAGTATTATTTACCTATATTAAACAATCAACCATTGAAGTTTAGTCAGGCAATCTACCCCATCTGCTCTGAAACCCTTCCAATTATTCCAGGATTTTCGTGGTGAAGTGCTCAGAGTGAGTGTTACCCTTCCTGTCTAGGCCATTTGTGCTTTTAAGCCCGGCCATTAGTGGAATAAGTCCTTTCTAAGGCACCCATATTTATTCCAAGTTTCTTAAACTTCCTAAGGAGGCCCCTTGAAGAGAGGTTGCTAGTCTGTAAAGATCCCCAGTAGTATAATACTGTGGCCCCTCTTTTATATTATATTGAAAACCATTTACTACCAAACCAATTAAACCTTGCAACTGCCCTTATTAAATAATTTATTTGAGCTTCTAAGTGTTTATTATTGGAATAATAATAATTATTATCATTCCAGCATTTTTATTACTCTCTGTAGCTAAAGGACTGAAAGGTTCCTGGTATCAGAGAGCTGACACCTTCCCCATTCCCACTCATTCAGGCTGCTAGATGCCAAGGGCACACACCTTCTGGTGAATAGGGGTGATAACAGCCTGAATTATAACTGTTTAAAATGATATTTGGAATTATTAGACCAATTAAAAAGACAAATTAATTAAAAGACAGCATATAAAGAATATTTCAATGATTCAGAGGATTGAGATTATTCAAAATTCAAGTTCAAGAGGGTAAAAAAAAACTCTTGCTTCTTTGAATCCTGTTTTTCTGAGAAAAGGGTGATGTTGATGTTTACCTAATTTATTTAATTTTGGTTCAGAAAAAGAGGGGTTTATAAGATTTGGAAAATCCACCATCAGAAAACCTCCATTTCTCATGGTGGTGTTCTGAAATACATGTACCACTTAACCAGCATATTTAAAAATGTAAGTTTTAATTAAAACAGCTTGTTTTGCCCATCAAATATAAAATTTATGCATCTTCATCCATCAAAATGCAAAACATCCAACCCAACCCTCAAGATCATCAAATCAATACACAAGCATCATCCATTGAAACCAAAATCATCACTTCATCAAGCCATACACCCCATCAGTTCAAACCACACACAGCACCATGACCCATGAAACTCTTCACTCCCAGAATGTTCAACCAAACCTTGAGATAGCTAGTTAAAAATTCAATTGAGATGAAAAAGATTCTGTTAACATTTGACTCTGAGTGAGAATCTGATTTGGAATCCAATTGTTTCTCCTTAATTCCTATATTGGAAAGGTAATACTTGTTTTCCAGAATCTTGAAGGTGCACAATCCTATGTATGAAAGACAAAAGCTCCATCTCTTCCCTATCTTAAGCTTCCATCAACATTTCAAAACTTGTTTTGCATCATTCATGATTTTTCTTTCTAGAATTTATTGGAAACCATCATGTCTACCAGAATGAATATTGAAATACTCAATGAAATCTTGAAATACAACTTGCAGTTTATAAGTATAGATTGGGATCAAACAGGAAAAGTCCAGCTATAGATTACTTATAAAATATTCCCTCAATTGGTTGGGGAATTCCACTCATATGACTCAAGATTTATCACTTCTATCTGGAGATTTTGACAAAAAGCCTTTGGATTCCAAACTAATTGACAGAAGAGGGAGATATCACATTTCATGAAGACAGAAGTATTTCCAGATTCTGTTGCATTTTTTGATGCTAACATCATCCCCTTGACTCAAAAATTCAAACTTGGTGGAAAACACTTCTTTGGTTAGAAAAAAAAATAGGAAATCCATTCTTTTTATTCAAAAATCTGTTTTACCAAATACTGAACACATTGTTGATTTATTCAATTCAGTAATATTTTTCTGTTCAAATTGTTTGTGATAATAAAAAGAAGTCATTTAATATTGATGTTGGTTTTCCAGTTTCATTTCATGATTCATTTTTTCAACTGGATGAAAATTTTTGAAGAACCTCAGATTAAATTCAATCAAGATCCATACCTTCTGGCTAAATCAGCTTATTCCAGTGGAAAAAATTTGCCTCAAGCATACAAAAAAGGTTATCAACTGATGATCAAGATAAACCACATTGAGAATATTGTACAGCCAAATCAAGAGTAGAATTCAACATGCTGTAGGATTTTTGAAAGAATGATGGGCCAGCTTAAGAGATATTCAATAGCAGCTTCAAAATTTCCAATTTAAAAATATATTTTTCAACTGATTCATCTTTTTACTTATTCACTAGAGTATTGCCACCAAATTTGGGGACTGATTGGTATTTAAATTGCTTAAATCATTATAACCAAGTAGTCAATATGCGGAATGAATGAAAAAATTGACCCTGGTGTAATTTAAAAATGTGATGAATTAAAAAAAATTGATCCTAGTGTAATTTGAAAACTTGATGAATTAAAAAAATTGACCCTGGTGTAATTTGAAAATGTGATATTTTTTAAATAATTTCAATAAAATTGGAAATCTAGGGAATGGATTGAACAAATTGGCTGTAGTGTATTGCCCCCAAGTTTTGGTAATGGATTGAATAAAAAGCATTGATTTGAAAAAATTAGATGCTATTTAAATGTGGGAAATCTGGGGAACGGGTTAAAAAAAAAGGAAATGAACAATTCCTCAAGTATTTCAACAGGTAAGCAATCAAACCAAATCATATATATCAGTGATAGATGGCATTCAAGACCTTGTGATAAAAAATGTTTTCAGTTTCAAATGAAATATTTTTCCCAGGTTGCAAACATGTCCTTTGTAAAATTTCCAGATATACATGTTGAAAATTCAAACTGTAACTACCCATGGGAGGACACTGGAGCTTGAATATAAAGACCACAATTTGAAATTGTCTAACATTTTGATTTGTTATTTTTCAATGAGAATTCCAAATTGAGTAGGAAATGTTTTAAAATCATTCTGAAAGGTAGAAAAAAATTTATCTGGGTTAGAAATCAAGGTTACCCATTGAATTGCCATCACTCTTCCTAAGGAATCCATCACCTGTAGCTATCTTGGCAAATATCACTTCTGTTCCCAATCTTACAACAATAAATCAATTTCAATTTCAAAGACCAACTTTGGTATTTTTGAAACATAGAATAACAGAATCAATTAGGTAACTGGTACCAAGGTAGTATTTTTGTAATTTTGGGAATACAATATTGATTAATCTTTCTCAAGGATGATATACCTTATTTTCATGGATAATTTTGTGCCAAGGGAGAAGTATTCTGTTTAAAACTTTTATAAAATTGAGACAATCCCCAACAGAAATTGAAGAATTTTGAAAATAAGGATAACCTGCGACACACAAATTTGAAGCAAGGTTCAAAATTTGGAAATATCACCAGCATGCAGAAGTTTTCAAATTTTCATCAACTAATTGAGGTTGATGTGTCACCTTTTGAAAAACAGAAAAACATTTTCAAAATTCACCACCAAGAACCATTAACTTTCCCTTAAAAGGTATTATAGAATCCATTACATGTTGAAGTGGTGTGTCAGGCAACTCAAGAGCATGCATATGATTCATAGGTGCTTCATCACAGATTATAAAGTAATATTTTGTGAGATATTCATCCTCTTTGGAATATTTTGATTTTTTTGAAGCATAGTTTTCATCTCCAAGGGAATTCCAAAGGTGAGATTACTTTTTCTTCTATTTGGTAGATTCATGGATGCTATTCCATTTCCAGCACATACAAAAAGGTTTTTACTGACCCACTGGGCAATGAACAAATAATGAAGAGGGTTGAGAGTAATTGTATGCATGAATTAATATGCTTCTTTTGACTGTCAAAAACATATATTTTTTGCAGATCTGATTGATTTATAGCAGGATTTTTTTCTTCATAAAAGATCCACTCCCTTTGTAATTTTTGACCTCCATCGTTTTATCAAATCTTGGAAAATCTGTAAAATATTATTCAATAGTTGTTCCAAATATTTGAAATATAATTGTGGTGATTGATGTTAATATTTCATTTGTGAGAAATCTTGGATCTGTAATCCCTGAGTTAATTAAATCTACCACTGTGAAATTGAAGAAAGAATTTTATATTAGAATTCAGTTTGCTGGCTGAAAAAGGGCCAATGGCATTCTCAGAAACTTCCTCAGTTTGAAAGGGTGAATATTGTCATTGGCTTCTTGCATTTTTTTTTGAAATGATGATCAACCTCAAGTAAGCCCCTGACCAAATCTGCCTCTCTGAAAGTTGGATAAGAAATTCTATTGACTTTCTTTAGGTTTTCGAATGGAGTATCACCAAAATAATCATTCAACAACAAACTAAGAAAACAACTTTCTAAATCTGAAGGATGAAAAGTGTAAATTCTCACAATTGAAAAACCACCCTGACAGTGCCTTTATTCTATTCTGAGTGAATGGAATGTGAAGTATTGTGGAAATTCAGAATATTTGACTCTCCTTTCACAACCATTAATTTGATTATTCTGAACTATTATGTGAGCATAGTTGTTCCTTGGGTTAATCTCTGAATAACTTCATCCAGGGCTTCACCTGAATCAAAAAATTTTTGATGGTCAGGAAGATGAAAATCAAAACTATACCTGCACATATTTTAACATTGATTCAGGGAATTGGTAATTTTTTAAAAGTTAAGGATTGTAAGGAAAAACCCAGGAGTTGCCAATGAGGAAGTTTGTATGATTCCTCCTTGGTGAAATGGTAGTTCCATTCTGTTGTTTTTTATATATGAGATCACTGCTTTAACCCACAATTGTAAACAACATGTAGCAAATTTGGAACCACAAAGTAAGGGGAAGAGAGCATTCTTCTATCTAATGAATTTTGGAAGTGAAAAAGCCTTATGAAATTTATAAGTGAAGAAAATGAAGTGTGTTTATTTCTGGGTTGGGGGGGGGGGAAGTACATCAAATCAAGGTGGGATGGAAGGGGGTTTATATAAATGTTCAATCTTCCAAAAAAAATCTTGAAATACACAAGAAACAGGTGTTTATTACATTTTTTGCCAATGTCCTCTGTTACAGTCCTCATGTCCTTTTTACATTTGTTGTCCCTGCATGTGTGTGATATTAAAAAAGAACAATAAAAATAAAAAGCTTGAACTACATGAGGAATCAGTGTTAATTACATGTGTTGTCAATGTCCTCTGTTACATGTCCTCTGTTAAAGTCCTTGTGTCCTTGTTACATTTGTTGGCCCTGTATGTGTGTGATAGTACAAAAGAAAACTAATAGGGCATTTCAGAGTTAGAAAAACCACCATTAGAAACCTGCCATTTTTAATGGAGGGCTTCTGAAATACACATACCCCCTAACTGGTGTATTTCAAAATGGCGGGTTTCAAACATCAAACCTGCCATTTTCATCCATCCACCATCCATTGCATGCAAAACACCCATCCAAACCTCAACCTCTGCAAATACATACCAATCCCATCTCCATCACATCACACACATCTCATCTCCATTGCTTCACATCTCCATCTCACATCTCCATTGGTTCACATCTCTTGCTTCACATCTCCATCTTCACACAAATGCCATCATCATTTCATCACCCCACATCACATTGCCATCTTTCTCAACATTTACAATCAAAATTCCCAGCAGAAAGTTGAAAATTCAAAAAAGATGACTGAACTTTTGTTACTATTTGACTCCCATTCAGACTCTGATTCAGACTCCAATTTGGAATCAAATTGGTTGGCTTTGAATTTTCTAATAAAAAAGCAATACATGGTTCAAAGAAGAAAAACTATCCACAACCCTATTTATGAAAGGCAAAAGTTTCATCTCCTCCTCAACTTAAGCTTCCAGCAACTTATCCAAACTCTATTGACTTCATTCACAAGACTTTTGGAAATGATTGAAGACCATCACATCTTCCAGAAAACTTCTTGGACTCCTCAACAAAATCCAGCTATCCAACTGGCTGTTTCTCTTTTTAGATTGGGATCAAATGGAAATGGAGCAGCAATTCATCAATTAGAAAATCTATTCTCAGTTGGTTATGGAACCACTGAATCATACACAAAAAGAGTCATGATTGCTATCCTATCTTTCCATTGCTCAGTCCTTTCTTGGCCAACCAAAGCAGAACATCATGAGATATCTCAAGTAATGGAGAGTGAAGGCTTCCTGGTTGCATTGGTTTTGTTGAAAGAAGCACCATCCCCTTGAGTCAAAAACCCAGGCTAGATGGCAACCACTATTTTGATTGGAGAAAGAGGCAATTGATTCATTCTTTTCCAATGAATTTGATAAAATTTGGATCACACACCAACCCAATATGTTGCATATCTTTTTTTAGATACTCTGTGGCCCTAAAACTTGTTTGCAATAACAAAAATAAGTTCATGTCCCTCCACGCTGGCCTTCTGGGTTTTTCTCATGATTCATATGTTTTAAATATGATGCGGATTGCCCAAAAAATAGAGAAATAATTTGACCAAGATCAATACCCTCTGGCCACTTTGGCTTATGGTAGTGGGAAATATGTAGTTACAGCATACTGGAATGTTTCAAATTTTCCGTCCAATGATCAAGGAAAAACCAATTTCAACTATCATCTTGTCCAATCACAAGTGTGGATTGAGCATGCCATAGGAATACTGAAAGAAAGATGGGCCAGCTTACAGGAGATGCAAAAACAGCTTCAAAATTTGAAGGACATGAAGATCCTTATCAACTGGATTATCACTTGTTTAATCCTTCACAACCTTCTTGCCCACATCAAGGATGAATGGTCAAAAATATATGAAGAAGATATTCCTGATCCTCCTCAAGTCATCCCTGTCTCATCTTCTACCTCATCTTTCAAAATGAGAGAGCAGATTATACCCCTCACACTTTCTCACTTTGATGTTTAGAATTTGGTTTTTAAATAGGTGAAATACCTTTTTTGGTTTTAGTTTTTCAACCAAGCATCCAAGGCTGACTTGGAATTTTTTTTTTGTGGACTTAGACAAAAACAGAACCAAAACTTCCAAACCACCCACCTCACCCCACTAAACCACTGGTCCACTCTCCTCCTCACCCACCACCAGTGCACTCTCCACCTCACCCTCCACCTCCACCTCACTCACCATCACCACCTCAACTCACCTCACTCACTGCCTCCCCTCCTCCTTTGGTTGGCAACCCTGGTAAGCCCCCTCCCCCCTCTTCCTCTTCCTGCTCCTCACCAGCTGCTGATCCTTTGATCAATCAACCTTTAGGTCCCCCCTGACCGCCTTGCTCAATCCCTCAGGTGGGCCCCTTCCCTCCTTTGGCCAACCAAAGCCTCCCCCTCCCCTCCTTCAGCCAACCAACACCCCCCCTGCCCTCCTTCAGCCAACCAACACCCCCCCTCCCCTCCTTTGGCCAACTTGCCGGACAACCAATGACCTGCCCTGCCTCCCTCCATCAGCTAACCGGCCCTGCCTCCATCCACCGGCCAACCTGCTGGCCAATCTAGGAGGCCCCCCCTCCTTTGGTGGACTGGCCCCCCCCCTCCATTGGCCAACCTGGCTACCCCCCTCCATTGGCTTACCAATCCGCTAACCAACCCACCGCCCCCCCCTCCATAGCCAGGTGACCAACCAACTGACCCCCCTCCTTGGCCACCCAACCAACTGACCCAGGGCCCCACCCCCCTCTTTGGCGAACCAACTAACCCCCACCCTGCCTTGATGATTCCCCAAGGTGAGCCCCATGACCCCTTTCTCCTTCTCCTCCTTCCGCTCATTGATTGATCAATGACTCTGACTGACATTTTTTTTTTGGGGGGGGCTATCATCATTGACAGGCCAGTATTTATTTTTCTACTTTTGTTCATCTTCCAAAATGATTGAAACATGGCTGATGATTGTTTTTTTGTTTTTTGTTTTTGTTTTTTTTTTTTTTTTGGATTCCCTGCAATGCAACACCCATTTTGACCCTCATTTCTTTCCATTCCTGCCCTTTTTATGCATGACCCATGCTTCTCCCACCATTCTCCCAATGGTATAAAACAAATCAAATCCCATCTTGATCCTCACCCCAAGTGAAGCAGCTGCATGGGAGGATACAACATGGAAGGAGATGCATTGAAAAACATGAAGAAATGTGGAAAGCACAGGGATGACCCTTGCTTCTACTGCCATTCTCCAAATGTTATACAACCAATCAAATCCTGTATTGATCCTCAACCCAAGCAAAGCAGTTGCATGGGAGGGAACAATATGGAAAAAGATGTGTTGAAAAACATCAAGAGAGTTGGAAAGAAGAGGGCTCTTTGGCAAAACAGGGCCCAAACAAGAGAATCCAAAATCTCTTTGGAAGTGTCTGAAGAAGGGCTTTTGGAAAAGATTCTATTGTCCAGACAAAAACTTTGACCTTTGGATTTGTAGGAACACCTGCAGGGACTTAAAACATGGGGCAATATACTCTAGAAAAAAAATTTAAATAAAAATAAAAAATATTTTTTTATTGGTGGAGTTTCAAATGGTCTTAAAACTTTCAGTAATCAAAAATAAAAATTATTTTTTTTTATTTTTAAAATTTTTAAAGTAAATATATTTACAAGCCAAGAAAATTGTTAATTTTTTTATTTTTGAAATTTTTAAAGTAAATATATTTACAAGCCCAGCAATTGGGTGCTTTCCTTTATTTCATCCACAGTTCTACTGCTACCAATAAATGCCATGGCTACATATAACCTATCTTTTTTTTCTGTGGCTAGCCTTTGGCCCTCCTTTTGGAGTTGGAATTCCTCTTGATCCTTCTCCTTGTCCTCTTTTTGAAACTCCAGCTAAGCCTGTTTAATTTGCCACTTAGAATTCAAATTTTGTTGATGAGCCAAACTATCAGCTTTTTGCTTTTGACAATCCTTAGCCAGTTGAAAATCCCACTTCTCCTTTTCAAATGGAAGTTTTTCAGATTCAATTTGAAATTCCACTTTTTTTCAGAGGCAATAAGGGATGAGCTGGATTTTGAAAGCAAGGAGAATCCAACATGCTTACTTCAATCTTGCTTCTCCATGATATCCTCAAGGCAAGAAAAGCTTTAAGTATTTCTCCTCTTTTGACAGCTATTTGGGTTGATGTTGATGGAATTTGAGCCCTTTGGCTTTCCCTTTGTGGAGGAGGTTTGTGTTGGAATGGTTTTGGTCTCATTTGAAGGGAATTTGGGACGCCTCATTGGCTTGAGCTTTTGGCCAATCAGGATCAGATGAGCCTGTTTTTTTACAATATAAATCAGTCAGGATTACCCATATAGAAGAGAAAAGAACTTGGGTGCTTACTTGAGCAGATGTTGATGGTAGTGGCCATACTGGAATAAAATCCTCCTCATTGGCCAAGTTCTCCAGTTCTTCCACCCCAGGAAGAGAGAAATCAAAAGAAGGTAGTGAGGGGTCCAAGGTCCTGTTTGACTCATCAATTCATGCTGAAGTAGATGCAATTGGAGCTGACTGTGTTGGAATATCCTCCTTGGCATTGGATGGGGGCCACTGCAAGGCAAAGGCCTCATCAGGGTCCTCATTGCTAGGCTGAGCACCCACAGCCAAGTCCTTGGCATCAACTGAATCAGATTTTTGGGCATCAAAAGCAGCAAGAGGGGTGATCTTGGCCTTCTTTCCAAAGATTTAATCCATTTGAATATAAAAAGGACAAATGGAGTCCAACTTTCCAACCACCAAGTTGATTCATTTGGCTTTGTTGGAGTCGGTGATGCCAAAGCCAGTGGAGATTGACATGGAGTGGGCATTATTGTACTTGGCTTGATAATTATTGAATGGCTCCCTCACCTTTTGGATGAAAGATCCAGCCTAACTTTTGTTTTATTCTTGAGTTCATTGGCCATCAAAAGATAAACATTGACCTTGGAGGATAAAGGTCAGCCAACGGGTGTTTCATTGTTGGATCCAAATCAAGCATTGTAGTTGGAGGGAATTTTAATACAAAATTGAATTGAGTTAAAAAACAAACCAGCGGCTGACAAAGGAAATTAAAAAATGAACGAAGATGAGACAGAGCTTGAACAATGCGGAAGAACAAGAATAGAACCAAAAGGTCTTCAAGACAGTTTCACAACAATTTTTGTGGCAGTGGTTCAAGCATTGGTTAAGTTGCAGGAAGTTGAAGGACTGAGGCAAGTAGTTGGTAATGTGGCCAAGGTGTTAGAAATTGAGAGCTTGAGAGCACAAGAAGACTGTCTCTTACCAGTTACTAGATGAATGAGGTTGAGTGCCTAAACGGTGATGAGTTGATGAATTGCGGTGGATCCCCGAAAGGGTGTGGTGATGAGTGGTGGTAGAGTTGAGCAGCCAACGGGTGTGATAAGTGGTGGTTGATTTGAGTAGAAGGTAGCCAACAAGTAGGGAAGAAGTGTTGAGGTTAAACCTGCTAACATGATGTATCACCACAGTACGGAGGCTGTGCAGTTGAACCTAAACCAGTAATACCAAACAACCCTGGCAGCCACAAGCGTCTGTAGCCTAGTTGATAAAGGCAGCACTCTAGTATGTGTCTCAGTCTGTCTGAGGTCGTGGGTTCAACTCCCACCAGACACATCTTCATTTTCACAGTCTCAACAAGAAGAAGATGTTGAGGAAACAGGAAAGGAAGACAATGATGCAGAAGAAGATGAGGAAGGCAAAAATGATGGCAAGAGACCGGGGAAGAAAGGTTGCTCCCCCCCGGGGGATCTGAGATCTTGAAGCAGGGCACCCAGAGGGGAGCGCGTGATCTGCATGGCGGCGGCAGGGCTAGTGCAATTGGAGTGAGAGAGACATGAAAGTTAACACCCCCCAGAACTGGAAAGAGCCAGTTTGATCAGCAGTCAGGAAGTGTGAAGGAAGGCTGGATCAGGTGAACAAACTTGGCCAGGATGGCTTTGGGGAGTGCCTTGGTGAGCGGATTGGCCAGCATTTGGTTGGAGGATATGAGAAGAACGGAGAGATTACCACGTTGGAGTTCTTCTCTGAGGCCTTTAGTTTTGAGGTCAATATGACAAGTTTTGGCGTTGGAACCAAATATATTGAGTTTATCTTTGAGCCCCTTTTTGTCAATGAGGTGGGAGGAGCTGAGGATTTTGATTGAGAAGACTTCTCCAATCAGGTTTTGCAGCAATTTTCTTTCCAGGAACAAGTCCAGGAGCACATTGAGCTTGGCTTCAGTGGTGGAGTAGACAATTTTTTGTTGTTTGAAGCTTACTCAAGAGATGAGGGATCCAAATGCCAGCCCTAGGTAGCCGGTTTGAGATTTGCGGGTCCCAGGATCTTTGGCCCAGGAGGCCTCACTGTAGAAGACAATGGGGTTGGCCTTGTCTTTGTATTTGATTTTCAGCTTCAGGTCCTTTGTTGCCTTCAGATATTGCCAGGTTTGTTTGAGTTCTCTCCAGTGGGTGAGGCCAGGTTTATTCTGGAAGCGGACCAGGCTGGATACTGCAAGACTGAGGTTGGGTCTAGTCCTGCAGGCAATTTAGTTGAGAAGACCTATCCCTGACCAGTAGTTGATGTTGAGCTCTTTGAAGGCCTCAAAATCTTTGTCCGTGGCCGCACTGAGTTGATGGTGAGGGGTAAGAGGAGTGGACACCAGTCTGCACGCCTGGAGCCAAGTTCTTCAAGTCCATGGTTGATGTGCTTGGGTTGACTGAGTAAAATGAAATGTTCTGACCTTTCAAATTTCATTCCCAGGATTGTGTCCGGAACATGACATTGAGAGTGTTGGAATCTCAAGTTGAACTTGTCCTCAAATCCGTTCCCATTCCCAACAAGAATTAGATTTTCCACGTGGAAGAAGACAAAGGAGTCTCCATCCTTCAACTTGTAGAGACAGGGATCAATGTCAGACTTGATGAACCCAACAGATCTGATCCATTCTGCAAGCATGTTGTACCAATTCTTTGGGGATTGCTTCAATCCATAGAGGCTTTTATTGAGTTTGAGGTACTTTGAGGGTCAATTGCAACCATCCGGCATCCTGATGAATACTTCTTTGTTGATGGGGGCATGGAGAAAGGCAGATTTGATGTCAAACTGCCTGATTGAGAGGTTGCTTTTGAGGCTGAATTGTAGAATGGCACATAGGGAGGTGATTTTTCCCATTGGGGAAAAGGTTTCTTCATAATTGAGGCCATAGATTTGGTTGAAGCCGCAAGCGCATATCCTAGCCTTGTGAATGAGGGTTTTGTTGTGGCAGTTGTCTTTGATTTTGAACACCCACATGGTTTCAAGGGTGTTGGCTGAGTCTGGTCCATTGTATTCTTCCCAAATGGCAAAATCCTTGTATTGCTTCAATTCTTTCCTGATAGCTTCCCTCCTCTTCTCCGCCTCCTCACACAACATAGCCTTCAGATATGTTTTTGGCTCATAGTAGTGATGGAAGCCGTACCTTTGGGGTGGTTTTAGGTTGGATCTGTTCCTCAAGGTGCGTCCTGGCAAACTGGCCTTTTGAGTTGCTTCCTTTGCAGGTGATGGTTGGGTTGAAGTTGGTTGATTTCCCGGGAGGTTTGAAGTGGTGGCAGTCTCTTGAGACGGTTGGTCCTCCTCAGAGAGATCCTGAGTCTCATCATCCAATGCTGAGTCAACAGACGCAAGGGAGTCTGGTGACCTGTTGCGGTAATGCTCCGTGTTTCTGATTTTACCAAGATGGTTATTGGTTTGATTTGTCTCTCTGGGGTCGGACTGGTTGTACATTGTGTCTTCAACTGAGAATTTGATGTTGGACGGATTGCCACCTTCCAGATTCTCGATTGATTTAAGATTGAATCTTATGTGCTTTGATGAAGTGATGCTTCCATTGGGTTTGAGGATCCAATAGGAACTGCAATTGGGGTTGTAGCAAATCAGCTTCCCCTTGAGACCTTTTGGATGGAATTTCTTTCCTATGACCCTGCAGTGATTGAGGTAGACGACCAAGGTTTCAAGGGGTTTGAAGTATGAAAGGGGAAGGGAGCTCTTGTGCATTTGTTCCGAGGGAGTGCAGGAGTCTCCCTTCTTTGGTATTTGATTGAGGCAGAGGCAGAAAGCCTTCAGGATCTTGTGCCAGAGGCAGATTGGTATTTTTGATGAGCTTATGGTACATCAAACACTTTGGACAATGGTCCTGTTGGCCCTTTCCGCTCTTCCATTGTGTTTGGGATGATGAGGTTTGAAAATCAGTTGTCTGATTGCATTGTCCTTGCAGAATTGAACTAAACTGTGATTTGTGAATTCAGTCCCTCCTTTGGAGCACAGTTTGCAGGGAAGGTAGCCCATTTTTGAGTTTTGTTGTTCCAGTACAGCAAAGAGGACTACAGATGTTTGATCCTTGCTTTGTAGAGGTATCTCACACAGGTATACGGTAAAGTTGTCTACCACCGTGAGGATGTACCTCTCTTGTCTGAGTGATGGAGGTTTGAGTGGACCGATTAATTCCAGGTGGTTCAAATGGTTTGGAGGAAATTGTTGACTGCAGTTTAAACAGAGCTTTGGTGATTTTTCCAAGAGCGCAGTATTTGAAATAGATGGATTCAAGGTCCTCTTTACCCAACCTGAAGTCCCTGATCTTGCATATTTGGCTGGTTGAGGCGTGACCAAGGGCAAGGTGAAGTTCTCTCAGGTTTCTGTTGACATGACTGTTCACGGAAAAGACGCAGTGATTCAGGCCAATTTGTTTTGGGTTTTGGACCACAAAGAGATTGTCAATAATCAAACCATGGAAGATGAGGGAGTTGCTGTTGGAGATTTGGAACTTTCCCTTCTCTGACACCATGCAACACCCTTTACCCATGAGGAGACCCGGGCTGATTAGGTTGACCACAATCTCCAGGATGTAGAGGCACTGATTGAGGACAATAGTGTGATTCTTCCACAAGAGTTTTACTGTTCTGGTTCCTTCAATGGGTAGGTTAGCCCCATCCTTGCCTGTTGAGATTCTCTTGCCAATGCTTTTGTTTAGGGTGAGGAAGAATTTTTTGTTGTTGAAGATGTGAGCCAAAGCTCCGCTGTTGATGAGGATATTTTTTCCGGACAGTGCCTTGGACTCAATCCATTTTGTGAGGAAGGCGTGATAGTGAGCTATTTCATTTTTGGGTTTCTGCTTCTCCTTCCATTTGGCTTGATTTTCTCTCCATCAATCAGGGGCCTTGTCTGGGTGTAGATGGAAACATTCTCTCTCTGGGTGATTCTTTTCCTGTTTGGGGTTGTGGTAGCCTTCAATGCATTGGCTGGTCTGTTGGTTCTTGAATTTTGCCTTGCTTGTGACCAGCGCAGAGTTGGTGAGAGAGACAGACATATCTGTATTCTCAGCTTTGATTTCATTGTTGAATTGTGTGAGATGGTTGCACACAAAGTTGATGTGGATGGTCTTGTCCAATTGCATGAGTTTCCGTTTAAGGTCTTGGAGTGAGGAGGGGAGTTTAAAGAGAATTAGATAGGCCAGGATATCCTACGGCAGGTCTATTCCTAGGTCAACCATCTTTTTGATTGTTGTTCTGATGTCAGTTATGAATCCGGCAATGTTTTCTTCTCAAAAAGTGATGTGGAGGAAGTCATTGAAGATTTGTGCCCTGTTAGAGGCTTTGGAGGACAAGTATCTCTCTTTGATAGATGCCCATATTGATTTGGCTGAGTTCACTTTTGCCGCTCTGATGATATTGTTGTGGGTGATTAAGTTGAACTTTAAGATGAGGAGTAGCTGGATCTTGTCATTGTCTTGCGGAGAGAGAGCTGTTGAATCTGATTCCAAGGCATGGAGGACTCCTCAAAGCTTGGGCAGTGAGTTCATCTTGTCATTCCAGATACTGTAGTTATCCTCGGAGAGTAGGGGAATAGTTTCCAGGGCTGTCTTGGGAATTGCCTGTATGAATCCATTGTTTTTGTGTCTGGACAGAGAGGTTGAGGCCATGGCTCATGCTGGTTTGTTCAGTTGGTAGAGCCTTTGGCTTTTAACCGTAATAGGAAATTGAATTGAGTTCAAAAACAAACCAGCAGCTGACACAGGAAATTAACAAATGAACAAAGATGAGACAGAGCTTGAACAATGCGGAAGAACAAGAATAGAACCAACAGGTCTTCAAGACAGTTTCACAACAATTTTTGTGGCAGTGGGTCAAGCATTGGTTAAGTTGCATGAGGTTGAGGGACTGAGGCAAGTGGTTGGTAATGTGGCTGAGGTGTTAGAAATTGAGAGCTTGAGAGCACAAGAAGACTGGCTCTTACCAGTTACTAGATTAATGAGGCTGAGTGACCAAACGGTGATGAGTTGATGAATCGCGGTGGATCCCCAAAAGGGTGTGGTGATGACTGGTGGTAGAGTTGAGCAGCCAAAGGGTGTGATAAGTGGTGGTTGAGTTTAATAGCCGGTATCCAACAAGTGAGGAAGAAGAAGATGTTGAGGGAACAGGAAAGGAAGAAAATGATGCAGAAGAAGATGAGGAAGACAAAAATGATTGCAAGAGACTGGGGAAGACAGGTTGCTCCCCCCAAGGGATCTGAGATCTTGAAGCAGGCACCCAGAGGGGAGCGCGTGATCTTCATGGCGGCGGCAGGGATAGTGCAGGTGGAGTGTGAGAGACATGAAAGTTAAAAAATTTGGAGCCAGTTTACCAGGATGATGTGATCATCTCCCCCGAGCTGACTTGAGCCTTTAGAAACTGATGGGGGAGGATTGTTGGATGTTGAGTTCCTGGGGGATGTTTTCTTTTTTCCATTGGTTTATTTAGTGGACTTGCGGGGGGAGGACTGTGAAGGGGCCATTTAAAAAGAGTAAGAGGGATGAAGGGATGAAGAAATAAAGTGATTAAGAAATGAAATGATGAAGGGATGTGATAAAAGTGGGGATGAGGGATCAAGCAATGAAGTGATGAAGGGATGTGATGAAAGTGGGGATGAGGGATGAAGAGATAAAGTGATCTAGGCATGTGATGAAAGTGGGGATAAGGGATGAAGCAATAAAGTGATGAAGCAATGAGGTGATAAAGGGATGTGATGAAAGCAGGGATGACGCAATGAATAAATGAGAGGATGGATGTGATGAAACCCATTAAGTGATGAGAGTGATGAAGAAAGGTGAGAGTGGTGAAGTGATGAGGGGATGAGAATGATGAAGTGATGAGGGCAATGAAAATCAATATTTTTGGATGAGGTTGGAGGTAGAATTTTCCCCATGAGGTTGGAGGTTGAACCCAGGGGTGATGATGTGGAATTACACAGTTGACCTGGTGAAAACCTTTACATACTTTATTTGAAAAAAAACCATTTATTTCCAGATAACTAGGACACATCTGATCTGAAATGAGTGGGTTTTTTTGATTTTAAATGGCAGGTTTGAAACAATGGGTTTGGGTTGAAACCTGCCATTAAAAAATGGCTGGTTTGCTTAACTGTGATACACCCTACTGTACCAGACTGCATTGATATTTTTTTTTGATTTTTTTGATTTTTTCTGATTTTTTTTTTCTGATTTTTTTTTGATTTTTTCTAATTTTTTCCTTTTCATTTTTTTTTTGATTTATTATTATTTTTTTGATTTTTTTTGTTTTTATTTTTATTTTTATTTTTATTTTTTTTTATTTTTGTTTTTGTTTTTATTTTTGTTTTTATTTTTATTTTTATTTTTATTTTTATTTTTATTTTTATTTTTATTTTTATTTTTATTTTTATTTTTATTTTTATTTTTATTTTTATTTTTATTTTTATTTTTATTTTTATTTTTATTTTTATTTTTATTTTTATTTTTATTTTTATTTTTATTTTTATTTTTATTTTTATTTTTATTTTTATTTTTATTTTTATTTTTATTTTTATTTTTATTTTTATTTTTATTTTTATTTTTATTTTTATTTTTATTTTTATTTTTATTTTTATTTTTATTTTTATTTTTATTTTTATTTTTATTTTTATTTTTATTTTTATTTTTATTTTTATTTTTATTTTTATTTTTATTTTTATTTTTATTTTTATTTTTATTTTTATTTTTATTTTTATTTTTATTTTTATTTTTATTTTTATTTTTATTTTTATTTTTATTTTTATTTTTATTTTTATTTTTATTTTTATTTTTATTTTTATTTTTATTTTTATTTTTATTTTTATTTTTATTTTTATTTTTATTTTTATTTTTATTTTTATTTTTATTTTTATTTTTATTTTTATTTTTATTTTTATTTTTATTTTTATTTTTATTTTTATTTTTATTTTTATTTTTATTTTTATTTTTATTTTTATTTTTATTTTTATTTTTATTTTTATTTTTATTTTTATTTTTATTTTTATTTTTATTTTTATTTTTATTTTTATTTTTATTTTTATTTTTATTTTTATTTTTATTTTTATTTTTATTTTTATTTTTATTTTTATTTTTATTTTTATTTTTATTTTTATTTTTATTTTTATTTTTATTTTTATTTTTATTTTTATTTTTATTTTTATTTTTATTTGTAGTTTTAGTTTTATTTTTATTTTTATTTTTATTTTTATTTTTATTTTTATTTTTATTTTCATTTTTATTTTTATTTTTATTTTTATTTTTATTTTTATTTTTATTTTTATTTTTATTTTTATTTTTATTTTTATTTTTATTTTTATTTTTATTTTTATTTTTATTTTTATTTTTATTTTTTTTTATTTTTATTTTTATTCTTATTCTTATTCTTATTTTTATTTTTATTTTTATTTTTATTTTTATTTTTATTTTTATTTTTATTTTTATTTTTATTTTTATTTTTATTTTTATTTTTATTTTTATTTTTATTTTTATTTTTATTTTTATTTTTATTTTTATTTTTATTTTTATTTTTATTTTTATTTTTATTTTTATTTTTATTTTTATTTTTATTTTTATTTTTATTTTTATTTTTATTTTTATTTTTATTTTTATTTTTATTTTTATTTTTATTTTTATTTTTATTTTTATTTTTATTTTTATTTTTATTTTTATTTTTATTTTTATTTTTATTTTTATTTTTATTTTTATTTTTATTTTTATTTTTATTTTTATTTTTATTTTTATTTTTATTTTTATTTTTATTTTTATTTTTATTTTTATTTTTATTTTTATTTTTATTTTTATTTTTATTTTTATTTTTATTTTTATTTTTATTTTTATTTTTATTTTTATTTTTATTTTTATTTTTATTTTTATTTTTATTTTTATTTTTATTTTTATTTTTATTTTTATTTTTATTTTTATTTTTATTTTTATTTTTATTTTTATTTTTATTTTTATTTTTATTTTTATTTTTATTTTTATTTTTATTTTTATTTTTATTTTTATTTTTATTTTTATTTTTATTTTTATTTTTATTTTTATTTTTATTTTTATTTTTATTTTTATTTTTATTTTTATTTTTATTTTCATTTTTATTTTTATTTTCATTTTTATTTTCATTTTCATTTTCATTTTTCATTTTTATTTTTTATTTTTTATTTTTTGATTTGCTGATTTTTTTTTGATTTTTTTTGATTTTGTTGATGTTGGTGGATGACTTAAGAAAAATTTGTTAGATTGTTGAACTTGCTTCTCAAAACCTAGCTCATCTTTCCTACCAGCCATGTTTGTGAAACATCATCATACATTCAATTTTTTGATACTCAGTGCACTGGTGTGCACTCCCATTTGGTAGGGCAGGACCAAGAATTTCAGCTGGTAGAACCCAAATATGGTTCAGAATTTTCATTCATTTTTTTTGTGATTTTATTGATTTTTGGTTTTGTTTCAATTTTAAGTGATTTTAATTTTTTTTTTGATCTGGCATGGTGGACCACTTAGCCTAATTTTTCCACTGTGCAAGATGGTATTGAGATTTATTTTCTATTTTATTTTTTTATTTATTTTATTTATTTTATTTATTTATCTATTTTATTTTTTTATCTATTTTATTTTTTTATCTATTTTATTTTTTATCTATTTTATTTTTTATCTATTTTATTTTTTTATCTATTTTATTTTTTATCTATTTTATTTTTTTATCTATTTTATTTTTTATCTATTTTATTTTTTTATTTTTCTATTTTCTTTGGGGGCTTTTTTGAATATGTTGTTTGTTTAATTTTATTTTTATTTTTATTTATCTATATCAACATGGTGGACAAAAAAGGCTATTTTGTCCACCTCCCCTCAGGCATTCTCTGCATGCCTCAATTATGGGCCGGGGGAGTTAGACAGGTTTCATTCTTGCTATGAACAACTTTCAGTTTGATGAACAAATTTTCCCAAGTTGTTCATTTTTCTGGCAAAAATATCATTCACAAAAATGAAAAAAAATATAAAAGAATCTAAAAAAAAAACCTAAAAGAAAAACCTAAAAAAACCTGAATGCCTGTAGGGAGGTGGATGATTTAGACTAATTTTTCCACCATGTAAATGGAGAGAAGAAAAAAATAAAATAAAATTGAAATTTAAGAAACAACACAATCAACACAATCTACAAAAATCACAAAAATCACAAATACATTGCAAAAAAAGCACCAAAAAAAATGAATAAAAAATAAAAAAAATCCTGAAACACATTTGGGTTCTTTCAGCTGAAATTATTGGCACTGCACTACTATATGGGAGTGCACAAAAGTTCACTGAATATTGAAAATTTAATATTTGATGGTGTTTCACAAATATGGTTTTTAAGGAGGATAAGCTTGTGCTTGAGAATTAAAATCAACATTCTGACAGGATTTTCTTAAGGGGTGATAATAAATTCACAACCCCCAGTTGTGTGGGAGTTTTGTAAAGCCCTACATGGCCTATTCAACCTGGGGGCCCATAAATAACACTGCGCAACCCTGGGGGATGGTTGCAATGAGGCAACTGGCGGTGGGGGGGATTTGATCACCCTCCCACAAACCATGAACAACTAGGCCAGTCACGGAAAGAGAACTGGCAGTGGGGGGCCTGATCACCTCCCCACCATTGATGGGCGCTCTCCCCCCCCTTTACCAAGGGGGAGGAGAGAATCAAGGGGTGCTCCCCCCCCCCTTTACCAAGGGGGAGGATCAACATGGCTGAGGGGATCTGACCACACCCAGCCCATCTTCCAATAGCTACACCCTGGGGGCATCAGCCCCCATGGCCCTGGTAGGGGGATTTGACCGCCCCCTCCAGGGAATTGACAGAAAGAGGAGGGGGGCATGTCTGCCCGTTAAACCCCCCCCCTAGTTGTGTGTAGTGCCACACAACTAGGGGGGGGGGGGTGTGTAAAGGCCACATGGCCAATCAAGTTGTGTAGAGGCCACACAACTTGATTGTAGTTGTGCAGCATGCCACAAAACCCATTTGATTTGTGTACAAAACTCAAATGGGTTATGAATTTATCATTACCCTTCCTTAAGTCTCCCACCAAAATCCAAGAATTAAAAAAAATAAAATAAAAAAATAAAAAAAGTCAAAAATTAAAAATTAATCAAAAATAAAAAAACAAAATCAACAGTATTATTTTTCTCATGACCCTTGCTCTGAAGCACATGATTATTTTATGCCCACATGAAATTTTGCACACATGGGAATTTCCTTGGTCTGCATGAGTTACATATACTGGTTTTGTGAATTTTACAAAGTTGGAGGGGGAATGCCACTGGACCACATTGAGTTCTGCCAGCTGAAATTTTTGTTCCTGCCCTAATATATAGGATTGCACACCAGTGCAGTGAGTATCCTCAAATTGACTCTTTTGATGATCATTCACAAACACAGTTATTAGTGAGGACAAGCTAGTGTTTAAGGAGAAACATCAAAATTCTAGAAAATATTTCACTCTCACCAAAATAAATCCTAAAACTACAAAAAAAACATTCCTTGTTGTTGAAAGAAAATTAAAATTAACAGAAAAAAAGACAGGATTGAAAGAAAATTTAAGAAATAAAAAAAATCAAAGCTAAATTAGTTAAACATAAATTGAGAAAAAAAAGAATAAAAAATTGGGAGTTATTTTTTAAGACCCCCTGGAAAGTTTCACAAAATTTTTTAGGTACTTGGGCTGCTTGCATGTTCTTCTTATTTTGATTTTTGGTATTTCCAAAGGAAAA
Source organism: Puccinia polysora (assembly GCA_025617555.3). Classification (NCBI taxonomy): domain Eukaryota; kingdom Fungi; phylum Basidiomycota; class Pucciniomycetes; order Pucciniales; family Pucciniaceae; genus Puccinia; species Puccinia polysora. Next base: position 39,475,078 of record CM062621.1, on the reverse strand, counting down.
AAAAGACAGAAAAATTTATAAAAACAGTTTCAAGACAATATGTTTGTATTATAGAGCCCTTCAAGGATTTTTACTGAAATACTAATCATATTTTACCAAAAAATTTTGTATTTTTTATTAAAATTTAACAAGAAAATTATTTCAAAATTTAGACCACCCCATTTACCACCCCTTTTATTTGCACTTATTTTCATGATGATAAATATTTTATAGGCTAAAATATTTGATTAAAATGAAAAATAATTTTTTGTTTCAATCTTTAAATGATATCCTATATACTTGAAAAGACAGAAACTTTGATTCCTGATTTTTAAAAAAAATATTGAAAAGAATGTGATTTTAAAAGTCCTTCTATGCTGGATTCAATTTTAAGAAGCCCATAATACATCAAAAAAAACAAAAAAAATATTACAAAGACTTTGAATTGCTTTTCAAACATTCCAAGTCTTTGAAGCAGCAAAATAAAATTGAATGAGAGGTAAAAGAAAAATTTCCACAAATGTCAAGACTGTTTTTTTATTTTGTTGGTTTTTGGACTGATTTTTGAAGGTCTCAATAATTTGGAAAGTCTGAAAGATTTTTTATAGGGGATTTTCATAAACTTCTACATTTCTGCAGTGTTATAAATTTCACAAATCAAAATCCTTCAAATGACTATTTCTAAGGAAATGTCTGTGTGCAGAAAATCAGGGATATGTATAATATCTGTGTATTTATGCCAGCTGGCTACTATTCAGAACCAACTGACTAAAGCCCCCCCAAGAAATAAAATAAAATGAAATACTGAAATAATCAATTAAAAATAAAAAATTAAGAAATAAAACCTTAACATGTGATAAATCTAAAAATATTATTAAAGAAATGGATTTGTGGTCCCAATTAAGTTAGGGTCACCCACAAGCACCACCCCCTAAAAGTTACTCCTTCAGGTAGAACCATGGTTCCCCTGTGTACCCTCCGCAACCACACAAAGTAGATATGTCACACTTTCGTCAATAGCCCCGCACGCAGTGGCATACCATCTGAAACTGCGCAAAGAAGCTATGGCATGCGCCAGATGCGCAAGCAATCAAGAAACTACCTTGCGCAAGCCTGGAGTAGTTGCTAGTCAGAGACTACCGCACGTGGCAGTTGCTACCTGTTGTCACCCGACAGGTAGTTGACTGACTACCTTGCACGGGCCCTTAGAAACCGGCTGGACCATTGCGCAAGGCAACCAGCTGGCTCACTGGACAGCCCCCCCTCTCCCAAAAGGGAAATGGGCTGTAGGGTACCACCTATACATCCTACATCCCTGTTCCACACCATATGGGGCCCAAGGAGCGCCACCATGTGGTGGGAATTAGTATTAAAAAAGATAAACCTAAAAAAAATCTGGAAAAAATGGTCCCTTCACCCTTTTTAAAACTATATCAAAGTTTGTCAGGGCCCCTGTAAAAGGGCCTGTATGGTAGGTTTGGACCCAAAAGGGTACATGTTAGTTACTGTAAAACCCTGGAGTGTGTAATAAGGATAAAGAGAGGCCTAGCTTTGTGCTAGATGGCTCAAAGGGTACCAAACACCCATACAACACCCCCCTTGTGTCCCTAGTAGCTAAAACTATACGGAAATAATCATTACTAGGAGTATACTTTCCAATTAAGTGACTGTAAAACATCCCAACATTAAAAAAACAGCCTCAGACTTGAGATAGTCTTGAAAAATGGGGTCCCCAGAGCATGTTTTCAAACCCCTGGCTTCAGGAAGCCATGACTTATATTTAAAAATATTAATTGAAATACTACTTCTTTGGTAAATACAATGAGGTCATTAAGGGTACAGAAACATGTATCAAGCCCCAAGCATGATTACATAGGGCTTCCTGTAGCTCTTTAGTGACCAGACCAGGTCTAAAGAAACAAACTTATGGCCCCCTGGCCTCAGCACTAGCCTGGGTCATCCTCCTTTGGCTGGTAAAAAGACTGTACCATGAGGGGGCCCAAACAATATAAATAAAAGATCTTCCCCCAGCCATTTCTAGCTCATCCATCCAGTCATATAGTCATTATTGCTTGAGATATTTTGGTCCTCAAGACATAAAACCCTTATAAGAAATAAGTGTGTGATCTGGGACCACTTTCTGATAAAATTATAGACAAAACTCTTGAATCCTTACTTTTTGGCCAAAATCAATATCCAACCATTCAGCCTGCCTCAGCACTGGCTTCCAGCACCCTGAATACCTGCATATTGGTCCATTCATCAAGCATAAGTCCGGATCTAGACCTAGTAAGTGATCCTGCTGACTTATACTCCTTTTTTAGGTTCTGCATAACCCAAACCCCAAGGAAATTACACACACCCTTCTTGAGAGGAGTCCTTGTAAACCCCACAGGCAGCACAATTGTACCTATATTTTCCTTAACAGACATATAACTGTATTACGGAGGGTTCAAAAACCCCATCAAGGTCTTGGCCCCTCATTTTAAGTTTATTTTTATGAATATATAAATAAATTTGACCCTTTTAGCCAAAGTATATCTCTGGCATTTTTTTAACATTTTTTACTCTAAACTTACAATCACCTCTAGTAGCTAGAAGGATCTAGGTCCTTGGCATCTAGTAGGCTGAAAATTTAAGTGTAAGGGTTTTGAAAAAAAAAGGGAAGAATCAAAAAGAAAATGAGAATCAAAAGCATTTCAAAAATAAAAATAAACAAAAAATAAATAAAAAAATAAAAAAGGGATAAATCAAAAATACAAAGATTAAAATGAAAAATCAAAATGAAAATGAAAACAGAAACAAAAAAATGAATTTTCATGTATTGATGAAAATCTCAATACAAAAAAAATATTTAAAAAAATGAAATAAAATTAACTTTGATTTAAGTTATCATTATTCTTTCTCTGATTAATTTTTTTTCAAACTTGGGTTTTGAATCTGAGCAAATCCAGCCGATTTGTTTTGAAATTTTTCAAAGATAACATTCTGAATTTTTTTTTATAAAAAAAACTTGATTAGTATGGCCACCAGCATTAAATCTATTCTTGAAGGAGAAATCAGAAACAAAAAAGTAAGTCTATAAACAAGAATTAAATTTTATTTTTTTCAATAAAATTGATATCATGTTGTTATGAGCCTTGATAAAAATAAAACAAAATTTTGATGCGAAACAGGTCTGAACCAAATTTATTGAAATTTGTAAAAAAAATATGACATTAAGGATATATACACAAATTCCAAATTCTTCCTCTAATGTGAAAAGTTTCTATTAAATTCATGCATTACATAAATATGGTGCATTAATCTTCTGGGACCATCCAGGAATCAATTTGATGTTTGACTCCAAAACCAAAACAAAGTCAAAGCAGGTTTCACTAACTATCCCAGGTGCTACACCTGATGGCAGGTGCAGCAATTCTTTTCATGGTGTCTGTGGTTTGGAATGCACCAAATTCTGACTATCTTCTTTAGAACTGGATTCCCTTTAAAAGAAAATTTGTCTCATATTTGACCAAAAAAAAACTTTCACCTTGGCAGCACAAGTACCTCCAGAAAAGAAGGTCTTCACTCCTATATCAAATGATTCATCAATTTCTCAATTGGCTCTTTCTATAATTTAGTTCAACACATATACAATTCTATCAGAATCCAAAAATATCAGAGCTATTGAAGCCTCTCAGAAAGAATTCAAGAGTCTGATTTGTTTAACTCACTGTGTGGATCATCTTCCTCAAAAGGTCAGCCACTATGCCCTCAAAATAATTTACTCATTCCATCAAGTTCCTGAATCTTCAACCAATTGCAACAACTTTAATTATTCTTCTTACATGGGTACACCATGTATTCACAAAGTAAAATTGGATATCAGAAAGGGTAAAATTTTCCAAGTTGAAAATTTTCATCCTCAATGGCATTTCAAACCTCCCTTATCAGTAAGTTTATTTCATTGTCTTTTTTTTTTGGATTCAACCTCAAATTTTTAATTTCCTGATTTATTTTGTTTTTTATTTTTCCAGTTAACTCTGAATCCTGATGCAACTGAAGATTCAGAAAAACTTGAAGTTTGAACCAAAGACAGTAATGAAAACCTATATTATACTCAACTGTTTGATGAATTCAGCAAGTTGCCAGCTGGAGAACAGCTATATAATCTATGTGAAAGCAAGAAGCTGTACAGTGGCAGATATCAACTTACCCTGATTCAAGAGCCAAATTCCACTCAAATATCCAAAGGTGCAGCCAATAAGTTCAAGAAGATCTCTCAGTCCTCAATTAAAAGAGATCCATCTGGCTTTGAATATTTGGAAGAACCCAAGAGGAGGGGAAGGCCAAAGAAGAAATTCACGGCAAATTTTAAGGTCATTGAAAATTTTTCAAGGGGAGATGATAAATTCACAACTCCCAGTTGTGTGAGAGTTGTGTAGGGCTGTACATGGCCCATTTGACCCATGGGGCTCATACACAATTCTGCATGGCCCCGGTTGCAACCATCCAGCAAAGAAGACTGGATTGAGGCAACTGGCAGTGGGGGGGACCTGACCACACTCCCACCAACAAGGGGAACTCCCCCCCTTTACCAAGGGGTAGGAGCAACAAGCTGAGGGGGATCTGACCACCCCCCAACCAAGGGGAATCAAGCACCAGGGCCCTGGTGGCGGATTTGACCGCCCCCTCCAGGGAATTGACAGAAAGGAGGTGGGGGGAGTGGCATGTGGGCTGGTTACAAACCTCCCATTTGAGGATGCAAACAGGCCTACGTGATTCCTGGGTCCCACCAATTTTTTTTTTTTAGTTTTTTATTCTTTTATCTTTTTATTTATCTTTGGCCTTTTTTTATTTTTTTTCATTTTGGCCCACAATGATTTTTAGTTGTGTGGAATGCTGTAAAACTAAATCCAAGCCATGTAAAACACCACACAACTTGAATGTAGTTGTGTTTGGTGCTAAATGACTACAAACCATTGTGCTGGGGCAAAATGACTGAATTGAGTTATGTAGAGGCCAAACAACTTGAAATGAGTTGTGTAGCCTGCAACATGGCTCATTTGAGTTGTTTACACAACTCAAATGGGTTTTGAATTTAACATTAACCTTTTTCAAAAAAAATTAAATAATTAATAGTTTTTTTCTATGTGTGCGGGCTTCAAAAAAGCAGAAGGCCATAAAGGGAAAGGGAAAGGGAAGAAAAAAGGAGGAATTAGAGTAAGAGGTAAAATTATATCTTTAATTTTTTTTCTGCAATGGTTTTATTTTAAGCAAATCTTTGTTTTAACATAGGATGAATTTCTGACTGAAGCAGAATATTCAGAAGATGAATAGGTGCCATATTTGCATGAGATCCAGCAGATGAAGTGCTCCCAGAATTGGGTTTTATTAATATGGTGATCTTTCATTTTCTTTTATTTTTTGGATATTTTTTTCATTCAAACCTTTATCAGAGGTCTGGAACCATTGTGAATAAGCGGGTTGCTTCTCCTGAATACACTACTGGGACAAGAATAAAGAGAATAAAGGTATCCAATGAGGATGGTGATGCTCCTTAAAATCCTCCTGGAAGGAATGTATTAGCAGCACCAACAATCAGTGAGAAAGTGAGCATATTTGATATTTTCTCATTTTTTAATTTTTTCTGAATTCTTGTTGGGTTTTGCCTCTAGGTATCCTGCAGATGATCACATAATTCTTCTGGAATCTTTGACCAAGTCTCAATTGAAGAAGTGACTTTTATATTTATTAGATATTTTATTTTATGAAAATTCTGGTTTTTTTGATTTATTTCCAATACAAAGGTTTTATTAACCCAAAAACAGCCATTCCACATATGTCACATGTTCAAGATGTTATAGGGGATGGAAACTGTAAGCTCTTTTTTTGGGGAGGAACTCAGAAGACTGGATTGATTTCAGGAAATTTATGGTGGAAGAGCTTGATTCAAACCCAATTTTCAAGGATTAAAGATTACTGATGAAATCTGGGACAAAACTTTCCAAGAAGCAAGAATGCAATTGAGCCAAATTTCTGGTCCAGCTCCCATAAATATGTGGATGAAATTTCCATGCCATGGTTTCCTTTTTGCTTAAACATACAAGTGTCCAGTGGTTCTGTTTTCTTATTTAATGCCTTGCACTTATCTTTCTCTGAATTACCCTCCCACTCAAAATTCCAAATTTTCTCCTATTTGCTTCATTCTTTTAGACAATTTCTCACATAAAATCTCATTCAAATTCAAGTCTGATCATTAGCTAGCTCCCAGCTTAGGTCAACTTTGGAAATTCTTTGTGACCAAGGATTCAAAATCATGGAAAACGATTATTTATAAAAATTTAGAGCTTGGTAATGAGGTTTTTTCTCTTCAAGAAAATCAAGTAGAAACATAAAAAAAAATCATAGTCGAATGAAATTTAGAGTAATGTTAAATTCACTGCTCATTGAGACGTTCACACAGTTTAAAAGGGGTGTGTGGCAAGCCACACGGTCCAATTCAAGCCATGTAAAACCCTCCATGGCTCACAGAGTCCTGCCACCCACCCAGCCCGGTCCACCACCGTGTGGAACTCCACACAACTACATTGAAGCTGTGTGGAGTTGTACACAGCTCAAGTGTAGTCTTGTGGCATCCCACACAGCACCAGAACAAAGTGAGAAAAAAAAGGAAAAGGAATGAAAGGGTACTATGTCAGCTGGCCACTATTCAGAACCAACTGACTAAATCCTAAAACAAATAAAATATAAATGAATTAATAAATAAATACAGAAATAATAAAATAAAATAAAAATAAGGAATAAAGCCTTAATTTTTAAGAAATCCAAAAATATTATTACAAAAATGGATTTGTGGTGCCAATTTAGGTAGGGTCACCCACTTGCACCACCACCCATTTCCCACTCCTTCAGGTAGAACTATGCTCACTCATGTACCCTTGCTTGTAACATCCGCAACTACTGGTTTCTGACCAAAAGTTTGGTCAGAAACCAATAATTATGTAAGCTTAACCACCAAAAATTCGGAATTTAGGGCCCTGCACCCTAATTTAATATTTACCCATTGTGATATGTACCCCTTAGCAGATACAGGGCTCCTGTAATTTTCCCAAAAAGAGATGTTACAGCCCTATTACAGTACTAAGAGGATACTGTAGCACCCCAGGACAACCACTAAAGCTACAGCAGATTTTCTTCTTCGGGCTAGAACACTCCCAAAGCCCCCAAACCTCAGATAAACCCTGTATCACCCTAAATGTAATATGTACACATTAGAAGATACAGGGCTCCTGCAATTTTCCCAAAAAGGAATGTTACAGCCCTATTGCAGTACTAACAAGATACTGTAGCACCCCAAGACAGTCAAAATAGCTACAGTGGATGCCCTTTTTTGGGTCAGAACACTCCAAACAGTCCCCAAACCTCAGATACACCCTGTATCACCCAATTAAGGAAGAAAGGCCCCTGTATGTATTTGTGGCTGTTACAGTACAAATTATCCCATAAAAAACCAATAATGACTAATAAGGCCTCAAAATCGAAGTTGCGAACAGGTTTCAGAAGTCTAGGACATACTTCCAAGTCCCTAGCCTCAGTAAACAAGGGCCTGTACTTAAATTATTAGCCTCAAATCAGGATACATGGCTGGTACAATGATATCACTTGAGGCTTGGAAACGTGTATCAAGCCCCAACCATGATGACATAGTGCTTCCTGTAGCTATCTAGTGAATAGAGCAGGTCCACACGAACACACTTATGGCTCCTTGGCCTCAGCACTAGCCTGGGTCACCCTCCTTTGGCTGGTAAAAGGACTGTACCATGAGGGGACCCAAACAATATAAATAAAGGACCTTCCCACAACTATTTCTACCAGATTCATCCTGTCTTATAGTCATTATTGCTTCAGATATTTTCTTCCTCAAGACATCAAACCCTTATAAGAAATAAATGTGTGATCCTGGACCACTTTCTGATAAAATTGTAGACCATAATTCTTGAATCACTGTTTTTCTGGCCAAATTGAACAACCAACCATTCAGCCTGCCCCAGTACCAACTTCCAGCACCCTGAATCCTTGAATATTGGCCCATTCATCAAAAATAATTCCGGATCTAGACCTAGTAAGTGATCCTGCTGACTTATACCACTTTTTGTAGGTTTTGCATAACCTATGCCCCAAGGAAATTACACACACCCTTCTTGAAAGGAATCCTTGTATACCCCACAGGCACCACAATTGCTCCTATATTGTCCTTAAAAGACATATACCTGTGTCCCGGAGGGCTCAACAACCCCATTAAGGTCTTGGCCCCTCCATTTAAATTTATTTTATAAATATATAAATAAATTTAACCCTTTCAGCCAAGTCATATACCTGGCATTTTATCTTATTTTTGATCCAAACTTTCTATCACCTCTAGTAGCTAGAAGGAGTGAGGTCCTTGGCATATAGTAGGCTGATAATTGGGGGTCTGGCCGGGAAATAATTGATATAATTATTGATCCTGTGCCATTTTTAATAATTTGTTAATAATTTTTCAAAAATTAACCAAAAATCTCGAAAAAAAATTATTATAAATTGCCAAACTTCAAAAATAACTTAAAAATACTAAAACAAAATCTGAAAAATTATTTTCTGATATTTTTACGGACTCCTTAATCTGTAAAGGACATAAAAACCAACGCAGAACTAATTAAATACTATCTTAAACTCTTAAAACTCCGAAAAGAAGAGTATATTAAAAATTACAAACCAACTGATTGGGAAATTCTATCTCCTTTAGAACAGAAGGAATTGATTGATCTCCACTCAAAACTCAGGGAGGAACAAGAATTTGAAGAAAGATTTTGTGTCAACCTCATCTTGAAGTATCATAGAGACTGGGCTAAGACTCAACCCCCTGCTCATACCAGATTCAAGCTATTAAAAAGCAAGATTTTTAAAAAAGTTTCTTTAAAACATTTTTAATTATAAATTAACTTATAACTTTCATATCTGGTACTTTCTATTGTCTGGAACGCCCAATGCTCCATTCACTCCAACTGCTGCCACTGCTGAAGTAGAAGCTCCACCAGTTACCACTCCAGTGATAGTACCAAACTAACCGGTCATAGAAGCTCCCAACCAACTTAGGTCCCCAACCAGAGAGGAATCTGTGGGCACTCCAAACTCAGAGAGTAAGCCATATTATTGCATCTATTCCAAGCATTTTTATAAGTTACTGAATGCTTGCAATAACCATGTCTAGACTCAGAGGACCAGATGGACGCTTCACCGCTCTCTCCCACTCCAGAGCCAAGCGGAATAATCCATCCCTTGACTCTACAAAGAATGAAGTACTTAGGTATTCAACCAATCCAGAGGATCCCATCCCCAGCTCCTCTAACCAGCTCCTCCTCCCGAGCTCCCTCTCAAGGACAGCAATAAGAGTCCTGGAAAATGCTGATCAAGGAACACATGTCCTTGTGGCAAAAGGTAATGCAGGCGGAGAAAGAGGCCAATGTGAAGATCCAGGTCTTCTATTGCAGGCAGGACCTGATCTCTCAAAAGGCTCTGCAAAAGTTTATAACCAAGCAAGAGCTAGAGGAGTATGTGAAGGGGTGGAATTGTTGGGATCACCTCAAGAAGATCCAACCTCATCCCAACAAAAAGGGAAAGCAACGGTTCTCCAATCACAGGAAACCAAAGGAGGAGTTCAACAATCCAAAACTTTGGGCAGAAGTGAAAGCTCTAGCTCAAGATTTAAAGGGGGCCTGCAAGAGCTAGTTGTAGACAGTTCTTTTGCAAATAGTCTTAGGAATAACTTTAGTGCTTTAGACAATAAAATTTGTTTCTGCCTCCAAAAGATCCACCAATTGGAAGAGAAATTGAGAAGTCCTGAGTATCTCCTTGAGGTGAACATGGTAGTGACAACTGCCCGCATTAAGAATGGAGTTTCTTCTGATCTAGAAGAAATTAAGACCCTGATTCTAGAGGATAGAACCAAGAAGAGGATCAACTATGAGAAATCATTTTCCACCTTAAGAGAAGATGAAATTTGACACCAATCTTCTACAAATAATGTTTCCTTTGAAAACATTTTGAGAGAACACAAAAACCAGTTGGATAATTCCATCAATGAGCTCAAAACTCGAATGGATATGCAGCTTAATATGATTAAGAATGATATCAGGGACGTGAAATTGTCTCAGATTTCACAATCTGAAGCTGATAACCATTCTGAGCGCCCTATTCCGCCTAGATTCCCCAACCCTAGGTTTAATCTTGCTACTCCTCACCAGAATTATTCTCCTGACATGGAGAAAGCTATCAAATTGTTGCCCCCTATCACAGATTGGCCTAAGTTCTCTGGAGAAGGAGAATATGATCATATAAGTTTTATGAAATATATTGATCACCATATCCTTTCTTCTGGCTTACCAGAGAAAATAGCCCTAGTAAGGTTGCCCAGAATTTTTGAAGGGGTAGCTTTAGATTGGTTTATCTCCAAAAGGGAATTGGTAGGAGATGTTCCTTTGGAGGATTGGAAAGAACTGATCAAAGAACAGTTTGGTACTCAAGTTTGGAAAAAGAAAATGCTCAAAGCTTTTCAGCAGGATTTCTTTTATCCAGTAAGAGATCAACCTCACCAATGGTTTTTGACTCAGAAAAAGAGAATTGAATGTGTCTATCCTCAAGCTTCAGTAGAAGAGATCAATGAGCGACTACTAGGACAATGCAAAGGACACCTAGAACATAATTTCTGGTGTAGGATATCAATTGATGCTGATATTCCCACTCTTATAGGAGTCATGGAAGAAATAATTGACATGATGAAACTTAATAAAAAGCCCAGAGAAAGGCCCAGAGAGCTTCAAACCCAACCCAGAGAGACAAAAGAGGTTGGTAAGGAACTGATGCTGGCTGCCCCCCAAGGGAATGCTGTTGTTAAAGCCAACTCCTCTCTTGAATGCTGGAACTGTTGAGAGAAGGGGCACAGACAACCTGACTGCCCTCATCCTAGGAAAAGGATAAATAATATCAATGGAAAATCTGATAGTGAGGAAGAAGGTGACGAATTGAACCTAGTCATCCAACAACACAATGAAGAACCATATTTGTGCCCTGTCAATGTCATTTCAGGAGATATAGGTTCTAGCATGGAAATTAATCACGTCAAAGGAGAGTCCCAACTACCTCAGAATTGGGATGAATCCATGAACTTAGACCACATCTCTGATGCCAAAACCTTGACGGTGAAGCCAGTTACTGGAAGGAGCTACACTCTGGGTAAAAAATGATTTGCCACTGGTTTGTTTGAAAAGAAACTGGTCAGAATATTGCTTGATAGTGGAGCCTTCTGCTCATGCACCAGCACTGATTTCTTAAACTGCCACTACCCCAAGTGGAAAGAAAACTTACTTCCTGTGCCCAAGGCCAAGTTCAGTAGTTGCGATTCAGCTATGGACACCTTAGGAGTTGTAACCATTCCCATTGTTTTCCCGCACAGTAAAGGATCTATAAGACTTCAACTTGAATTTTTAGTCTTGGAAAAGAGCCTATGTAATTACTTAATACTAGGAAATGATGCTTTCTGCTTGTATGGGATAGATGTGATCCAGAGAAATGACCAATACTTCACCATTGGAGGAGAATGGAGAAGGAAATTCCAGATCTGTCACATATCAACCTCCATGGAAAAAAAACCTCTAGAGTCTTTTAAAAGTGAATATTTTCTCAAGCTTCTCTTAATGATCAACTCACCTCTGAGCAGCAAGACGACCTAGTCAACTTATTTTTTGAAAACATGGATGCCTTTTGCACCAAAGATCATCCCATAGGTAACATCAAGGGACATGACTTGGTACTAACTTTGACCATAGAACCTCCTTTTCCCCCTATCTTTAGGAGACCTACTTACCCAGCAAGCCCTAAGTACCGAGTGGCATTGGAAGAACACATAACTGAGCTCATGGATTTAGGAGTCCTTAGGAAATTAGGACATAATGAGCAATTAGACATCACCACTCCGGTCATAATAGCTTGGCATAAAAACAAGTCTAGGACGGCCGGAGATTTCCAAATGTTTAACAACTACACTAAAGAAGATTACTACCCTATTCCAAGAGTAGATCATTCCCTCCATAATCTTTCAAAATCAAAGTACATTACTACAATGGATATTCTGAAAGCCTTCCACCAGATACCCATTGAAGCTAAAAGTCAAAAATATATGAGGATTATCTGTCACTTAGGCATCTATGAGTACCTGAGGATGCCTTTTGGGATAAAGAATGCTCCTTCCCATTTTCAAAGAATAATAGACACAGTATTTGGAACTTTCATCCGGCAAGGGTGGATGATGGTGTTTATCAATGATATTATAATCTACTCTGATGATTGGGAAACACACTTGGAGAAGATAGGTCTTGTGCTGAGAACCGTAGCAGATGTTAGACTGAAGATATCTATGAAGAAATGCAACTTTGGTTATGCTGAACTGAAAGCCTTAGGACATGTAGTCTCAGGATTGTCCCTAGCAGTGGATCAGAACAAAGTTGCTGCAGTAATCAATAGGCCAATGCCTCAAAATAATACTGATTTACTATCATTTGTCTGTTTTTGTAGTTATTATTGGAAGTTCATACCCAACTTTGCTAACATGGCCAAAAACATGTATGAGATATGTAACAAGACTTCTATATTTGAAATGACCCATGAAAGCATGCAGAGTTATGAAACCTTGAAGGAAGCCATGACTACCGCCCCTGTTCTAACTCAACCCGACTACTCTAAGCCTTTCCGCTTATATATTGATGCCTGTCTTGATGGACTAGGAGCTGCTCTTCACCAATCCAAAGTAGCAAATGATATCCCCGTGGAAAAACCTATCCTATTCATATCTAGACAGATTAAAGACACAGAAAAGAGGTATGGAGCAAGCCAGATGGAATGCTTAGCATTGGTCTGGTCCTTGGAGAAACTTCACTATTACCTGGAAGGAAGTACCTTTGAAGTGATAACCAAATGCACAGCAGTAAGGAAGCTCATGAACATGAAAACCCCTAACCGCCACATGCTTAGATGGGAAATAGTCATCCAGCAGTATAGAGGACAGATGACAATTATGCACAAACCTGGAACCAAAAATCAGAATGCAGATGGACTCAGTAGATGGGCTCTCCGTCATGACCCTAGTAACCCTGCATATGATCCAGATGAGAATGAAATCTTCCCAATCTTGGGGATCCACGTTTTTGATCTAGATTTAGCTTTCTTTGATTCTGTCCAAGAGAGTTATGACCCTGAGCATCTTAAACTGCTAGAGATTATGAAAAGTGAAAACCCTTCTAATGAGTTAATACAGAGTCTAGAAAAGGAACTCTCTATTCCGTATAAAGAAGGGAAGTTTTCAAGCTTAGATGGTCTGCTATACTTCCGTCATAAACATTCAAGTGTGATAGTTCTCAACTCAGAAACCCATATTAAAACTATACTGCACAAATGCCATGATAACTGCTTTTTGGGGCACTTCTCATTAGAGAGGACTATTGAAAAGGTAAAGCAGACAGCCTGGTGGATCGACTGGAGAGAGCAGACCAAGGACTACATCAAATCCTGTGACACCTGCCAGAAGGTTAACAAACAAACAGGAAAGAGATTTGGTCTTCTCCAGAAGATATCAGAACCCACCAATAGACGGGAAAAAATAAACATGTACTTTGTCACCGGTTTACCGCCAGGAGGACCATACTTCTATAACTCTGTGGTAGTGATTGTAGACAGATTCTCCAAGAGAGAAAAATTTATACCTAATCACAAAGACAACACAGCTATGGAAGTAGCTCTGCTGTTCTGGAACAGAGTCATGGCTGACGTTGGTATCCCCAAAATAATAATCAGCAAAAGAGACCCAAAGTGTACTTCTGAATTCTGGAGGAACCTCCATGATATGCTAAAAACAAAATTGGCTTTCTCCACAGATTATCATCCCCAAACTGATGGTCTAGCTGAGCGCATGATCCAAACTTTGGAAGACATGTTAAGAAGGTTTTTCTCTTTTGGTTTAGAATTTAAAAACCGTGATGGGTACACTCACAATTGGGTAAGCCTCCTGCCAGCCCTAGAAATAGCTTACAACAGCAGTATGCACTCAACTACTCAAGAAGTTCGTTATATTCTAGAGAGGGGATGGATACCTAGGATGCCCAAAGAGAGCGTTGATAAAAACCTTGTCAATGTCCGCCCAACAGCCCTGGAATTCAATGAAATGTTGGCCAAAGCTAATCATCATGCCCAAGAATGTGTACAGCAAGCTGTTGAGTATAATAAAACTAGATGGCACAAAAGCCACAAGGAACCTGACTTTAAAGTAGGGGACAAGGTCTTACTGTAAACGGTGAACTTCAACAACCTACGGGGAAATAAGAAACTGAAACCAGCCTTTATAGGCCCTTTCTGCATTAAAATGCTCCATGGAAAGAATGCAGTTCAATTTATCCTCAGCAAGGTATTGTCCAAGAAACACCCAGTCTTTCCAGTTATTCTGATTAAGCACTATAGCCCTAGAGAATATGAAGACCCACCTGCCCAGAATATTCCCTTAGAAATCCCCAGGAAGGGAGCAAGAAAAATTTAAGCAAAATCCTCAAAGAAAAGAAGGAAAGAGTGAATGGAAAGGATGTCAGGTTGTACCTTGTCAGATACAGAGGAGAATCAGCAGACAAAGAAGAGTGGCTACCAGAAAATAACATACCAGATGGCCCCATCCTTCTGAGGAATTTCAGAGCTGCAAAGAGGAAAGACTAAAATTCTCCACCCCAAAAGCCTTTTTTTGGTTACACCAATCTTGGAAGTGGGGAATGTCAGCTGGCTACTATTCAGAACCAACTGAATAAAGCCTAAAACAAATAAAATATAAATGAATTAATTAATAAATACGGAAATAATAAAATAAAATAAAAATAAGGAATAAAACTTTAATTTTTAGGAAATCCAAAAATATTATTATAAAATTGGATTTGTGGTGCCAATTTAGGTAGGGTCACCCACTGGAACCACCACCCATGTCCAACTCCTTCAGGTAGAACTATGCTCACTCATGTACCCTTGCTTGTAAAATCCGCAAGTACTGGTTTCTGACCAAACATTTGGTCATAAACCCATAATTATGTAATCTTAACCACCACAAATTAGGAATTTAGGGCCCTGCACCCTAATTTAATATTTACCCATTGTGATATGTACCCATTAGCAGATACAGGGCTCCTGTAATTTTCCCAAAAATAGATGTTACAGCCCTATTACAGTACTAAGAGGATACTGTAGCACCCTAGGACAACCACTATATCTACAGCAGATGTCCTGCTTCAGGCTAGAACACTCCCAAAGCCCCCAAACCTCAGATAAACCCTGTATCACCCTAAATGTAATATGTACACATTAGAAGATACAGGGCTCCTGTTACTTTCCAAAAAGGGATGTCACAGCCCTATTTTTCAGCCTCATAGATGCCAAGACCCTTTCTATCCTTTAGCTACAAGAGGTGATAGAGTAAATTATAAATATATTATTTAATAAATGCAGCAGAAATCCGTAGAATACTTGGATTAAGCTTATTGAAAGGTTAAATGGTTTGGTTATTGTTTATTTTTTCAAATCAAAATTGATTATTAAGTATTTATAGAGGGGCCACAATTATATTTGGGATCTTTAACACCTCTCTTCAGGGATTTCAGTATGAAAACACGTAGTCCTGGTTACTTTGGGTTCTTTAGTTTAAAGATTATTATACCCAAAGATAATATGTATATAAAATACACAATGGAGTGGTAGGGCCTTGTAGCCAAGCTACCACGACAGAGAAAGGATAATAAGACTCACTGGTATATTATTAAATCCTTTGCGTATCTGTTTGGGACGTGTACTGATAGGTTAAACCTGTATACTGGGGTTATAAGGTTGTTCAGCCATTTTATTTGATAAAAAGAGGTTTGAAGACAGATATTACTGATAAGAAATTGCCATAAATCACATTCTTATCTTTTATAAGTATTTGATTACCTTGGCACGGCGTCTGGATATGAATATTACTGGGTCTCTGCCCATCAACATCCTCAAAAGAGCTCTGTATTTATAGTTTTTGGAGTCCCAATATGGTCCTTCTGAGGGTTGGAGGTGCTCAAAGGGAAGGACTCTAAGGCTAGCAGGGTAACCGGGGTTAGGCTGTTATGTTTTCTTGGTGCTATAGCCCGGGTAGCATCTAATTCCTTAGGTTATGGGAATTATTCTACCTTATAATGGACATTAGGACGTGTGAATAACACTAATCTGTCCTATTTATGTATTATTTAATTAATTATCCTTAGTATATGTTCCCAGAAATCTAATAATTATATTATAAGACATCTCTACGGAAATTTTGATGTCAGTTAGGTTCTCATTATGTATTATATAACTGGAGTAAAATTCATAATATTGATTTTACTCTTTATTTTCAAGTTCCAGTTGATTTGTTAAGAATATTACTTAAAAATATAAGTCTTTAGAATTCATGTAATATTATTACATAATTATCTTCCTTAATATGTCACAAAGCTATTGATGTATAGCAATTTTCATAAAAGTATATTAAAGTATTTTGGTATATTTTTGAAGTTTTCATTGTCTTATTTTTGACATTCTTGGTACTTTGCATTATATAAAGATAAAAATACATGTAAGTATTATTTATGTATTTTTATATCATATTATGTATATTTAGACAGTCTTCTATCCACGGGAACCTTTATTACATATGTAGAAAGTTCCTGTGTATGTTGTAGCCTTTTTACGCGGTATCTGAGCCGCCTGTCACTCTGTCAGCCCGTAGTCCCGCGGCTGCGTACTTGTCAGAGGCCCGGGGCTGCGTACACAACCTCGATGGGTTGACATGGCTGTATCTCAGCTGCGCGCGGGTGCTTTGGCTGCCCCGGCTGCGTGCGGGAATTGTGACAAAGCACATTTCCCTGTGTACGCGCGGGGTAGGATCCGCTGCGTGCATGGAAAAATCAGCTGCACGCGGGTCTCTAGTATGCAGGATCCTGCTGCTGGCGGGGCTGCGCGCGGGAATTGTGACATAACACATTTCTGCGTGTACGTGCGGGGTAGGATCAGCTGCGTGCGTGGCAAAATCAGCTGCGCGCGGGTCTCTTGTACGCGGGATCCTGCTTCTGGCGGGGCTGCGCACGGGAATAGCACATTTCCGCATGTAGTGTTGTAATTTTTAGTACTTTTCCTTTTAATTATTTTAAAAATATAGGGAGTTGGATTTCAAGGGTGGGGTCAGTGAGTGACCCTACCTAATTTTGGGTGGAGAATCCATTTCTGTAATAATATTTATATTTTTTCCTACTCCTTCTAAGGTTAGTTGTATTATTATTATTTTTATGTTATTTTAGTTACTTTTGCAGCTTTCTCTGCAATAGTAGCAAGCTGACATTCCCCCACTCCAAGATATGGTCATATCTGAAAAAAATCTGGAAGAAGTTGGGAGAAAAAATTTGACTGCATAGGTGCTTCAGTGCCTTTTACTGGCTCTGTAATTTCTGAGATGTATTGGTCCATCAGGTATATTATTTTCTGGTAACCATTCATCTTTGTCTGCGGATTCCCCCTTGTATCTTACTAAGTATAGTCTGATGTCTTTTCCTTTTACCCTCTCTTTCTTATCTCTCAATATCCTGCTGACTTTCCCTTTTTCTTTTACAGGCTCAGTTTCTATTGGGATTATTGCTGGAGGTAGGTTTCTGCCTTCTCTTGGTTTATAGTGTTTGACTAGGCTAACAGGAAATACCGGATGTTTTCTTGATAATTCTTCACTCAAGATTACTTCCACAGCATTTTTGCCATGCATCTTCTTGATAACAAAGGGTCCAAAAAAGGCTGGTTTCAGTTTCCTGTTGCCTGCCAGGTTGTTGAAGTTAGTTGTAGATATCAAGATCTGGTCTCCTATCTTAAAGTCAGGTTCTTTATAATGGGATTTGTCCCATCTTTGTTTGTTGTATTCAACACCTTCTTCCACACATTTCTGAGAATGGTTATTTGCCACATCTATCATCTTCTTAAAGTCAAGAGATGTTGGATGAATAGTGGCTAAGTTATAGTTCATGTTATTCCTAGGGAGTTTTGGAATCCATCTTCTTTCTAGTATGTAAGGAGGTTCTTTGTTAGTAGAATGTTTACTGCTGTTATAAGCCATTTCTAGGGCTGGGATTAGGCTGACCCAATCATGACAATAACCATCTGAGTTTTTGTATTCTAGACCAAAGCTACAGAACCTCCTTAGCATATCTTCTAGGGTCTGTATCATCCTTTCAGCTAATCCGTCAGTTTGGGGATTGTATGCTGTAGAAAATGCTAGAGTAGTACCCAGTATATCATGTAGAGTCCTACAAAATTCAGATGTGAATTTGGGGTCTCTGTCACTGATTATAATCTTGGGTATACCCACATCAGCTATAATCCTATTTCAGAATAGTAAGGCTACATCCATAGCACTATCTTCCTTGTGGTTAGGTAAGAATTTTGCCTTTTTGGAATATCTGTCAACTATAACTAGGACAGAGTTATAAGAATGAGTACCTCCAGGGGGGAGGCCGGTGACAAAATCCATATTGATAATTTCCCACCTGGTTGTAGGTTCAGATATCTTCTGTAAGAGTCCAAACCTTTTTCCAGTAGTTTTATTTGATTTCTGGCAGGTTTAACAGCTGGTAAAATATTCTGTGGTGACTTCTTTCCATTCTATCCACCAGGCAGTTTCTTTCACTTTCTCCAAGGTTCTTTCTGTGGATAAATTTCCTGATGAACAGTTGTAACGGCATTCCTGGAGTATATGTTGCATATGCTCTTTGTTGCTCAGTACTAATACGCTGGAATGTTGGTGTCTATAGTAAAGGAGACCATCCCAAAAGGTAAAGCTTCCTTCTTTATAGGGTTTAAGTAGTGAAGCGGGCAGGCTATTTATCAAAGCTGCTTCTGGGGATTCACATTCCATAATGGTAATCAGCAGCTTGATCTCAGGAGAGTGGCTATCCCTTAATAGGTTGAAGAAAGCAGTGTCTAATTCACATAAGTGGATTCCCATTATTGGAGCACTCAATGCAAAAAGATTGATATTCAAGATAGGAAAGATATCTTGATCTTCAGGTTCATATGCTGGATTGTTAGAGTCATTAGGCAATGCATTCCTACTTAGACTATCAGCAATTCTGATTTTTAGCTCCAGCTTTATGCACTATAGTCATCTGCCCTCTATATTGTTGTATAGCAATTTGCCACCTGAGCATATGTCTGCTGGGGGTTTTAATGTTCATAAAAGTTCTTACAGCATTGCAGTCCGTGATTACTTGAAAAGTGGTGCCTTCTAAGTAATAGTTCAGCTTCTCTAAAGCCCATACTAGTGCCAAACATTCCAACTGACTGGCCCCATATCTCTTCTCAGTATCTTTGATCTGTCTAGATATGAAGAGTACGGGTTTTTCTACTGGTTTGTCTTCTTCTATCCTTTCCTGATGTAAAGCAGCTCCTAGCCCTTCCATGCAAGCGTCAATGTATAGTTTGAAGGGCTTAGAGTAATCAGGTTGGATAAGTAGAGGAGTAGAGGTCATAGATATTTTTAATTCCTCATAGTTCTTTAGTCTCTCATGAGTCATTTCAAATAGTGTATTGTTGTTGCATACCTCATACAGACTTTTAGTTAGCATAGCAAACTTTGGTATATATTGTCTGTAATAACTGCAGAAACTGATGAAAGACAGTAATTCTGTCTTGTTTTGAGGCATAGGTCTATTCATGACAGCAGCTATCTTATTTTGATCAGCAGCAAGAGTTAGACCAGAGACTATGTGCCCTAAGGCTTTCAATTCTCCGTAGCCAAAGTTGCATTTCTTCATGGAAACCTTTAGTCCGGCTTTGGAGATAGTCTGGAGTACTAATCTTACTTGGTTAATATGAGTATCCCAGTCATCAGAGTATATGATAACATCATCTATGTATACCATCATCCATCCTTGTCTGATGTAAGTACCTAGAACTGTATCCATTTTTCTCTGGAAGTGTGATGGAGCATTCTTTATACCAAAAGGCATCCTAAGATATTCATATATTCCCAAATGACAGATTATTCTCATAAAATTCCGGCTTTCAGGAATTATTGGTATCTGGTGGAAACCTTTAACATATCAATAGTAGTGATGTACTTAGCCTTGGACAAGTTATGCAGAGCATGATCAATCCGGGGTATAGGATAATAATCTGCTTGAGTGTAATTGTTGAGAATTCTGAAGTCTCCTACCATTCTTGACTTGTCATTATGCCAAGCTATGATTCCAGGTGTGGTGACATCTACCTGTTCATTATTTCCTACTTTCCTTAATACTTGTAAGTCTATCAGTTCTTGGATATGTTCCTCAAGAGCTTTTCTAGACTTAGGACTAGACAGATAGGATGGCCTTCTTAAGTTAGGAGGATAAGGAGGCTTAATGGTCAATGTTAATACCATATCATGTCCTTTAATATCACCAATAGGATGATCATTAGTACAGAAAGCATTCTGGTTCTCAAAGAAGACTTTTAGTATATCTTTCTTCTGTTCCTCCAAAAGTTTTGTATTCAGAGCTGCTTGAGAGAAATATTCTTGATCAAAGTCTTCTAAATGCTTCTGGTAAGTAGAGGAGGGGAAGTTAGACTGAATAGTGCATATCTTAAACTTCTTATCCCAATTACCTCCTACTGTGAAGTATCTTCCTCTACTCTGGAACACGTCTATACCATATAGACATAAGGCATCATTACCCAGCATCAGGTAGTCACACAGTCCGTTGAGCAATACTACAAACTCCACTTTTATTCTCAAGGACCCTTTAGTGTGAGGTAATATTATAGGAGCAGTCCATACTCCAATAGCATTCATAGTAGAGTTGCAAGAACTGAACTTGGCTTTTGGGACAGGTAAAAGGTGTTCTCTCCAATTGGGGTCCCATTTGTTCAAGAATTTGGCACAGACACATGAGCAAAAGGCTCCACTATCCAGCAATAACCTTATGGGTCTGTTTTTATACAACCCAGTTGCATAGCACGTTTGACCAGTGATATACCTTTTCCCACTCATAGGTTTAACTGTTAATGGTTTGAAATCCATAATGTGTCTAGGAATTATAGTAGGATTGCATTTTTGGGGTAGGCTAGAATCTCCATGAATGTTATTGATCTCTGCAGAAGTACCTATATCTCCTTTTATAACATTAACAGGGTTGTTCAAGATCAATTCACATTCAGAAAGAGATCCTTCAGTATCAGCTATGTCTTCATAGTTCTGATTCTCTTCAACCTCCTGTTCTCCTTCCAAGACTGCTATCTTCCTTCTTGGTAATGGACAGTCTTGTCTCATATTCCCAGTCTTGTTACAATTCCAACAAGTTGCAGGTGTCCTCTCTTTCTCCCTATTCTCATTAGGTTTCTTATTGTCAGAGGCATTTATCAGAGGAGGTTGTTTTCTGGTTTTGTTGGTGGTATAGTTCTCTTTGGGTCTGGAAGGGGCTTTCTTGTCCAACCCATTCATGTCTATTACTTCTTCTAACACATTGATTAGAGTAGGCAAGTCCGCATCCATGCTCATCCTACATCTTACACTATGGTTAAGATTTCCAGGACACAGGTTGAGGAGTCTTTCATCTACTTCCTCTTTATCAGCATCTGAATAGAAGCAATCCAATCTTTTCTTCTGTTCCAAGCACCATTTGTGAGGTTTGTCCTTGGAGGGGTCAAATGAGGAATTTTCAAAATTTTTCATCATTTTCCTTTTCCACATCCTAGAACCAAATTTTTCTTTGATCAAAAGTTTCCAAGAATTCCATGGTAAGGATCCTACTTTTTCTCTCTTACTGATAAACCAGTCCAATGCTACTCCTTCAAATAGTCTGGGTAACCGGACTACAGCCATATTTTCTGGTAGGTCATAAGAGTTAATGGTGTAATCAATAAATTTAATAAAATTTATATGATTGTATTCTCCTTCTCCGGAGAACTTGGGCCATTCAGAGATAGATTGTAACAGTTTGGGTGCTTGCTCCATCTCAGGAGTAGGACTAGGCCTAAAGGTGTCACTCCTATGCATTCCTAATAAGAGTGGTGCATAAGGAGTAGTGGTTTGTCTGGGAGGCTTTGGTTCCTCTTTAGTACTCCCCAAAGGGTTGGTCAGACGGACTTTTAAGTCTCTAAGATCATTTTTGATCAGATTAAGTTTAAGGTCCACTTTTTTATTGAGCACATCCAATTTTTCACTAAGGGATAGAATAGAACTGTTAGTGGTGGTTGCCAATTCTTCTTTTAAGGGGTGGAAAGACATAATAAAATCTTCTTGTATTCCGGATAACATATTCTCAATTGTTTGAGTCTGTTTGATCCTACCTTGATTAATTGTCTCCAATAACTGCTCTGTGTGTTCTTTAATCTCTTCCATTCCTACCGTCTTTGTTTGGTTATAAATCAATTTGGCTACTACTGAGGTTAGTTTATCCATTTGGGTGTAAACCCCGTCCATATTTTCACAAACAATTTTGAAATTATGACGCATATCATTAGAAAAGGAAGTAATTACATCAGAGGTTTGTTTGGGCTCAGAATTAGAGGCTTATTTTTTTAAACCTTTTTCCACTTTTGAGCTAGTGATATTATCTGGTCCCAGTCTTTCTTTCCCTTTGGCTTGGGATGGGAAGAGGATCTCTTCTTTCCTGATCCTTTGCCTTTCAGTTGGGATAATTGATTCCACAGATTCCACTTTTCTACGTAGGATTCTACCTCTTTCCTTGGAATCATTTTCTGAAGAGCTATCTGGGTGGCTTTTTCCTGGGAGATTATCTTTTTCATGGATACCATGTCCTCCTTGGCTTGGGCTTCTTTGAATTATTCCCAATATTTCACGTGCTCTTTGACTAGGTCTTTGATCCTGGACTCCTTGGCCAGATTCTGCCAGGGTGGCTGCAGGGAATCTTCTTGTAAAGGAGGTTTGCTTGATTCTGCTACTTTCTCCGGCTCTAGGTTGGGAGAGGGCAGAAGTGGTTGGTGCTGCTCCTTGTTCATCAACATTTGGTTCACGGGTTCTAGTCCCTTCATTGTTGTCCTTACTGTTGGTCTCACGGTTACTGAGAGCTGTTGGCGAAGATCCATAGGAGGGAATTCTTCCTGAGGCTCTTGTGTCACGTCTAATCATTTTCAGAATAATATGTTTATAAGTTTTTTACAGAAAAAATCAGTAAAAATAAGTTTTATTTCAAAACTCACTTAAATTGATATTCAAAGGTACTAAGACTTGGTTGGGGTTAAATTGATCACTAGTAGGTAATCCCACGGGGTCTTGGTGGGTTCCAATGAGGTCTTCACCCTTCCAATCAATATTTTCAGGGCTTCCAGAGATGTCTGGGACTTCCTGATCTAATAGATCCACTTCAGTGGCGGCGGTTTCTGGTACAGGAGGGTTCACTTGTAAAAAAGGGTATTTTATTGGTTTAATAAAATATGTTAATATTATTTTCTTTTAAAAATAATATGGTAATGCAAGTTGTGCATTTACTTTTATATTTCAAAAAGTAATTTATGCGGTATTTTTTCCAAGCTTTATGTTTTCTCAATAGAGCCTGAATGTTAATGGGCCTTTCAAGATCTTCTTGTTCAAGGAGTTTATCTAAGTGTTCGCGTGCAGAAGAAATATTAAGTTTCTAAGCTTGATTTAAAGCTTTCCAACCAGTAGGTTTATAATTTTTAATGTATTTTTCTTTTTTTATCTTTAAAAGATTTAAATAATAGATTATAAATTCTGAATTGGTTTTTAAATCCACTGCAAAAGAATTTAATAATAAATCATGGTTACAAAGTCAGATAAATTTATCTTGGCTTTTACTTTTTTGTGAAAATGTCTGGTCCAAGGTATTAAATATAATAAAATGGAATATTTCCCGGCCAGAACCCCAATTGTCAGCCTCCTGGATGGCAAGACCCTTTCTATCCTTTAGCTACCAGAGGTGATAGAGTAAATAATAAATATATTATTTAATAAATGCAGCAAAAATCCGTAGAATACTTGGATTAAGCTTATTGAAAGGTTAAATGGTTTGGTTATTGTTTATTTTTTCAAATCAAAATTGATTATAAAATATTCATAGAGGGGCCACAATTATATTGGGGATCTTTAAAACCTCTCTTCAGGGATTTCAGTATGAAAACACGTAGTCCTGGTTACTTTGGGTTCTTTAGTTTAAAGATTATTATACCCAAAGATAATATGTATATAAAATACACAATGGAGTGGTAGGGCCTTGTAGCCAAGCTACCACGACAGAGAAAGGATAATAAGACTAACTGGTATATTATTAAATCCTTTGGGTATCTGTTTGGGACATGTACTAATGGGTTAAACCTGTATACTGGGGTTATAAGGTTTTTCAGCAGTTTTATTTGATAAAAAGAGGTTTGAAGACAGATATTACTGATCAGAAATTGCCATAAATCACTTAATTATCTCTTATAAGTATTTGATTACCTTGGCACGGCGTCTGGATATGAATATTACTGGGTCTCTGCCCATCAACATCCTCAAAAGAGCTCTGTATTTATAATTTTTGGAGTCCCAATATGGTCCTTCTGAGAGTTGGAGGTGCTCAAAGGGACGGACGCTAAGGCTAGCAGGGTAACCAGGGTTAGGCTGTTATGTTTTCTTGGTGCTATAGCCCGGGTAGCATCTAATTCCTTAGTTTATGGGAATTATTCTACCTTATAATGGACATTAGGACGTGTGAATAACACTAATCTGTCCTATTTATGTATTATTTAATTAATTATCCTTAGTATATGTTCCCAGAAATCTAATAATTATATTATAAGACATCTCAACGGACATTTTGATGTCAGTTAGGTTCTCATTATGTATTATATAACTGGAGTAAAATTCATAATATTGATTTTAATCTTTATTTTCAAGTTCCATTTGATTTGTTAAGAATATTACTTAAAAATATAAGTCTTTAGAATTCATGTAATATTATTACATCATTATCTTCCTTAATATGTCACAAAGCTATTGATGTATAGCAATTTTCATAAAAGTATATTAAAGTATTTTGGTATATTTTTGAAGTTGTCATTGTCTTATTTTTGACATTCTTGGTACTTTGCATTATATAAAAATAAAAATACATGTAAGTATTATTTATGTATTTTTATATCATATTATGTATATTTAGACAGTTTAATATCCACGGGAACCTTTATTACATATGTAGAAAGTTCCTGTGTATGTTTTAGCCACTTTACGCGGTATCTGAGCCGCCTGTCACTCTGTCAGCCCGTAGTCCCGCGGCTGCGTACTTGTCAGAGGCCCAGGGCTGCGTACACGACCTCGATGGGTTGACACGGCTGTATCTCAGCTGCGCGGGGGTGCTTTGGCTGCCGCGGCTGCGTGCGGGAATTGTGACAAAACACATTTCCGCGTGTACGCGCGGGGTAGGATCCGCTGCGTGCATGGCAAAATCAGCTGCACCCGGGTCTCTAGTACACGGGATCCTGCTGCTGGCAGGGCTGCGCGCGGGAATTGTGACATAACACATTTAGGCGTTTACGCGCGGGGTAGGATTTGCTGTGTGCGTGGCAAAATCAGCTGCGCGCGGGTCTCTAGTACGCGGGATCCTGCTGCTGGCGGGGCCGCGCGCAGGAATAACACATTTCTGCGTGTAGTGTTGTAATTTTTAGTACTATTCCTTTTAATTATTTTAAAAATATAAGGAGTTGGATTTCAAGGGTGGGGTCAGTGATTGAAGCTACCTAATTTTTGGGGGATAATCCATTTCTGTAATAATATTTATGGTTTTTCCTACTCCTTTTTAGGTTAGTTGTATTATTATTATTTTTATGTTATTTTAAGTACTTTTACAGCTTGCTCTGCAATGGGAGAAAGCTGACACTATTGCAGTACTAAGAGGATACTGTAGCACCCTAGGACAACCACTATAGCTACAGCAGATGTTCTGCTTCGTGCTAGAACACTCCCAAAGCCCCCAAACCTCCGATAAACCCTGTATCACCCTAAATGTAATATGTACACATTAGAAGATACAGGGCTCCTGTAATTCTCCCAAAAAGGAATGTTACAGCCCTATTTCAGTACTAACAAGATACTGTAGCACCCCAAGACAGTCAAAATAGCTACAGGACATGCCCTGCTTCGGTCCAAAACACTCCAAACAGTCCCCAAACCTTAGATACACCCTGTATCACCCAATTAAGGAAGAAAGGCCCCTGTATGTATTTGTGGCTGTTACAGTACAAACTAGCCCAAACACAACCAATAATGACCAATAAGTCCTCAAATTAAAAGTTGCATACAGGTTTCAGAGTCTAGGACATACTTCCAAGTCCCTATCCTCAGTAAACAAGGGCCTGTACTTAAATTATTAGCCTCAAATCAGGATACATGGCTGGTACAATGATATCACTTGAGGCTTGGAAACGTGTATCAAGCCCCAAGAATGATTACATAGGGCTTCCTGTACCTCTTTAGTGACTAGAGCAGGTCCACACAAACACACTGATGGCTCTTTGGCCTCAGAACTATCCTGAGTCACCCTCCTTTGGCTGGTAAAAGGACTGCACCATGAGGGGACCCAAACAATATAAATAAAGAACCTTCCCACAACTATTTCTACCAGATTCATCCTGTGATATAGTCATTATTGCTTCAGATATTTTTGTCCTCAAGCCATCAAACCCTTATAAGAAATAAGTGTGTGATCCTGGACCACTTTCTGATAAGATTGTAGACCATAATTTTTGAATCCCTGTTTTTTGGCCAAATTGAACAACCAACCATTCAGCCTGCCCCAGTACCAACTTCCAGGACCCTGAATCCTTGAAAGTTTGCCCATTCATCAAGAATAAGTCCTGATCTAGATCTAGTAAGTGATCCTGCTGACTTATATTACTTTTTGTAGGTTTTGCATAACCTATGCCCCAAGGAAATTACACACACCCTTCTTGAAAGGAATCCTTATCAACCCCACAGGCACCACAATTGCTCCTATATTGTCCTTAAAAGACATATACCTGTGTTCTGGAGGGCTCAAAAACTCTTGGCCCCTCCATTTAAATTCATTTTATAGATATATAAATAAATTTAACCCTTTTAGCCAAGTCATATACCTGGCATTTTATCTTATTTTTGATCCAAACTTTCTATCACCTCTAGTAGCTAGAAGGAGTGAGGTCCTTTGCATCTAGTAGGCTGACATACTAACACAACCGTTAAACTAAATAAACCTTCCAAAAAACAGAAATCAACCAAAAAATCAAAGAAAGTTCATTTTTTGGTTAAAAAAACAAAAAAATAAAAAAGAACTGGCCATATCCAATGGACTAGCCCTAAAGTAAAAAGACCCAAAAAAGCACAAGTGACTGGACCATCCCTAAAGTAAAAACACCAAAAAAAAGACAAGTAACTTGACAAGCCCTAACGTAAAGAGACAAAAAAATACACCTAAATTAAAAGTGCCCAAAAACATACAAGTCTTTTGACCAGCCATTAAGTAAAAATACAAAAAAAATTTCAACTTGTGTTTGGCTGACTTAACATTAAAATCTCATTCAAAAAACTCAACAGAATGATGTTAACTCAAAAAACTCAACATATGTCAGCTCTCTGATTCCAGGAACCTTGAAGTCCTTTAGCTACAGAGAGTGATAAAAATACTGGAATAATAATAATTATTATTATTCCAAAAATAAATGCTTATAGCTCAAATTAATAATATAATAAAAGCAGTTGCAAGGTTTAATTGTTTTGGTAATAAAAGGTTTTCAATATGTAAATAAAAGAGGGGCCACAGTATTATACTACGGGGGGTCTTTACAGACAAAGCAACCTCTCTTCACGGGGCCTCCTTAGGCAGTTTAAGATCCTTGGAATGAAGATGGTTGCATTAGAAAGGGCTTATTCTACTTATTGCCGGGCATAACAGCACAATGGCTAAGACAGGAAGGGAAACGCTTACTCTGAGCACTTTACCACGAAAATCCTGAAATAATAGGAAGGGTTTCAGAGAAAATGGGGTGGATTGTGTTGAATTTGTGATTCATTCACTATCTCTCAGTTTCATTTCTTTATCAGTTTTCTTTATTTCATTTTTATCCATTTCTTTTATCTTACTCTCACATACTCTCACATGTGTTAGGGATGTTATTACACTCTGCGCGCGTCTCTTCATTTCCCGCACGCACCAGTGCCAATACTCTAGATTGAATGGTCTCTCAGATACTACCTATGTCCTGACTTGCGCACACTTCCTTCCTCTTTCCTCACACAACTACATTTGTTGTGTCCTTGGATTGAGGGTGTTTCAATTCAGGTAAGTTTCATCCTTAAAACTCTCTGTCAAAATAGTAATCTAACTATTCTTGCCTATTATTTGTTTCAATCAGAGCTATTTACGGGTTATCTATTGTCTATGTTACAGTTCCAATCAAGGAATCTCCTGCAGTCTCACTACGTTGAATCCTGGTTTTAGGTTACCATTCCTCTCTTTCTTCCTTAGTTGTTTCTTTCACTGTTTCTTATTTTTCTTTGTTTCTGATGGCAAACAATCTCTGGTTTTAGTTGCCTCCAATTTTCCAGATTTACAGTCCCAGGGCTCATCAACTTCACCAGGATCAATATTTCTTAAATCCACCATGTCCAACCATGAGGAACCCAGTCCCAAACATCTTAATATCCCACTCCTAGGTGAAACCAATTTTTCCTCCTGGGTAATGCAAATGAGAATCCATCTTTGAAGAAAAGGGCTCCTTGAATATGTTGAGGGTACGGAATTCAATACTCTTGTCAATCCCTTGACTGGTCCACAGCAAAAGAAAAGTTACAAAGCTGCAGATCTTATCATCCAACATTTAGGCAACACTGCCTTTGATGCCATTATAAACCCTGATAACCAATCAAAACCTTTGCTCATCTGGGAATCCATCCTAGACCAATACGCATCTCAATCCACCAACAACAGAGGGCACATTTGGTTAAACTTTATCCAATACAAATTTGATGGAAATCTACATACCTATCTACAAGAGTTCTGAAAACTCACAAAAAAACTAGCTGTAGTCAAGCTTGAGGTTCTCCAAGATATACTCAGCTACAACATTCTTGCTAAACAAACAGCAAACTTCTACCATGTAGTCAACAGCATTCTCCTCAAAAATAGTTTACTCCAAAGTCCTACTCTGGTTCTCAACAAGCTGTGTGAAGTGACCCATCTAGAATCAGCCCGAGCACTTCCCAACACATCCGCACCCATACCAAATCCTCCTGAACAAACCGGATTCACTGCCCTGCTAAAAACAAAAACTTGAAAAGGTCCTAAACATCCTCGCTCAAAGGGTCATCACAATCCCCTTGCTGAACATCCTGAGTCTTGCTGCTGGCATTTACACCCTCATCTCAGACCCAATAAGAACTCCCCCCAAGCTCATCACACCCAACCTATAGAACCTAGTAGGCCAGCTGCTGATAACCCAGCCGAACCAGCCAATACCTTCTATAATGCCCAACTTTATCAAAAAGCTATTCTACCTGACTCCAAGAAGACAACAGCCCTACCTCCTGTTTTGGAGTCTGGGGCTAGCCATCACATTGTAAACAATTCAAAGTATCTCATCACCTCAAAACCCATCAACTTGCAAGTTGGATCTGGCTCTTACTCCTCTGCCCATCAAGCCAGGGCAATAGGGACCGCCAAACGTATCAATCACGAGGGTTCCAAAATGGTCTTGAAGGATGTTCTGTTGATTCCTGATTTGAATAGATGCCTGATCTCAATGGACAGACTTCTAGTACAAAAATCAAATATCTCTTGGTTTGGGAGAAACGGAATCTCTATCAATATAGACAAGTTCCAGCTTGTTGGCTCAACAGTTAATTATCTTCTTGAAATATTTGGTACTCAATTTGAGACTAGTCCAACCAATTCTGCTATACACCTTCTCTCCTCTGAAGAACCCGACTCCAAATGGCACCATTGCCTTGACCACCCAGGATCCGCAACTCAAAGATTACTCTTCCCAACTACTGGCAAGACTAGCTCCAACTGCGACGTGTGTCAAACCTGCAAGATGTCCACCACTACATTCAATGGCCATTTCAAGGCTGCAAGCCAGCCTTTAGAAATGGTGCACATTGATCTAGTCGGTCCTGTCTCAGTTGAATCAGCCGGTGGTTGCAAGTACTTCTTAAACATTGTAGACCAATACTCTTGCTTCAAGACAGTTTCATTCCTGAAGAACAAGAGTGAGACTTTGACAGCCCTAAAACAATTTGTGTCAGCCTCTGAACGTCGTTTAAATCAAAAATTAATCACCCTAGTCTCAGACAACGGTGGTGAATTCACAAGATCAGATTTTAAGAACTACTTCCAAGAAGCCGGGATTACTCATCATTTCTCACCTCCCTACACTCCTCAACAAAACAGCTTAGTAGAAAAAGCAAAAAGGTCAATCATAGAGAAGGCAAGATGCCTGTTCAATCATAGCAAGCTTCCTCCTTGCTACTGGGCAGAGGCCTTCAAAACTTCCACCAATCTTCTAAATCTACTCCTGGTTATATCTAATCGTAAACGTATCCCCTACGCTGTCTGGTTTAACGCCAAGTTCAACTACAATATGCTTAGACCTTTTGGATGCTCCTCATTTGTACATATTCTCAAATCAAATTTTGACTTCAAACTGAGTGTCCCTGGTTTCAAGGGAATCATGTTGGGATACAGAAACCAATTTTCATCATAAAAGATTCTTAATCCCTCTACTGGTAAGGTCCACATTACCGCAAATGCAAGATTTAATGAAACCAAATTTGGAGGAAACAGTTTGACTCATTCTCCATTTCCATGCTTCTCTGATTCTCCTGCTGATTCAGCTCTTATTTCCAATGATTTAAATCACGTTCCAATGGTCAATCCTGATCCTCCTCTATCCGACTCCATCATCAAGGAACCCAATATCAAAAATATTCATCAAGCTTGTCCCAGCAAAGTCAGTACCAACAATATAGTCACGTATCTCAGGCGTGAAGGATCTCAACCATATCTGGCTGTAAACTATTCAGATCCAGTCACTCTAGACAAAGCCTTGAATGACCAGTTCAAGCTTGAATGGATAGAAGCTATGAATCAAGAACTCCTCAACCTGGAATCATACAACGTGTGGGAAGAGCAAGCCATTGACTCTAACTCTAAAGCAATCAAGTGCCTTTGGGTCTTCCAAAACAAGCGCAATGCCAACAACAAGATAATCGAGTTCAAGGCTAGACTTTGTGTACAAGGTTTCAATCAGAGGGAGGTAGTTAATTTTGAGAGTGTTTTTGCTCCCACGGGAGACAAGACATCTCTACGACTACTGACCACTTACGCGGCCCAAAACAACTTGCTTTTTCATCAACTCAATGTAAAATCAGCTTTCCTTAACGCCCCACTCAAGGAAGATATCTTTATCACGCCTCCGTCCAATGTTTTCACTTCACCAGGCAAGACTCTCAAGCTCAAGAAAGCACTTTACGGTTTGAAACAAGCACCTATGGCTTGGTATCAGACTCTCAGCTCTTGGTTAATTAGCGTAGGTTTTCATCAAAGCAAGGCGGATAACTGTGTCTTCTTTTCCAAAGACACTTGGCTGTACATCCATGTAGATGACATAGCCATCTTCAGAAAAGATCCCTTGAAGTTTAAGAAGCTGATTGAGTCTTGATTTCAAATCAAGTATCCAGGTCAAGCTTCAATGCTCCTGGGCATCAACGTTGATGTCACTACGGGCGGTTTCAAACTATCTCAGTTGACCTACATCAATTCTCTGGTCAACAAATATAATCTTCCTCACCACAAAGAACACTCAACGACTTTCAAACCAAACAGAAAACTACTAGCATCCAAGACTGAAGAGCACGAGGAATTTCTGAAAACCGGCCATGACTATAGGAAGATCATTGGCAAATTGCTATACATCAGCTGCAACACGCAAACCAACATCACTTTTGCAACAAATTACCTGTCACAGTTTCTCACAAAGCCCAACGCCACTCACTACAATGCCGCACTGAAGGTGATTGACTATCTTAAATACACCAGCTCCAAAGGACTCAACTATTGGAAGACCAAGATGTCCAAGGAACTGGTTGCATATATAGATTCCAATTGGGCCACTTGTCCTCAAACCCTTTGATCTATCTCTGGGCTCTTAATTACCTGGAAGGGGAATATAATCACGTGGAAGTTGAAAAAGCAGCCAAAGATTTCCCTCTCAACCACAGAATCTGAGTACAAATCAGTAGGAGATGGGGTGAAAGAAATCCTATGGCTAACCACTCTCCTGACTGAGTTCATTCAATTCAAGCCGCTCAAGCCTACCCCTATCTTTGAAGACAACAAAGGTTGCATCAATCTGGAACTTCAGCAAGCCAAACATTCCTCCTTCCGTACCAAGCATATCAACATTTGTCATCATTTTATCAGATAGGAGCTTGAGAAAGGTACCATCTGTCTAAGAAAGGTTTCATCACAAAACAACTACGCCAATTTCTTGACAAAACCGGTATCAAGACAGATACTAAAAACTTGTCTGAATGCGGTAAATGTCTGCTGAATATGAACCTGAGAGATGGGGGGGCTGTTGAATTTTTGATTCATTCACTATCTCTCAATTTCATTTCTTTATCAGTTATCTTTATTTCATTTTTATCCATTTCTTTTATCTTACTCTCACATACTCTCACATGTGTTAGGGATGTTATTAGACCTCTGCGCGCGTCTCTTCATTTCCCGCACGCATGCACCAGTGCCAATACTCTAGATTGAATTTTCTCTCAGATACTACCTATGTCCTGACTCGCGCACACTTCCTTCCTCTTTCCTCACACAACTACATTAGTTGTGTCCTTGGATTGAGGGTTTTTTGAGTCAGGTAAGTTTCATCCTTAAAACTCTCTGTGAAAATAGTAATCTAAATATTCTCGCCTATTATTTTTCTCAATCAGAGCTATATACAGGTTATCTATTGTCTATGTTACAGTTCCAATTAAGGAATCTCCTGCAGTCTCACTAGGTTGAATCCTGTTTTTAGTTTACTATTCCTCCATTTCTAACCTAGTTGTTTCTTTCACTGTTTCTTATTTTTTTTTGTTTCTGATGGCAAACAATCTCTGCTTTTAGTTGCCTCCAATTTTTACAGATTGCTTGACTAAACTTTAAGGGTTCATTGGGTTTAAGAAATAAATGATAATACTACAGACTTGGTCATAAATAACTTGCTTAGATTCTTCATAAGCACTTGACTAACAATGACATGGTGTCTGATTGATAATAATAATTCCTGGTAAACTGATAATGGAATAATGGATCCAAAGAGGTCTGTATATTTTGAGCTTCTCAGGGCGCGTAGAGAGGGTTCTGCTCATGGGCTGAGGCTGAAAAGCCATTCAGGATAGGATTAGAACGTCCACTTGGTGCTGTCAATCAGCTGACCTTAGATCTGCTGGATTTCTGTACTATTTTAGCCATAGGGTCTGTTAATCTGTTATGGCGTGAATTTGATAATTTTGCACTCATGCTTCATTTTTAGTACTAGTATTGCTTTAAAGTGAACATATTTTGGAGTTTACTTATTTTCCATTATCTGCTGATCACGTAAATAATTTTTCATAATTTTTATGAACACTCCTTTTAGTGTTTTGTGGTCTTCAAAGATCAGAGTCAATGATTTACATGGTAATCCTTGAACTTTGATTTATTATTGAAAAATGTTCTAAACTTAATTTTTATTAATTTTATTTAAGTTTTGATTTTTTTTTAGACAATTACTAATGCATATTTCAGCTTGTTACATATGCCAGGAAAACCTAGTTAGGTTGTATCTCTTTTGAGCGGTACCTGGTTGTCAGATCAGTCATGACAGATCCAGACAGGGGGATCAGTCAGTACAGATGCGCGCGGAGTAGTATCCGCTGCGTGCGTGGCAGAATTAGCTGCGCACCGGTCTCTAGTACGCTGGAAACTGCTACTACGGGTACGTAGGGGTATGTAATGATGCGGGGATGCGCACGGGAATTGTGACATAACACATTTCCCCGTGTAACTCCTAAAATATACACAAAACCTCAATTCTGAGTGAATTTTAGGTGTAAACCCTATACATGACAACATGTGTGAAATGTTAAAATGGCCAAAAGGTGCCATACTGGTGTCATAATTTCTAGTACTTTTCTTTTTAATTATTTTAAAAATGTAAGGACTTGGATCTCAAGGGTGGGTTCAGTGAGTGACCCAACCTAGTTTACGGTAAGGAATCCATTTCTTTAATAATATTCATGGATTTCTCACTCCTTCTTTTGTTAATTTAGATATTCTTATTTTTTATAGTTTTGTGTTGCTATGACAGGTTGGTCTGTAAATAGTAGCAAGCTGACAACATAATGATTTTCAAAATGTGATAACCCTTTATATTGATAGAACTTGTTAGCTGCATTAGAATTAAAATCTATATGAAACCCAATGATGAAATGAAGTCAAAGTCTATTACAAGCTAGAATATGTTTGCAGTTGATCTTTGAGATGAGCAACCCAACCAGAGGCTTTTTTAGAAATCAAGGAACATGGTTTTGCCACCATGGGTAGGATTGAGATCATTTCTCCCTCAAGTACTAATAGAACCCAGTGGTTATTTTTTACAAAGGAAATAAAAATTGAATCTGATTGATCAGTAACACCATTTTTCATTGGAGTATAAGTATCACATGACTCCAATGAAATGAAGCATATACGTTTGGAATATGTGTCTGATATAACTTGACCCATGTCTAATTTAGCCAGCCATTTTGAGGAGGGAATCTTTTCATTGATGTCTTCAACCTCAAGTCTTTATTTTAATCTTTTCAAAATCCTTTGCACCACCAAGAATCTTAATTTATCATGCTTGATTTTTCTCTAATGTTTCAATCATTTCCTTCCTAACTTTAAACCAACATAACCAAGAGATTTAGCAATGACTTTAATCCACCATTCCCATTTCCAATTTGATCCCAAACCTCACCCAAGAACTTATAGTTTCTTGGTTATTTGATTGAGGTATTTCATGTTTGGTTCCTATCATTGAAACTAACTTATTTTTCATTTCTTTAATTGGATCAATGAAATGAATACTCACCAAAGATGAGCTTCTGGTTTAGCTTTTCTGCATGTTCTCTTCCTCTGAAGAGGATTCTGATTCCAAATTAAGTGATCCTGATTCACTTTCAGTCTCTTCCTCTGAACTATGAAATTCAGATTCAGATTCTTCCAAATTTGACTAAAAATTCATCATTAGTTAGTAACTAAGTTCATTCAACCAAAAAAATGAACTTATCCCAAAAGAAAAGAATTACAATCTTTTGTCTTTTCTTGTTTGGAGCCCTTCTACTTTTTTTTCCTCCTTGAGTTTTTTTTTCAACAAGCTCAAACCAACCTGGTTCTTACCCCGTATCTGTCAATTTTGGACTGCTCCTACTTGATTGTAAGACTTTAGGTTCAAGTCTTGGCTTTGATAAATGTTTCATAATCTTCTGAATGATATACTTCAATAGTCCGCTTTTCTCATGATCTGGAGATTCCAAGATCATTGCATTGACTTTTTCATGTAAATAAGTAATGCGTAGCATTTCATTGACATCACACTTGAGAAATTCAAAAGGATCAAACATTAGTGAATTAGGATTCATTAATCAAAAAGCATTAATCACATAGTGATTTGAACAATCCAAATTAAGCCAACTTACAGAACTAGAACTGCAAAGGTCATAGTCCAACCTCCACTGAGTATGAACATCTTCAGGTACCATGGATCCTCTGAATGCTAGACAGTAACCTATTTAGTGGAAACCGGGCAAAACCATAGTCTTTGAATATGACTTGGCGCACAATTTTCCATGATCATCACGTTTGAACTTCTCAAATTGTTCCCTAACAAGATGAATTGCCTCTAAAGACAATTTGTAACCCAATGGTAACCATTCAGGAGCAAGAACTGTCCCTAACTTAATTCAAGAGTTATAAAGTGATGCATGAAATGATTTAATTTGATTGAAACTGTTTCATAAAGGCTTTTCCAAACATCAAACAGGTTTCCAGAAGAGTTTCCAAGGAATTGTTTGAGAGTTGCATGGGCCCCTTCAACCCAAGATGTTGTTTTTTTCCAAAATCTGGGTTTATACAAGTCCACACTGTTACAAATGTCTCTTTGATAGGGAAAATGTTATTTTTTATATACTCAAGTACATCCTCATAGTCTTTCAAGAAACACTATACAAGCCAAAAGGTCAGAACCCAAAAACTAGGAAGAATAAGAAGCAGTTCTGTGGACCTACTTTGAGTTTTGCATCATTTAACTCTGCCTCCTCCTTGGCCTTTGAGGCCCCATACTTTGCCCACAGAGTCATATTGCATTTGCATTCTTCAACTTCATTAAAAAAGCGCACTTTACAGTTTGCTTGCATGTTTTTAGACAAGTTTCAAGCGCAAAATTGTCTTGAAGAATCAGGGAAACTATATTCAATAGCACCAATCAGAGCTTTTTCACAGCCCATCACAAAGACTTTGGAAGTCTGTCAGGATCATAAGCCAACTCCTTTAATGCATTTACAGACCAACTGTAGAACTCAAACATTTCTTTTGTTATAAAAACAAGAGCTTCTGTGAAATTTTTGCAATTATCTGTCATTCCTCAATCATGCAATAGTGGGGTTTTGTATTTATTTGTCTTATAAGTACAATCCAACATAGCAATATGATTGAATTGTTTTGAAAGCTTTACTGCCTCTGGATGTGCTAAGTACAGGGCCTCCAAGTAACCCACTCCACTGAACTTTGACCAGTGAATCCAACTTTTTTCTTCAAGCTGTTCATACAGGACCTCCATAACACTTTTTCCCTTTAGTTCTACAAGTGTTACCTTCCGCTTGGTGTTATAGATTGTTTGGTCATCAACATAATCCCTCCCATCAATCTTGCTCAATTTTCTCTTCAGTTGAAACATATTGATCCCATAATTCATGCCTTCTACTAGATTGTCTAAGGCCCCCCCCAAGACTCTTGTCAGCTGAGGATGCACAGGGGGATGTTCAGATGGTTGATGGTTATGTTGGGTTTCCTTGTAGGAGAGGCGCCACAAGGGGTCTGCCTTTGTGCAACTTGCATGGATTAAAATATTGCAACCAACGTTCCTTGTGTGAGTTTGTCTAGACCCTTCAGTAAGATGATTTCCTGAATAGGAACCATGTCTATCACCTTCTAAATCCACATATTGGTCATGATTTGTGTTGAAAACTGTTAAAGCATGACCATGCTTCATTGCCCATGTTTGAAAATAGTTTTGTGCCTCTTCCCTAGTAGGAAAAGCTCTCAAGGGAGGTGGGTCAAGTGGATCTGCAATAGTTACATAGTTATATTGATGGCATGCACTCCATCAGTTTCAATCAAATTAAATATGGCAAAAACCAGTAACATAAAATGTTGCTCACCACCAGAGGTCATGTCCATCCGTGAATCATTTTGTTAATAAATTGGAACTCTTGATGAGGATGCAATTGGGGCTTCCTGTCAGCTTGCTACTATGTACAGAGCAACCTTTCATAGCAACACAAAACTATAAAAATAATAATATCTCAATTAAAAAAAGAAGGAGTGAGAAATACATAAAAATTATTAGAGAAATGGATTTCTCACCAAAAATTAGGTAGGGTCACTCACTGACCCCACCCTTGAGATCCAACTCCTTACATTTTTAAAATAACTAAAAAGAAAAGAACTAAAAATTATGACACCAGTATGGCACCTTGTGGCCATTCTAAAATTTCACTTGTGTTGTAACACATAGGGTTTACACCTTGAATTTACTCAGAATTGAGGTGCTGTGTATATTTTAGGAGTTACACGCGGAAATGTGTTATGTCACAATTCCCGCGCATAGCCCCGAATCATTAAATACCCCTACGTACTCATAGTAGCAGTTTCCTGTGTCCTAGAGACCCGTGCGCAGCTAAATTATTCCACCCACGCAGAGGATCCCACCCCGCGCGCATCTGAACTGACTGATCCCCGCGTCTGGATCCATTGTAACTCATCTGACAACCAGGTACCACTCAAAAGAGCTACAACCTGTTTAGGGTTGCCTGGCACATGTAACAAGTTGACATATGCATTATTAATAATCTAAAAAGATCAAAATTTAATTCAAATTAATAAAAATTAACTTTAGTACATTGTTTAATAATAAATTAAAGATTAAGGATTACCACGTAAATCATTGACTCTGATCTTTGAAGACCACAAAACACTACAAGGAGTGTTCATAAAAATTATTAAAAGTTATCTATGTGATCCACAGATAATGGAAAATTATTTAAATTCCACATCTAATCACTTTGAAGCAATGCTAACAGTACAAATGAAGGATGAGTGCAGAATGATCAAATTTACGCCATAATAGATTAACAGATACTGTGGCTAAAATAGTACAGAAATCCAGCAGATCTAAGGTCAGCTGATTAAAAGCACCAAGTGGAAGTGCTAATTTTGCTCTGAATCGCTTTCAAGCCTCAGCCCATGAGCAGAAACCTCTCTAAGCGCCCTGATAAGCTCAAAATCACCCCAAAAAGGTATTTATACAGACCTCTTTGGGATCCATTATTCCATTATCAGTTTAACAGGAATTATTATTATCAATCAGACACCGTGTCATTGTTACTCAAGTGCTTATGAAGAGTCTAAGCAAGTGATTTATGAACAATTCTGTAGTATTATTCTTTATTTCTTAAAAACAATCAACCCTTGAAGTTTAGTCAGGCAATCCACCCCATCTGCTCTGAAACCCTTCCTATTATTGCAGGATTTTTGTGATAAAGTGCTCAGAGTGAGTGTTTCCCTTCTTTTCTAGGCCAGTGTGCTGTTATGCCTGGCCATTAGTGGAATAAGCCCTTTCTAAGGCACCCATCTTCATTCCAAGTTCTTAAACTGCCTAAGGAGGCCCCTTGAAGAGAGGTTGCTTTGTCTGTAAAGACCCCAAGTAGTATAATACTGTGGCCCCTCTTTTATATAAATATTGAAAACCTTCATTATCAAACCAATTAAACCTTGCAACTGCTCTTATTATATTATTCATTTGATCCTCTAAGAGTTTTTTCTTGGAATAATTATTATTATTATTATTCCAGTATTTTTATCACTCTCTGTAGCTAAAGGACTGCAAGGTTCCTGGTATTAGAGAGCTGACACTTCCAATGTTTCATTACCCAAATCATTTTTTTCTTTTTCCAAAGATTTTTTGATGGCACTATCAATGTAGACCTTCCACGCAGCCATGTAAGAAGAAGGAGGGCTTGCCACTGTTCCCATGCAAAAAAATGCAATGGTATACTTCAGTATTCAATCCAACTTTCAATTGATCAAACAAATTTTGCTCAATTTTGAGTTGAGAAAGAATTGTTCACAGAATTTTATATAATTTATGATTTCATTTTTCACTCTAATTTCACTATGGTTTCACTTTAATTTCTCTTTGGGATTGCTAGTTGTGGAAAAAAAGTCCCACAAAGTATACATTAATCCTAAATTTGGGTTGAAAGAACCCAAGTGTGGTCCAGAGGGTGCCCAAAATTCTGGAATGACTTAGTGTGGTTACATGGATCCTACACAACTCTCTGAGGGTCCTGTCTTTTTGGAAAAGCCCTTTTTAGTGGTTTAGGGCCCCCCCCAACCTCATTTCAGCTGTGTAGGGCCCTAAACAACTACCACACGGTTGGAGCCATGAACTTAGTATCTCCCTTTCCAAAAATTAAGCCATGAGAGGACATGTCTTTACCATAGGAAAAAGCTCAAATTAGGGCATATCAGAGTTAAGAAAACCTGCAATTTTTTAATGGTGGTTTTAAACCAAAATCCACCAATTCAAAACCACCATTAAAAAAATCCTTATTTCACATCAGACCAGTCAGATTTACCAATAAATGGGTTTTTTCAAATAAAGTATTTAAAGGGTTTCACCACCTCAACCCATCATTTCACTTGATCACCCCTGGTTTCAAACTCCATTCCTATCCTGTTTGCTTCATCACTTTACTTTAATTCTCACAAAGCTTAATCATCCTCATCACATTATTGCTTCCATCACATCCATGCTCTCATCACTTCACTCCCACTTTCATCACATCCCTTCATCACTCCAATGCTTCCTAAAAGTGGAGGCACTCAAGGGGATTGCTCAATTACTGGGCTTGTAAATATATTTGATTTATTACTTAGATAAAAATTTCAAAAATGAAAAAAGTACAATGAAACAACAAAATGCATATTAATGGGCCTTCTTTCCCGAAATTCTTTCATCAATTTTTGAAGGACTACAATCTTGGAGTTTTAAAGATACATTGGACAGTTTTTTATTGATTTGGAATGAGCAGCCAAAGTGAGTGTGGGCTGAAGAGGTTTTTAAACTAGGAGGAAATGTAGTCTGATGATCAAAAAATTGAGCCTGCCAAAGAATTTCAATAATCCCTACAGCTCTTGCAAAGTCAACAATACAACCAAGTTTTGGAAAAGATAAACCATGACCCAAATCATTGCTGGGAGGAAGGATAGGCTGTCCTTTAGATCTGTTGATATATGAAAACATCCCATATGTGAAACCATTAAAGTAATTCTTATCGGTATGGAGCTTGTTTGAGAATTCATCAAATGTCACAATCACATTTGAAAACATGCAAAAATCTGGCTCCTTTTGTATCCACTCAGATGAAGACCAATTTGGGATCAGATATTGATCCAAAACTTTCTTCTTTTGAGCTTGAGCTGAAGTACACAGTGATTGGATTCTTTCAAATATGAATTTGTTGTGTGTAGAAAGATTCTCCCACAGTTAATCCTCCTCCTTGATGGTCTCTTCATCCAAACCTGGTTTTCAAGAATAGACTCCTATTTTTGATTTGAAGACAAAATGGATCAATTCTTTGAATTTTCTGACAAATACTGACATAAGCAATTGGGCAGAACTGCAGAAGCACCTTTATCACTTCCAGAACAAATTCCAATGGCATGCATGCAGCCAGTTAAGGCTGCTGTGTTTGTCTTGCTGAGTGAATGGTGTATCTTTGCTGTTCTGATGCATGTTGTTTCTCCTTGGCATCCCCTGAAAAGCCAAGCTCATCAAAACTAAAAACCTTGTTTCAGGATGACACCCATGAATAACAACATGAATGGAAAAACAAAAGAAAAACAATGTAGAATCAAAAGTTCAATTAGTAATTTTGTTTTCAAACAATATTGAGGAATAAAGTTTAAATACCATACCTATTTTTACCAGACATTCCTTCATTCAATTCCATATTCAATTCCATTGAGATTAATTTCTAAAATATTGATATCTAAAAAGAATAAATACCCTCTTTTTTTAAAAAAGAAAAAAAAAGGTTACTTACCAATGCAGTGGTGGTTGTGGTGGATGAGGTGGGTGGTTGTGGTGGGTTGTGATGGGTGTTGGTGGGTGTTGGTGGGTGGTGGTGGGTGGTGGTGGGTGGTGGTGGGTGGTGGTGGGTGGTGGTGGGTGTTGGTGGGTGGTGGTGGGTGTCAGTGGGTGGTGGTGGGTGTCAGTGGGTGGTGGTGGGTGTCAGTGGGTGGTGGTGGGTGGGTGAGTTGGTTCATATCATAGTAGGACAGACCCCCAAATTGGAGCGGAGAGACCACAAGTGTGGTCCAGGTGTCTAAATTGCTTGCTAGGTGGGGAGGGGATTTGAAATCCCCCCCCTCCCTCCCCCGTTGATATCCCCCTTGCTTGCTTCCTTGGCAGGGGGGTGATGATATCCCCCCCACCGCAAGCCCCACCAGCTGCTCCCCCTTGCTTTCTTGCCGGGCGGGGGGGGGGGGGTGATCAAGTCCCCCCCATTGGCTCCTGATTGACTAGGAATTTGGATTTGATTTCCATCTAGTTACTCAGAAGGCCTTTGGAAGGTACAGCAATTGGACCTGTTTTGTGTAGCAGATATAATGTTTACAACCTCTTCAAGTTCCCAAACTCAAAAGGAATTTTGGAAATTTTTTCTGTAAATTTGTCTTTCATACAACAGATCTCTCATCCTGATCCTATTTGGTCACCCAAGCAGAGCGTCAAACCATTGGTTGGATCTTATGTTGAATTCATCTCACCTCACCCCACAATCAAACATCTCCCTTGCGCGGCACCTATTATCATTTGCTCCAATTTGAAACTTTGGCCAATGAACCCGCCAATTTGTTCCAGAACGTCTTTCACATTTTATCCAAAGACATTGGCAACGTTCAAGTTTGTGTTTTTTTTTCAGCAATTTATACAGTATGGTTGCATGTTCAAGTGGCTGATTGACAGATTAGAGGCTGTTTTTATTGAATCTGTGACAGGCAAGAAAGTGTGAAAAAAAAAGAAGATGGTGGTCAAACCTTTGGAAGGTGCAACCAATACAATGGGCATCATCAACCAGATTGAAGAATTGAAGTCAGATCCCCTACTCAAACACTTTTTGTTACAGAACTATCCTGGCCTGAGTGTCCATTCATAATTATCAAAGCCTCTTGGTTCTCCAAAAAAAATTTGGCTGCATCCATCAGTTTGTCAAGGTTAGTTTCTCAACTCTGAATCAAAGATCAAGCTAATGGTCATCTTGGTAAGACTTTATGCTGACTTGAAGACATTGGCTTCTTGTCTTGAACAACAGCTTGCACTTGGAGAAATCTTATTCAAGCTCTCTGTTTCCTTAGGCTGGGTTGATTGGATTGATAGCCTCAAACAATCTTTCAATGGGGCCCTGGATGTTCACAGTGCCAATTTCACAACTCCCTCCACCCCCAAGTTGAAATAGCCTCATATACCAAATTGTCTGGACGACTTTGATCCAATGAGGCTTAGCATTCATTCTCCCTTCAATGAGTTGTTTGAAGGAGTTGTGGATTCTGATCAAATTTGGATTCAAGAAAATCATAGATCAAACCTCTGTTTCTATGGGAATCAACACAGCTTTCAAAGTTCTAAAAAAATTAGTCGCTTATACAGAATCATTTTCAAACCAAATACAGTCGCATTAGATTCTGCTAAAGGTATCTTGATTGAGCTCAATTGGTTTTGCTGGACCCATGATGATATTGATGATTTGTGGTTTGGAATTGCAGTAACTTTGAAAGAGGCTTTGAGGTATTTTCAACATCATGCCCCACATGGGCTGCACCCTTGATGTTATCAACTCATGGGACAACCTTACCTCTGTATTTTTGCCAATCAGACCAATGACACAACTCTGAAAAAAAATTGAAGCCTGGCTTTTCCAGCCTTCCAATCAATGTCACCCATTCATGTAAGATTTATTTCTCTTGCCTCTACCCTGGCATTGCCCTTTGTAGAAAAACTTCTTTTTAACTGGCTTGTGAGAATTTTCCAGATTATGCCTCAACCACCATCTTCCATCTCCCAAATTTGTGCTACCGCTGCTCCAGTTGAAGACCCTATCATTCCCTCAGCAAAAATATATTCCAATTCTTTAGAGGTTGATTTGGCCAATCTCAACGTAGCCGTGTTATTCAGTGATCAAATGAGGATAGTTGATGCGGCTAAGATGCTAAACAATTTGAAAGTGATCATGCATGAGTTGATTGAAAAGATGATCAGGTTGGGCTTATTTTTCCTTGCATCTTTTTGCTATCAGATGGAAAGATAAAAATTGAAAGGCAATCCACTACCTCATTCTTTATGATGTTTTTTATCCCCACAGCACCCATTTGGCTTGCAAATTTTCAATTTTTTTTGTGAGTATTATCAGGAGGAAAATTTCATTACCATTTGGAGGGGCTTGTTTTTGGTACAACACCAATTCAAGCATT
Organism: Puccinia polysora; assembly: GCA_025617555.3. Classification (NCBI taxonomy): domain Eukaryota; kingdom Fungi; phylum Basidiomycota; class Pucciniomycetes; order Pucciniales; family Pucciniaceae; genus Puccinia; species Puccinia polysora. The sequence continues at coordinate 39,431,156 of CM062621.1, read as the reverse complement.
GCGGTAAATGTTCCTATGATTAATCTTATCATTCAAATCCCATTGCTGGCAATATTAATTCAACCTGATCTGACCAAGGCCAAGCCATTAGTTTGACCCCGCTTGCACGCTGGTGTTGCAGAGGGGTTGAGTCTATCAGCCAAACTGGAGGAGTTTGACAGTTATCAGATCTCAATGGCTTTTCCTGAGAAGTTAAAAGATTGAAATGCTGGATATCTGTTGGGGCTCAGTTTGAATCAGCACCTATGGTAGATCAATTGCGTGCAGATCATCAGATACCTTGAAACCAAGCATGAGATGACTTCAATTGGCTTTCTCATTGGGCTCTCCTTGGCTTTTATTGGCAGTGCCAATCCACACGTGAGCAGCATCATTGCGGCCCATGCCCCCGCCATAGACCAAACAGATTAAATACAGTTTCAGGTAAGTCCATTGACTCAATCTGCAGGCTTCATCAGCTTTGGGATTTTACACTTGGCTACAGCAAACAGGCAGTTATCTGATGGAATTCTGAGAGAGAAGGGAAAAACCTGGCGGGTGTTGACAAATACATTGGGAGTTTTTTAATGCAGCATCCAAGACAAGGATTCTGAGCAACTCTTGAAAACATGTTGGGGCATATTTTGCTAGGAAATTCAGCCAAAAGGTTTGTTTGAACCCCTGAGCACAGATCCTTGCTTTTTACTCTATGACTTGTTTGTCCTAGGCAAGCTATTTCCTGTATGCCCAGGATGATGGGATGGGGTGATCACTCCTGCACCTTTTTCACTATACCCAGACACCATTCTCAACCATGTTCCCCAATTCCTTTTCCTCAGACTCTATCCATTTTACCTATTCATCACAGCCCACAGCCTCTTTGTGAGATCTTGACTCCCTGGGGTGCATTGAGATGTAGGAAATGGCAGCCCTTGTTTTTTTGAACTTTCTGATTTTTTCTGGATTGATGTTGCTTTTCATGAGGGTTGGGTTTCTGGGACCCTTCACCACAATTCCTGTGGAAGTTTGTGGGTGATCAGTGAAAAGTGCAGTGTTTCTGTGTCAGCATCTTCAGTTTCCAGTCTGGGTGACTGCATGGATTGGTTATTGGTGTTAGGGTTGAACTTCATTTCTACTGTCATTGAAATGGTACTATTTCTTTCTGAGTTTATTTTTTCTTCTTCACTGAATGGAACAGGATCATCATCAGAAAATATTGGATAGGCAAAGTCTAATGAGTGATCAAGGCTTGGTGATGTTGCAATTCTGGTAGACCAAACCTGCCTGATAGCCATCAGACTCAATTATTCAGCTTAAATATTATTCTGATCCTCACAAGTAGCTTCTACAGCAGAAATAATCCCTAGTCAACCAAGAAAGCTACCCCATCATCTTTCATGTATTGGAAGATATAGTTCAAATCAACCCTGGCCAACTCATATCTCAACTAGGTTTCACAAACCAGTGAAAGACTTATGGAAATACCTTGGAATCTTCAAGAAATATCAGTGACAGCCCAAAACTGTATGAATCATCCAACCAAAATCACTTCATCATGCATACAGAAGTAATTTAAGCAGGAAGGTGCATACAAAAATAATTCATGCAGGAGGTGAAAACTTAAGAAATTTATGCAGGCACCAATCACCTCATAACTAATCCAGAAGCAATGAATAAAAAATTTATCTGCTTGCTACTATTTCAGAGCAACCTGAAAAGTAGTAATAACTATTATTCATCAAAAGAATAGTAGCTTTGAAGAACAAAACCCTTTGTCTATGATAAAAATTACCATAATCATTCATAATGATACTTAAGTGAAAATCTCCACAATAATTTGAATCATGGAGCTGATGACCAAATATCTCTCTGGATATAAATTAATTATTAATATACTTAATAACAAACCTTCAAGAATGATGAAGATCAAAAACACCAAAATCTCCATGAAGAAGTAAATTTATGGAAGATATTATTTCAGAAATGGGAAATTCAGACCATTTTAGGTATATTCACTCACTGACCCTACATCCAAATCCCTACTCCTTGTGACACTTCTCTAGAGGCACACATCAGAGTATGTATGCACTGTAGGTGGCATTTGGTACACCTTGATCATATTAAATATATAATAAGAGCACATGGGATATTTAATAATCTTCCCATATTCTCAGGGATTTTATGAAAATCCCATATCCTGATTAAAACAAAAGACACATGCCTACATTGGTTAAAATTGGTATTATTGATTGACACATATTATGAAGTGCAAAGACCCACTCCCAGCTTGGATTGGCAAGCCTAACTATAAAGGTAGCTGACTAATTCAACATGCTTCTAGTCAGCTTGCTACTATTTAAAGAGCAACCTTTCAAAGTAGCAGAAATAAATAAAAATAATAAAACAAATCATAATGAATTCATTCACCTGAGAAGGAGTAGGGAATCCCTGAAGATTATTCCGGATTTGTATTTTACACCCAAAATTGGGTAGGGTCACTCACTGACCCCACCTTTGAATTACCACTCCTTAACATTTAAAATAATTTATCAAGATTTGACCAAGAATCACAAAACAACCAATAGTGATTTTTTGGCCATTTTAATATCCCACACTTATGGTCACATATAGGTTTCACACCTAAAATTCAGTCCGAATTGAGTTGTTGTGTAAAATTTAGGATTTACACACAATTCTGTTTTATTTCAGAATTCCTGCCCACAGTCCCATAACCCTAACAGGACCCCATGCAGCTGTTGCACTGCCTTGCATAACTGCAAGATAAACTGTGAGGCAAGGCTTGCAATTGAGCTGCTGGCTGTGGTACCTTGCACAAATTCCCAATAACTGAAAGGCAAGGCTTGAAATTGAGGTCCTGGCTGCACAGTCCCTGTGCACAGTGGATCCAGCCTGGCTAGAAGCTGATCTGACAGCCTGCATCAGACAAAAAAGATGCAAGGAGGTACCACTTCTAACTACTACAACCCACCCAGAGCATGCATGCATGTGTAACAACAAAACATATGCATCCTAAAAATATAAAAATTAATAATTTCAAATAAAAATAAAAAATATCAAATTAGAAAGTATTCAAATTAGAAAGACAAATATTGAGGATCACCACAAAAAGGACTGATCCCAATTTTAAGAGGCCACAAAACACATGAAGGCATGGTCATAAAAATAAACAAAAATTACCAAATTGATCAGCAGAGACTAGAAAAACAATAAACATCCACCAATGATCAATTTAATCAAGTAAAAACTATTCAAATGAAGGATACCTGCAGGATCATTAAAATAACAAAATAACAAATTAACAGATCCTGCAGCTAAAAAAACGCTGAAAATCAGCTGATCTGAAGACAGCTGATTGACAGCACCAAGGGGAAAGGCTAAGCTAATCCTGGTTAGCCTGCTAGCCTCAGGACTTGATCCCTTTCCTCTCCACTTGCCCTGAGGAGGCCTTAAACCTCCCAAAAAGGTATTTATACAGAGCCCTTTTTGGCCATTTCAACCCCAGAGTTCATCAGCTACCATCCAGACCCTTTGCTGTCCATGTCAATTGCTTATAAGAATAGAAGCAAGTGATTTATGGCACTGTTTGATTAGTTATTTTGATCAAAATGAACCCCTTTATTGTCCCATTGCAAACACATCAAGAAAACACGTCTTAACTTTCAATTTTGGACCTTTTTCAAGGACCCTGGGAGTGATTCCTCAAAAGAAGTGAGTACTTTCATTCCTCCTCTTGTATTTTGAGCACTATTTCCCAGCCAAATCATTTTTTTTAGTAAATCTTCCTGTTGGTTAAGCTTGAAGAAATCCCAAGACCAGGTTCTACAGGTTCAAAGCAACCTCCTGTGTAATCCAGGTTCTACAGATACAAAGTGATCTCCTGAAGGGAGGTGTGACCCCCAATCCATTATAAGATGTGGCCTGTCCATTTAATTTTATTTTTTGAAATTAATAAACAGCCATTGACCAAACCAGAATAAAACCTGCACCTGTTCTCCTTATATTTATTATTTGGGAACTTTTGCCACATTTTTTAAGAATATTTTTATTCTTTTTATTCATCACTCTCTTTAGCTAAAGGACTGAGAGGTTCCTGGTATCAGAGAGCTGAAACTTCTGCAAAAACCAGAGTGATAGAATGTCAATTTTTCAATAACATCTCCCTAGGGAGGAACCTTCTAAATGAATTACTATGACAAATAGATGTACATACTAGATTATGACACACCAGGTGACATAAGTTTCTTTCCCAGCCCTATTTGAAATATCAAACCACCCAAATGATGCTAAAGATTAGTTTGACATGATTCCCCACAGTCACAAGTGATTGTGAAGAATTAATAGTACAGGCTTGTCCCTGGAAATTCATAGAATAGACTGATCTTACACATGTGCCAAAACAGATCACATACTACAAATTAATTTCCCACAATTTGGTGAATAGCTTTAGATAATCAAAACTACCCAAGTAAGCTTACAGAAACTTTCAAGAAGATTCTAAACCTCCCCAAGTGACATAAAACCAACACCTTGAAATAATTTAACTGGAAAATTACCTCATAATATATTAATGTGTTGTGATTTACACTATTAATAAGGAAATAATTATTGACACATATTATGAATGATCAGCACATTCTAAGGACTTACCATGTTAAAAAAACCAAGAAAGACTCAAAGAACTCCTCTGACCACCCCCTTGGCCTTGGTGTAACACTGGTTCCCCTTGTATTAAGAGTGGGAACCTGCTTAAGCAAGTCTTGACCTTCAAGTTATAAATAAGAGCCCTTTTTGGCTCCTTCTGAATAAAATAAGTTGTGCCGTGTTATATAATTTTTCAGAGGCTTTTTCCATTAATTAATGGAGTAATTATTAAGAGAATAAGTAAGTGATTCATGGCCCTTATCTGATTTTATAGAATGGTACTCTCAACCATCAATCACCAATTTCCACCATAGTAAGTATCAATCACCCCTACCATGAGTCTTTTAACCCTTAAGTGTGAATCATTTCAGTTACCAAGGATATTAATACTACCCAGCAAGTCTATTCCTTTCTTCTTTGACTGGTTTCAATTGTGGCCCAGTCACAATACATAGTTTTTGGGCAATTCTTCCTATATATAAGGTTCCATTATTCTGGGTTCTAGACAATTTACAAAGTGAACTTCCCAAAGAGAGGTCTTAAAGATCCCCAGTGCTGCTGTGGACCCTCTTTATTAATCTTTTGATTTATTTTTTTTTATCATTGAAAAAATTGATCATCAACCAAACAAACCACTTTATCCTTGCACTTTAACAAAACCCATTTTTTTACCTATTTTTGTGTCATTTTTGGATAAATGTTGAATTCATGGCTTATTGAGCCATGCACACCGTTCAAAAGGGGCCTTGTGGAACGCCACAAGTGTTAAAATATGTATTCACTTATGCCTGTGCTACGTATAAGTGTAATCCAAATGGGATGCACATATGGGCCTCTCTGGCCCATTGGACACTCACACAAACCATACGGGCCTGTGTGGATGTCACGGATTTAGGGAAACTGGCCTCAAAACACATGAAACAGGCCTATTGGTACACGGGCCCAGTGGGGTATGTGGGCAAACACAGCCAGATGGGCTTGTATGGGCATAATTGGGCCCAAGGTTTATTTTGGACATACTTGGCCAGACAGGCTGGCCCGCCAAAGTATGGTTTACTTAGTTTTCAGGCTTGGGGTGGCCCATTGGGGCCAGCGCCTATGATGCAGCCCGGTTGAGGCTGCCGCCAGTGTTGTGGCCCGCTGTTTTTGCCTTTGGCCCGTCTATGGGGCCCGATGGCCCGCGTGGGGCCACTGTTTTTGCCTACAGCCTATTTAAGGGGCCCAAAGGACCGCGCAGGGCCGTTGTAGGGGGCAATGTGGCTGCCGCTTGGGGTGGCGGCCGGCTGTTGGAGCCACAGGGCTGGGGCCGATGGCCCCAGCTCCTCCCCCTCCCCTTGCTCCCCATTGCAATTTGGTTACTATCATTAAACTAACTAACTTAGTATTCATTTCTTTGATTGGATCAATGAAATGATTACTCACCAAAGATGAGCTTCTGTTTGAGCTTTGCTGCATGTTTTGGTCTCTTCCTCTGAACTATGAAACTCAGATTCAGATTCTGCTGAATTTGACTAACAATTCATCATTAGTTAGTAACTAAATTCATTAAACCATAAAAAATGAACATATCCCAAAACAAAAGACTTACAATCTTTTGTCTGTTCTCGTTTGGAGCCCTTCTAGTTCTTTTTTCCCCCTTGATTGATTTTTTCAACAAGCTCAAACTGAGATGGTTCTTGCTGCGTATCTGTCAATTTTGGCCAGCCCCTCCTTGATTGTAAGACTTAATGTTCTAGTCTTGGCTTTGATCAATATTTTGTAATCTTCTGAATGAAATACTTCAATAGTCCACTTTGCTCATGATCTGAAGATTTCAAGATCATTGCATTGAATTTTTCATTTAACTGAGTAATGCTTAGCATTTCATCAACATTTCACTGGAAAAATTCAAAAGGGTTAACCATTAGTGAATTAGGATTCATTAATCAAAAAGCATGAATCACATAAAATATCTTTGATAGGGAAAATTTTATTTTCCATATACTTGAGTACATCCTCATAGTGTTTCAAGAAACACTATACAAGTCAAAATGTCAGAACCCAAAACTAGAAAGAATCAGAAGCAGTGATTTGGACCTACTCTGAGTTCCACATAATTGACCTCTGCCTCCTCCTTGGTCTTTGAGGCCCCATACTTGGCCCACAGATTCATTAAGCTTTTCCATCCTTCAATGTCATTAACAAAGGGCACTTTACAGTATGCTTGTATGTTTTTAGAAAAGTGCCAAGTGCAACATTGTGTTGATGAATCTGGGAAACTAGTTTCAATTGCATGAATCAGAGATTTTTTATGTTCTGTCACAAGGAATTTTAGAAGTCTCTTGGATGATAAGCCAACTCTTTTAATGCATTTACAGACCAATTGCAGAATTCAAAAATTTCTTTTTTTATAAAAACAAGAGCTTTTGTGAAAGTTTTGCAATTGGCTGTAATTCCTACAACATGAAATAGTGGGGTTTTGTACTTATTTGTTTTATAAGTACAATCCAACATAGAAATATCATGGAATTGTTTTGAAAGCTTTAAAGCCTCTGGATATGCTAAGTACAGCGCCTCCAAGTGCCCCTCTCCACTGAAATTTGACCATTAAATCCAACTTTTTTCTTCAAGCTTTTCCTAGAGTACCTCCATAACACTTTTTCCCTTTAGTTCTGCAAGCTTTACCTTCTGCTTAGTTTCATAGATTGTTTGGTCATCAACATAATCTCTCCCATCAATCTTGCTCAATTTTCTCTTCATTTGTAACATATTAATGCCATCATTCATGCCTTCTACTAGATTTTCTAAGTCCACCCCCAAGATTCTTGTCAGTTGAGGATGCACAGAAAATGTTCAGATGGTGGATGGTTATTTTGGGTTTCTTTGTAGGAGAGGCACCACAAGGGGTCTGCCTTTATGAAACTTGCATGGATGAAAAACTTTCCCCCAACCCTCCTTGTGTGAGTTTGTCTAGACAATTCAGTAAGAAGATTTCCTGAATAGGAACCATGTCTATCAAAGCCTAAATCCACATATTGGTCACGCTTTGAGTTGAAAACTGTTAAAGCATAAACATGCTTCATTGCCCATGTTTGAAAATAGTTTTGTGCCTCTTACCTAGTAGGAAAAGCTCTCAAGGGAGGTGGGTCAAGTGGATCTTCCATAGTTACAGAGTTATATTGATGGCATGCACTCCATCAGTTTCAATCAAATTAAATATGGCAAAGACCAGTAACATAAAATTTTACTCACCACCAGTGGTCATGTCCATTTGTGAATCATTTTGTTCCTCAATTGTCACCCCTGATGGGGATGCAATTGGGGTTTCCAATGTTTCATTACTCAAATCCTTTTTTTTATTTTCCAAAGCTTTGTTGATGGCACTATAAATTTAGACCTCATGCAGCCATGTCAGAAGAATGAGGGCTTGCCACTGTTCCCATGCAAAAAAAACGCAATGGTATACTTCAGTATCCAATACAACTTTCAGTTGATCAAACAATGTTTGCTCACTTTTGAGTTGAGAAGGAATTTTTCACAGATTTTTATGTGATTCATGATTTGAGTTTTCATTTTAATTTCCCTTGGGTTTCACTTCAATGTCTCTTTGGGATTGCTTGGTGTGGAACAAAAGTCCAAAAAAGTATGCGTTAATCCCTAATTTGGGTTGACAGAACCCAAGTGTGCTCCAGGGGGTGCCCAAAATTCTGGAACAACCTCCGGCGGGCTGTGCACTCCCAAATATGGCCAATTTGACCCATTTATGGGGGTAAAAAGCTCAAATGAGCCGTGTTCTTGGGTTACATGGCTCCTGCACAACCCCCAAGGGTTTGGGCCTGTTTGAAACAGCCCTTTGTAGCTGTCTTGGGGTCCCCATGGCTGATTTGAGCTGTGTAGGGCCCTACAAGACCACCAAATGGTTGGAGCCATGAATTTACCTTCACCCTTTCACCCAAAATAAAAAATAAAAAAGGGCATTCATTTTCTCACAGGTCCAATGCTTTATTTCACAGAAAATTAAGTCTAACCACCATTGAGCGCCTTTACTGCTAAACGGACAAATAATTTATTTAACGGTACTTTCAAGAATTTATTTTTTTGATTTTGGATGCCGCAGTCCTGTAGCTTGGGTTCATTACCCACCCCAAAAAAATCTTTGTAATTTTAGATCCATTAAAACCCCTCCAAAAATGAAAGAATTCCACAAAAACCAATTTTTCGCTGGGTTTTGGATTTTTATTTGATCTATTTTGATTTTTTTTTGGTTATTTCAGCTATCAGAACGTGTAAAAAACATCAAAAGACCTTTCCAATATTTATTTTAGATTTTTTGGATGTATTCTTTGACCTCAAAAAACTCCATCAAAAAACAAAACAAATAAAAAAAACAATTTTCTCATTGGATTTTTGGATCCTTTTATTTGCATTTTTAGTTCATTTTTTATGGTGATTGAAGCTATCAAAAATCTGAAAAAAAGTGGAAGAAATCTCTAATATTTGTTCCAGGATTTTTTGATGTATCATTTTCCTATTAAAAAATCCTTCAAAAAACCAAAAAAACTTGAAAAATTGAATTTTCTCATTGGAATTATTGATCCTTTTGTTGAATTTTTTTTTGGGTGATTCATTCTTTCAGTCATTTAAAAAAACTATTGAAGAGGTTTTTAATTTTTTATCATATTTTTTGGGTGTATTTTTCTACCTTAAAAAATTGCTTCAAAAAACTAAAAAATTCAAAACATTAACGGCTCCAACAGTGTGGTAGTCCTGTAGGGCCCTACACAGCTAAAATGAGCATTGGAAGCCCCAAGAAAACTACAAAGGGATTTTGAAAACATGCGCAACCCCTGGTTGGTATTTCAGGAGCCATGTAACCCTGGGACACAGCTCATTGGAGCTGTGTACCCCCATACACGGCTCAAATTAGTGCCCGGAAGTTGTGCCAGAATTTTGGGCACCCCCTGGACCACACTTGGGTTCTGTCAACCCAAATTAGGGATTAAGGCATACTTTGTGGGACTTTTGTTCCACACCTAGGGATCCCAAAGAGACATTAAAGTAAAACCCAAGTGAAATTAAAGTGAAAACTGGAATCATGAATCATATAAAAATCTGTGAACAATTCTTTCTCAACTCAAAAGTGAGAAAAGTTTGTTTGATAAATTGAAATTTGGATTGAATACTGAAGTATACCATTGAATTTTTTTGGATGGGAACAGTGGAAAGCCCTGCTTCTTCTGACATGGCTGTGTGGAAGTTCTACATTGATAGTGCCATCAAAAAAGCTTTGGAAAAAGAAAAAAAGGATTTGGGTAATGAAAAATTGGAAGCCCCAATTGCATCTTCATCAAGGGTGATAATTGAGGAACAAAATGATTCACAAATGGACATGACCACTGGTGGTGAGTAAAATTTTATTTTACTGGTCTTTGCCATATTTAATTTGATTGAAACTGATGGAGTGCATGCCATCAATATAACTATGTAACTATTGCAGATCCACTTGACCCACCTCCCTTGAGAGCTTTTCCTACTAGGGAAGAGGCACAAAACTATTTTCAAACATGGGAAATGAAGAATGGTTATGCTTTAACAGTTTTCAACTCATAGCGTGACCAATATGTGGATTTAGCCTGTGATAGACATGGTTCCTATTCAGGAAATCTTCTTACTGAATGGTCTAGACAAACTCACACAAGGAAGGTTGGGTGCAAGTTTTTAATCCATGAAAGTTGCACAAAGGCAGACCCCTTTTGGCGCCTCTCCTACAAATAAACCCAACATAACCATCAACCATCTGAACATCCCTTTGTGCATATTCAACTGAGGAGAATCTTTGGGGTGGCCTTAAAAAATCTAGTAGAAGGCATGAATGATGGGCTCAATTTGTTACAACTGAAGAGAAAATTGAGCAAGATTTATGGGGGGATTACGTTGATGACCAAACAATCTATAAAACTAAGTGGAAGGTAACGCTTGAAGAACTAAAGGGTAAAATTCTTATGGAAGTACTCATGAAAAGCTTGAAGAAACAAGCTGGATTCACCGGCAAAGTTCAGTGGAGAGGGTCACTTGGAGGCCCTGTACTTAGCACATCCAGAGGCAGTTAAGCTTTCAAAACAATTCTATCATATTTCTATGTTGGATTGTAATTGTAAAAAAAATAAGTACAAAACCCCACTATTGCATGATGTAGGATTGACAGCTAATTGCAAAACTTTCACAAAAGCTCTTGTTTTTATAACAAAAGAGACGTTTAAGTTCTACAGTTGGTCTGTAAATGCATCAAAGGAGTTAGCTTATGATCCTGAGAGACTTCCAAAAGTCTTTGTGACAGACCATGAAAAAGCTCTGATTCATGCAATTGAAACTAGTTTCCCAGATTCATCAAGAAAATGTTCACTTGGCACTTTTCTAAAAACATACAAGCAAACTGTAAAGTGCGCTTTTTTAATGACTTTGCAGGATGGAAAAGCTTTATGACTCTGTGGGCAAAGTATGGGACCTCAAAGACCAAGGAGGAGGTAGAGTTCAATGATGCAGAACTCAGAGTAGGTCCAAATCACTGCTTCTAATGATTCCTAGTTTTGGGTTATGATCTTTTGACTTGTATAGTGTTTCTTGAAAGACTATGAGGATTTATTTGGTTATATGGAAAATAAAATTTTACCTATCAAAGAGACGTTTGTAGCAGGGTGGATATGTATAAACCCAGATTTTGGAAACAAAACAACATTTTGGGTTGAAGGGGCCCACACCACTCTCAAACTATTCTTTGCAAACTCTTTGGGAAAGCTGTTTGATGTTTTGAAAAGCCTTGATAGAAAAGTTTTGAATCAAATGAAACCAGTTCATGCATCACTTTTTA